>JAANYP010002499.1:0-213784 GCA_020465985.1 Centrapalus pauciflorus
ATATATATATATATATATATATATATATATATATATATATATATATATATATATATATGTGTGTATATATATATATATATATATATATATATATATATATATATATATATTAATCCATAAGTTAATTATTTTGTTATTTTATGTGTTGATCATGTGATTTATTCAAAATATCCAAATCTAAGGAGTGTGGTTCTAATTTTCTTATTAAATTCGAAATACACATTTGATTTTATCATCAAATTCGAATCCATAGCTTCAATATATAAATTAAAGTCGAATACAAGGTTAAATTCGAAACCCTAGTTCGAATTTAACATCATAGTCGAACATATATGCTTAAATTCGAAATCTATAGCTAAATTCGAAGCCAAACTCGATTTTAATGATCAAATTCGAAGTCATTACCTTAAATTCGAACCCATTTCGAATTTATAGACAAATTAGAAGGCTAAACTCGAATTATATAGGTAAATTCGAACACCTATTCGAGTTTAATGCTAAAAAATTTATTTCTTGGTTTGATTTTAGCTATATTCGAGTTTGTTCTTGGTATCTCGAATTTGTTCTTAAGTTACAGCTTTAAAACATGAAACTCTAAGTCTAAATTCACTAATATATCAATTAGTAAGCCTAGATTCAATTATATTATACATATTCTAGATAAATCTCTAGTTAATCTAGCTTTAATCACCTAAAATGGTAAATTCGAGTTTATATATTCTAAACCGAAAATGATAAAAGCTAAAAACATAATTTCTTACCTCTAATTCGTATGATATCCCACATGCAACTCCATAATCTTGTAGTATTCTTCGTGATCTTCCCAATGACGTATAAATCTTGATAATCCGACGGTCGGTTTGGGAGAAAACTTAGAGAGATGTAGAGAGAGTAGAGAGAGAAAATCTAGAGAGAGAGTGTAGAGAGAGAGTAAAATCTGATTTTTATGACCTAAATTCCGTTTATATACTTCAGCTAGTTATGTTTGCTACTTAACCCACTATTACTTTCATATCTTATATATCTCTTATTTAATTATCTTAATAATTCACTAAATCATAATTCATAATTTAAATATTTATATAATTTAATTAAATATTTCATAAACTTAATTAAATTATAATTCAAATAATGTAATAAAATTACATTATTGGTTCGATGATCAGATATTAAGCTGGGCTAAAAGTTGGGTTGTTACAGAATGGGCTCCACCACGCACAAACTTCGTCCTCGAAGTTAGATATGTTCGAACAGACTTGGATAGATAGCTTTTATGTTATCCTGATTCCCAAGACTGATACGAACCTTTGTGGTGTTTCCACTGAACGAGCACCATCTGTATTTCATATCTTTTTATTTCTTTGAGATTTTCAAGTACAAGAACGTAAATTTCTCTTTTCAGAGTTCATACTTGATTCAATATTTCACTGCTTGATCATTTTAGGAATTCTAACTTTATTATTCATACTCTTAATATATAAGTTTATGCCTTAATCAATTCAAATAATAACTCAATACATGAGTTAGCTCATATATTGTAAGGTCTACCACTGCAAGATCTATCTAGACACGGATCCGTTAACGAGTGCGGAATCCTCGTTGACGGTTAGACGGACAACTCTCAACCAACGGAAACACGGAGACTATTAGACGCTGAACGAACGACACACGAACGATCCTACGTACTAATTCTCTCCGAAACGGGACTCACCTAGCTGATAAACTCGAGATCGCCTATTGCTTAATTCCTCACGAATTCTGCCAAAGGTCTGCTAATCATTCGAGTCTATCCCTAATTATAGACCCTGATTCGAGTCTGTTGTGGGCCAACCTCGAATCTGGCCTAAGGCCCATTCGAATCTGTCCATCTGACAGATTCGAATCTAACATATATTCGAATCTATGGTCTCATTCGAATCTATCACAGATTCGAATGCCATCCTTAACCTATTCGAATCTAGCCAATACACTTAAACACTTAAGTGTTGAAACTTATGTTTTAACTTATGCTTGACATAATCTTTGACCTTTATGTTTGAACTTCTTGTAATATGTTACATCAAGTTCAAACACACAATCAATAACATACAAACACATATTAAACATATATCAAAATACTGGTTAACTCAGAATATTACCTAAATCATAATCGATTAGACTGCTATCGTCACACAGGGTGTACCAACAGACTCCCCCTTGACGATAGCTTCTAATTATTTACATGACATCAAATTTAAGTACTAGAGCTATATATATTACTACCTGCATATAATCCCGCATCTATACAAACTTTAACTATCTTTTGGAACTTCCTGGCTTCAGATCTCCATGGTTCAGTGAAGAAGATAGGCTGATCGTGAAGCTTCTTCAGGTCGTCCTTAGATAGGTTTATCAAATGCAGAGGATCATATACTTTCAAAATGACCTGCTCGTCTTGATCTTCCATGATAGCTTCAGCAGTGTCAATCTCTAGGTACCACCACTTCATGTTGCTCAAAACGTTCTGTGGCATTGGTTTCATAGGTACTTTCTTCAGACATTTGACTGGCTTGTACACGATTCTGGCCCAAGGTCTTCCAGTATGAGGATCTATCCTTGATCCATCCTCGACCCTTTTGCCTGATCTCGGCTTAAGCCTCTCAAATTTGCCTGATCGCCCTTCTTTCCTTATAATTCTTTCAATAACGCTCGCGTAGGGATCATTTCCAATATTGATCAGCTCCTTCCAGGCTAACTCTTTAACTTCAATCTTGGGCAATGAATTAAAAGCTTTCAGTGTCCGCCTCAAGTATTGAAGGCCATCTCTTCTCTTCAAAATAAACAGCTGCAGTTCTCTGTCAAAGAACCAGCTAATAATCCCTCCAGCAAAATTTCCAGCACCTGGATTCCTCATCTTCTTCTTTATCTTCAGCTGATCCTTCTTTTCTTCCTTCTTGAACCAAAGATTTAACAGATCAGCTCTAGATGGCTCTTTCTCAGCCTCTTCAAGGTCTTTATCTTCAGCTGAGGCTACCTTGATGTAATCAATATCAATCACATTATGATCTTGGCTTTCATACAGTTCAGTGATTGGTTGTGAATTGATTATTACTTCGTTAACGTGATCATCTTCATCATCTATCACTTCATCATCAGATCTCCAGTCAGCGACATCATCTGGAATAAACTCACCTTCTTCTAAATCTTCAAGATCATCTTCAAAATCAAAATCCATCAGCTCTTCTTCAATATCTTTTAGCGCATCGATCATGTCGCTATCTAAAGTCCTTGAAGAACCAGCTTTACCTCCCGCTCCTCCTACTTCTCCCCCTGTACTAGGCTCCCCCTCAGATTGAGCAGTCTGAGCAGCAGAAAAATCTACTGGCTCATTCTGTCTTTGTGGGCTGGGATCATTGCCTTGGTTGTCTTCATCATCTTCATCTCTCGACCTCTGTGCTTCCTGATCACGGCACGATGTCTCCCCCTGAGCCTGTAGATTCTTCATTAACTGCTCAATAAGGGAGCGCATCGACCTTATCTCGGCTGACTGATCACAAACAAAGGCCTTTAGCTCTAAGTTCTCTTCCTGAACTGTGTCCACAATCTTCTTTAGATCAGCATTATGAGTCTGAATCTCGCCGACTGCCTTTGTTAGGCCTAAGATCTGGATATTTTGGAAGTCGACTCGCGCTTTGAGCTGCTGAAACCTTTGATTGTCGGCGTATGAGGATGAGGTTGATGGAATGGACTGTAACGGAGTAGGAAGTATTGGCGATGGAATATATGGTTCATCGCGAGGTGGTGGTGGTGGAGTGGTGGTTTGAGGTTCTTGTTCTTGAGGTTGAGGGTTTTGAGATTGAGAAGTTTCTGGTTGATCTGCGGAGACTGACGAGGATCCTTGCATGAACCTGTGACGTTTGGCCCGTTGCCTCGTCACAAGTTGAGAAACTTCGTCTTCTTCGAAATCAGACTCCTCCGATTCCCTGTCCCATCGCCTCCTAGAACCACGTTCATTAATAATCAGTCGCGAACCATAAGTTCCAATCTGAACTTCAGGAACGGCAGACCTTGACTCTGGAGCTTCAACTTCTACCTCCTCCATCTCTTCAACATCATCACGAACCTCGGATACAAAAGGAACCTTTCTCTCTCAGGAGCCGTGATTTGATGGATAAATTCTGAGAAAATCAGCTGCGAGAAACTAAACTTCTTATTGTATACCATCGCGATCATTGCTGATTGGATTTTTGATACTATATAATCAAAACCAGCTTTCTTAGGCGCAAAACAGATCATAAACACATGGACCAAGAAACGCCATTGTCCTATCAACCCGCTTTTCATATATGAAGATTTTGTAACGTCCAAGCTGTATCCCATTCTCAAAAAAGCTGCTTGCCTAATACTTAAAGGAAAGTCTGTAGGCCCGTCTTCTTGTTCTAGGAAACCCAACTGCAGCACTTGTCTCAAAATATCAGCGGAGAAAACCAAAGGTTGTCCGGCAATTCTAGTTCTTAACACTGTCGGGGTGACAGTGCAGTCCACCTGCAAGTGATCGTAAAATTGACGTACATAGTATATCACAATCGGAATGTTTTCATACAACACATAACTTATTCTAGATTCCGCCAGAAAATCTAAAACTTCTCGAAATCCCTGCGCCTCAGGGATGTTATGGGCAGGATTCAGTACCATATTGTGCTTGGGAACAAAAGCACGAAGCGCCATATCTGCACAATACATAAAATTGTTAGATTATTATTAAAAATCAATAAACTTGTTTAAATTCAAATTTGTTTTATCTTGTATTTGATTAAATACAAAATCTAACACAATTAAATTTCCCCAAGTTTAATAAAATTTAAATTCAACAAAATAAATGAAGTACAGATTCGAGAGTAACAGATTCGAAGTGCCCATATTCGAATGTAATGGACAGATTCGAATATACCCTATTCGAGTCTGATGGACAGATTCGAATATCTGGTCATCTCGAATCTATTGATAGATTCGAGAAACCCATGATCAGATTCGAATGTCCATTATCAGATTCGAAAGGCCGACATCCCCTTTTTCAACAAAAATCCAAGATTTTAACCATTTTGAACTAGGTAAATCACATACTTTAGTTCAACTAAGTTCTAATCACTGATTTATGCCTTTAATTTGATATTTTATAGGTCCTAACTTAGTTATTTATGAATAACCCTATTTTGACCAATAAAACATCAAAATGTGATGTTTAAGCCCAAATTTGTGTATGAAACCACCAAAATCTTGTACAATCATGTTGCTTATACCTAGATTTGAAAGTAGAATCGACCACAAAAGCTTTAGAATCGACGAAATGTCGTTTAGTAGAAGTACAATAGACTCGAGAATAGATTCGAGATCGCCAGTGACAGATTCGAGAAATCAGATTCGAGAATAGTGAGAAGTAAATGCCTTCACTGTGGACCTTTATATACTAACTACCTTCGAGTCTATGTGTAGATTCGAGTCTACTGACAGATTCGAGAACTTCAAATTCGAGTCTGTCTTAGATTCGAAGCTACAAACACTTAGAAAAATTTCGGAAATTTTGAAATAATTTCAACTTTTTCCAACTATTTTCTACTGTGTAGTGTAACCAGATAAACTATGCCAAATCTTTTACCCTAAGCTCAGATATTTCACGCATTGTATATTTTATCCAACTTTGAATGCACCCTCAGTAACTTTTGACCTTTTACCTAAGTAAAAACTAAACTATACTAAAATAAAATAAAATAAACTAAGGTAAAATAAAATAAAATAAAATAAAATAAAATTTTGACTAAAAAATTTAATCTAGACTTAAATTATAAAAATAAATTTACAAGCTAAGCTAAATACCAAACAACATATTTTTGGTGAGTATAGTCTAAGAAAGGTTCAATCAGATAGCGATGTCCGATACTAACTTTCAGTACTTAAACTTTCACACTTAGGAATTTTTTTGAATTCCTTTGATTGTTTGTCGTGTCATACCCACTTAGCCGATTGTTGGTATTTTACCCTGTTAAACACTCTACATTTCGGAATATCCCTTGGCCTTTTTATTTATCAGGAAATTATCTTACGTGACTCAGACATAGACATACTTTTATGATCAAGGCACACAGACAAAATTCTAACTTGTTGGTATTTGCAAACTTTCTTTAAAAGACAAACATCGGACACAGGTCTGTATTCTCATACAACAAAGTGTCTTAGTTCGACTTAAGGTTTAACTTTAAAGTTAGCAGATAGCGGTGACAGGTCTGTACTGACGTACAACAAAGCGACATGTCTGCTAACCCGAATCTAAACAGAGACAACAGGTCTGTACTTACGTACAACAGAGTTGCATGTTTTCGACTCTCAGTTACATATGATATTTCTATTCTTTCCATTTTAGATGTATTTGATGTTGCCATACATCCCCAGAAAGTTTGCATACCTCATTTAGACTCAATGTTTGTATGTCTTGTACATAAAAATTAAGACCGATTGGTCATACATCTAGGTTAGTGACACGCTTGACTTTTTCTAGAATATTTTATTAGCCTTGTGATTCCCTATATGTATTATGCCTACCAACACATCAAACTAAATAAAGTATAACACTTAGGATTTAGTTGCATTATGTGTGAAAGCCTAAACACTTAGAGTCTGTAACGACGGTGCTAATTTTCGTCACTTTGAACCTATGTATCTAAGACTTAACTCCTTTTCTGATATTCTCTTTTTTTTTTGTATTTTTGTAATTTTCTCTCTTTTTTCTTTTGTTTTTCATAGCAAAACGCATTAAACTAAGCTATCCTACTAACTTACTAAAAATAGAAACTTACTAAAAATAGAAACTAACTAAAAATAGAAACTAACTAAAAATAGAAACTTTCCTAAATTAGAAACTTTCCTAAATTAGCAGACTACTGTAAAAAGAAAGAAATATAACAACTATAAAAGGAAATAAAATACTACTAAGGTCAATTTACTCTGGGTTGCGCATTCCATTAAGTTGAATTAAATACTCAAATCGTGACTTATCAAACGCTTTGGTAAATAAATCAGCATTATTATCTTCAGTTGCCACCTTTACCAGTTTGATTAAAATCTTTTCAGCACAATCACGAATAAAATGATGTCTTATGTCTATGTGCTTTGTTTTACTGTGTTTAACTGGATTATTTGTTATCGCAATAGTAGATTGATTGTCTATCCTAATTGGAGTTTGAGTATAAGCCAAACCGTAATCCCGCAATTGTTGTTGTATCCACAAAACCTGTGAACAGCAACTACCAGCAGCTACATACTCGGCCTCGCACGTTGACACGGCTACCGATGTTTGTTTCTTGCATTGCCAGGACACCAATCTCCCTCCTAGGAACTGACAACCTCCAGTCGTTGATTTGCGCGTCAAACTGCATCCTCCGTAGTCAGAATCTGTGAACGCTTCCAACTCTAGATCTCCCTCCGCGTGATACCAAAGTCCCAGCTTCGGTTTCGACTTGAGGTATCGTAGAATCCGCTTCACAGCTTTCATATGCATCTCCTTCGGATTCGCTTGAAACCTAGCACAAATACAAACAGCAAACATAATATCAGGTCTTGAAGCAGTTAAATACATAAGTGACCCAATCATGGCCCGATATAAAGTCGGATCCACATCGGAATCACTTTCAGTACCCGGCCCGAGATTGTGATTCACTTGAATCGGCGTGCTGAAATGGGCAGTCAACTTTGTTCCTTCCATCCCAAACCGTTCCAATATGTCATAGACATACTTGGTCTGATGGATAAACATGCCTTCCTTCTTCTGGTCAACTTGTAACCCCAAAAAGAAATTCAACTCCCCCATTGCACTCATCTCGAACTTAGACTTCATAACCTTCTCGAAATCTTTGCACATCTGTTCGTCTGATGATCCAAAAATGATATCATCTACGTACACTTGTACCAAGATAAAATGATCTCCCTTTCTCTTCACAAATAGAGTACTATCTATCCTACCCCTCTCAAAGCCATTTTCTAAAATATGGTTGGATAGAGTCTCATACCATGCCCTAGGTGCCTGATGTAATCCATAAAGAGCCTTATCTAAGCGATATACTCTATCAGGATATTTAGGATCTGTAAACCCGGGCGGTTGTTCTACATACACCAGCTCCTTCACTTTCCCATACAGGAAAGCACTCTTAACATCTAACTGATATACCTTAAATCCCTTGAAGGAGGCAAAAGCTAAAAACAACCTAATTGCTTCTAACCTTGCTACTGGTGCAAACACTTCGTTGTAATCGATTCCCTCCTCTTGGTTGAAACCATTTACAACTAATCTCGCCTTGTTGCGCGTGACTATACCCCGATCATCTCTTTTGCACTTAAAAACCCATTTGGTTCCTATTGCAATCTCCCCTCGAGGTAACGGAACTAACTCCCACACTTCTAGTTTCCTAAATTGTGAAAGTTCTTCCTGCATCGCTTCAACCCAGGAATTGTCCTTAAGTGCCATTTGCACATTTTTAGGCTCTACTTGCGATATGAAACACGAATATAGACATGTATGATATGCCTCGGAGTCGTTTATCATCGACAACAACACAGTGTTGTTATTTACACTACTCCGAGTCCTCACACCCTCGTTAGGATTTCCTATGATGCTATCTATAGGATAGTTCTTGTTAATCCTAGAGGTCTCTATTTCGTCTACCCTTAGATTATCTCCTAAGTTGGATCCTATTTCACCTAAAGGGGGAACAGGCTCAGCTTCCACATTCTCTTCCTCACGGACGTTTTCCTCAGAGGCAGAACTTGATGCTTGAGTCTGATTCTCAGTGTTAGGTTCTTCTGGATTAGCAACTTCTGGAGACCCATCTACAGTCGCAGTAGGCTCGGACGTAGATTCGAACGTGGTCCTTGGAAAAATATGGCCATCGTCATTTAGGTGCAACGTCGCCATGTCTTTATCGATTGTACCTGCAGTATCATCCAAAGGAATGTTAAATGACTCAAATAACTTATCATAGTCAAATATCCATTCCGGACTAGTTTGGGGTTCATGTGTATAACTTGTGACTTCAATATTATACACAATCTCCACAGTACCACTCTTTTTGTTAAAAACCCGTTTGTTTGGTGAGTTTGGCACATAACCTAGGAAGTATCCTTCGTCAGCCTTTTCACCAAACTTCGGTTGATGTTTTGTTCTTAAAAGTGTACATGGTACTCCAAACGGTTCGAATCCAGTTAAGTTAGGTGGCCTTTTATTCAAAATTTCATAACATGTTTTGTTCAATGATTTGACTGTAAGGACTCTATTTAAAATATGGCACGTGGTATTCACTGCCTCCCCCCAAAACATGGTAGGAAGCTTTGAATCCGAAAGCATGGTCCTTGCAGCCTCAATCAAAGTTCTGTTTTTACGTTCGGCCACCCCATTCTGTTGAGGTTCATATGGTGCAGTGAATTGATGCACGATGCCCTTTGATAGGCAATATACACCAATTACAGAGTTTTTAAATTCAGTCCCATTATCACTACGAATATGTTTAACCCTTGTTCCGTAGGAGTTCTCCACTTGGTCTAAGAACCCGATGAGCTTTGCAGCCGTCTCGTCCTTCGTACCTAAAAAGAAAACCCATGAAAACCGTGAGTAATCGTCAGTGATAACTAAGCAAAACCAACTACCTCCTATACTCCTTTTGTTGATAGGGCCGAAAAGGTCCATATGCAACAAATCGAATGTCGAGGTTATGGAGTTCAGCTTCTTGGACTTGTGTGTCTTTTTATGTTGCTTGCCCTTCATGCACGGTAGACACTTGTCTTCAAATTGAAAGCTCTTCAGAGGCACACCTTGCACCAAACCATTCTTCGTTATGTAGTTCATTTTCCTTAGGTGCAAGTGAGCCATTCGTCTGTGCCACAAAACCGATTCCGTCTCCGAAGCTTTTGATAGTAAGCAGATCGGACCCATCGAATTATCTGGCTTGTTCATATCGAGCATGTACAAGTCATTCTTCCTTGGAGCCCGCATCAATATCCAATCTTCAGGTATCTTGAATCCCGGCTTGAGCACTAACGCCTCAGTGTCAGTAAATAACACCGAGTTCTTCTTATCACAGATTTGAGATACACTAATGAGATTATGAACCAGTTTATCAACGTGATAAACTTGATCCAATGTAATCGTCCCATTAGTGACTTCTCCAGTTCCAGTGATATTTCCTCCTTTGTTGCCCGCGAATGATACAAATCCCCTATTACCCCCCTTGAAGTCTGTGAGAAGACTTCTTTCCCCCGTCATATGCCTGGAGCAACCACTGTCGACGAACCACTTGTTGTTTGGACCGGTAGTTATCTCCTGCACATGAAAGAAAATAGGTTAGTTATCACGGGGAACCCAAGCCATGACTGACTTGGTAATACCATTCTCGTCCACATACTTGAACTCTTTCAAGTACCCATCTCGCCTTTCAGGTGACTTGGGCCTTTGAACTGAATTCTGTTGTGGTGCCGAGTGATTTAGATTCACTCTTTGCCTTTGAGTAGGCATTTGTTGTGGAGCTCTAGAATAAGTCTTATTATATTGCATTTCAGACTGTGATCCCTGAGCTTTTACCGGAACATATTGTCTAACAGGAGTATGTGACCTAACTGGAGTGTGTGACCTGCTAGGTGTGGTGCTCCTATAGACTTGTTGAGGTGCTGACCTAGATTGATTAAAGACACGATTCGGTGAATTTGTCCTAACCACTTCTTTTGGTCCAACCTTAACCGGTGTTTGTTTCACAACAGGTTTTGGTGCGACCTGCACAGTTTTCTCGGTACTCTGAGAACTACTAGTGCTCGCCACACTTGGTGAGGGCTTAACAGGTGTTGGATTCACTGTCTTAGGTGTAACATCAGCTTTCCTATTTGGACAGTGAGAAGCAACATGCCCTTTCTCGTGACATCTAAAGCAAGACATCTTATCCATGGACTTTTTGGTTGGTCCCTTAGATCTAGGTGTCTCACTAGTGTCTATTACCTTTGGTACATCTACAGTGTCTGTCTCTTCGACCTGGTCAGCCCATGAAATTTTCTGTTTTCCTGCAGGTGTTTCACTGGAGGAAGACACAAATTTCACTTTCTTGACCTTGACGGTTGAGTCAGTCACCTTAGGTGTATTTTCAACTGTAGGCTCAGGTGTAGGTTCAGGTAGGTCCTCTAAAACTACTGACTTGTCAGTTTTCTCCTGAGGCTGAGGCACATAGTTTGCATTGAACGGTGGAGGAATTTCGTGAAAACCTAGACCTACAGGCTTCTTAGACTGTCTTTGGGCATCTAAGACTTTCCCTAGGTTTAGGCTCGAATTCCTAAACTTTTCCAGCTTGCTATTTGCCTCTGCTACCTTAACCTTGGTCTCGGCTAGCTCTATGTCCTTATCTTTCAGACTTTTAGTCAAGGCTTCTACGTGCTCATACATAAGCTCTATCCTAACACACTGCTCACTCAGTTTGTCTTTTAGAACGATTACATCTTGAGCATCAGCCTTAAGCTTTTCTTTTAAATCTTGTTTTATATCATTTAGGCTAGCATTTTCTATTTTTAAGTTTTCATTTTGAGCAACTATGGTCTTATGTGAGTCTAAGACTAGATTTAACCTATCATTAGAACTAACACATAAAGCACATAAATTACTAAATAGAGAATAAGAAAGACAAACCTTTGAGTTGTCAGATTCCACGTTGGCCATCTGAGCAGCAAACTCCAGCACGGTCTGATCATTCGCCTTCTCTACCCACATCGGACTGTTTTCCCTTGTGGTCTGCTCATCTTCATCACAACCATTCTCCGTAACTTCAGCCATGAAAGCTCTAGCGTTGGACTCAGGATGTGAACTCCAGTCATAGGAACCATCTAGCTGTCTGTCAGAAGTGACATTAGATATCAGACCCGCTAGATTGGCCTGACCAGATGAGGAACTCGGAAGGTATCTCTGTTGGGACTGACTTTGGTACTGTCCTTGATGCTGACTCTGCCCCTGGTATGTCTCTACCTTCGGTCTTTGACACTCCCTGGCGAAGTGTCCCAATCCCTGACAGTTGTAGCATTTCACCTTGGACTTATCAAATCCTATCCCCTTGTTGTTCATCTGCAGATTTCTTCCAGTTCTCTTTATGAATCTCTTAACCCTCTGGGTTACCATGGCCAGTTGCCATTTCAGATCCATTTCCTCTAAGTCATCAGGGTCGACCTGATCGTAGTCTTCATCCCAAAGAGCCGGATCATTGATCTTCCCTTGAACGCAATTTCCGTATGCGGCCACAAACGAAGCAAGCAGATTCAGATGTTCTTCCGCCGACTTTGCGCTCATTGGCATCTTAGAATAGCTCTGACTGGTCGATGCCTGTTGGACTTGAGGTTGCGGTTCTTCCGATCTTCCTAACCCTAAGAACGCGCGATTCAGTGAGTCTTCGGACTCTGGTGGCGATGACGTTTCTTCGGTGAAAAACGCTGTAGCACTCTTCTGATCAGCTGTCACTGATGATTTTGATGTCTTTCCAAAATACATCGCCGGATTTTGGACTTGCTCATAATCAGTCTCAGCCTTTATCATTTCGAAGTGATATGCCCTCAACGTTCCCACGATGTCATCCAGTGATTGAGCATAGTATTTATCTTCATTCAGCTTAATCATTGCCACGTACATAGCCCATTTGGCTGGTAGGGCATCAAGAAGCTTATTGTTCTTGTCAGTGTCAGAATACTCAATGCCATGACTTTCAAGCTCTGTTATCAGATGATAGAATCGTGTGATAATATCATCCAACTGTTCATCCTTAAGAGCCTTGAAAATCGCAAACTGTTGGGTTAACAGCTCTGTACGCTTTCTACGCACCCGTGGATTACCCTCACACCTTTTCTGGAGAGATTCCCAAAGTTCTTTCGACGTCCTCTGAGTCCGAAATGTGTGCAAGATATCTTGAGGTAACGCCATTCGGATAATGGAGAAAGCTTTGTTTTCGGCTTCAAATAATTTCTTGTCATCTTCTTTCATCATTTGATATGACAAGACCTTTTGACGGCCTTCAACCTCAGAAACTGGTGGAATGTACCCTTCATCAATGCACACCCACATGCGCATATCGTTGAATCGTACAAAATCCGTAAATCTATCCTTCCACCAGTAGTAATCCTCAACTTTCATCAGCTTAGGTGGTGCATTGGCCTTCCCAACTTCGTGATCCATCTCAAGGAATTTCTGAAGGTTTGACATCTTTTCTGAAACAAATTGAATTTAGACTTAATTAATTTAATTCGAAACTAATGTGAATTAACTCTTTCGAATCTAGATAGATTCGAATGTAATTAGATTCCAATTTATTTGGTATTAAATTCGATTAAGTATCTTAATTCAATTAGATTCGAAATTATGGCAGATTCGAACAATTCCTTAGATTCGAAGATATGACAGATTCGAAGGACCCCTTAGACTCGAAGACCCTTAGAATCGAAGGCACAACAGAATCGAAATTCAGCATAATCGAAGCACAGACTCGAAACAGTAACCAACTCGAAACAAACTCGAAACAATATAGACTCGAGATCAAATTCGAATATATTAACAGATTCGAAAAGTCACAGACTCGAAACTGACTGAAATTGACTCGAAAGGAGCGTATTTTGGTTAGACTTCGAAAATAAAGTAAAACCCTAATGACCCCTATAGATTCGAGCGCCGCAAACTCGAAAAACGGCTAACACTTTGATTTTTTGACGTTTTACGGATTAAATCACTATTTTTCAAACGAAAAATAATGATTTCGACCAAAAACGTGAAAAACGACAAAGTGTTTCCCGAATATGAATTTGCTAAGCTCAAAAACACGTTTTTGAGAGAAAAACCGTCCAACTAGCGTCAAGAAACCTAGAATGTATCTGATGAACACGAAGAACACCACGAACACTCCGTAGGCTCTGATACCACTTGTAAGGTCTACCACTGCAAGATCTATCTAGACACGGATCCGTTAACGAGTGCGGAATCCTCGTTGACGGTTAGACGGACAACTCTCAACCAACGGAAACACGGAGACTATTAGACGCTGAACGAACGACACACGAACGATCCTACGTACTAATTCTCTCCGAAACGGGACTCACCTAGCTGATAAACTCGAGATCGCCTATTGCTTAATTCCTCACGAATTCTGCCAAAGGTCTGCTAATGATTCGAGTCTATCCCTAATTATAGACCCTGATTCGAGTCTGTTGTGGGCCAACCTTGAATCTGGCCTAAGGCCCATTCGAATCTGTCCATCTGACAGATTAGAATCTAACCTATATTCGAATCTATGGATACATTCGAATCTATCACAGATTCGAATGCCATCTTTAATCTATTCGAATCTAGCCCATACACTTAAACACTTAAGTGATGAAACTTATGTTTTAACTTATGCTTGACATAATCTTTGACCTTTATGTTTGAACTTCTTGTAATATGTTACATCAAGTTCAAACACACAATCAATAACATACAAACACATATTAAACATATATCAAAATACTGGTTAACTCAGAATATTACCTAAATCATAATCGATTAGACTGCTATCGTCACACAGGGTGTACCAACATATATCACTTTCGTTTGATCTTGAGTCAGTTATGGCTTTTTAAATCTCTCATCTGTATTATTGCAAAATTATGCAATTACATAAGAGATTTTTAAGACTTCTGATCATCAGTTATATATTCGTTTTGTGGACTTTTGAGATTTAACTTTATATCTCTTTCAATTTAGCTTGCAGCTCAATATATATCAATTAGCTCATATCTCTCTTTCATTTTCCTTTGAAACTAGCTGTAAAGCTTTTGGGAGTCTGATATCTGTACTTTATGTTTCTTTTATTGATGATGTTTCAATCATCAATCGCTTAACTGATTTCTGATTTGTGCTGACTCGTTATGAAGACTTCAAATTTTTCTTCGCTCTATTTAAACAAATGAAATATATCCTTCGGCGCAACAATCGGAGTCAACTCTTCGCGTAACGACTCCACCTCACCTACCTTGGTCTTCAATTGCGCTGCCATATCCGCCAAATCCTTTATGTAAGCACTCTCTCGAGAAGCAAAACCCTCCAAGATGATCAAGTGTTTAGAAGTTGAGAAAAAGAGATTAAGGCAAAATGTTGAAATACTGAATCTTAAAACTTGCCGAACAAAACAGGAGTTCGAACAGAGAATCAAAGTTTGGAGTTACAATTGTCCACATCTTCTTCGCAATGGTTTCAGCATTTAAGAGATATTTCAGGCAAGTCGAATATGATCAAGAACTTGAAGTGATCATACACTTTCAAATCTTGCAGCGAATAGGAACATTTAACGACATGGAAAACAAATGCGATACAGAATCGAATTCTAAGGAACAAGTTGATAGAAATCGACAATTTACTTAGGCTTTCTCGGTGTGATTCGTTAGATATGACGGCAGATTCTATTATTGAAGTCAAATCTCGAGTTACTAGGGTTCCAAAACCGTCTCCACGACTATTTACATCATCTTCTATTCTATCGTCATCGCCTTCCTCTATTAGTTCACTGTGCAATTCGGTCAAGAGACTTCGACAAAACAATAATCTTTGGTTCTGTTTAATTATATGTATAGACTTATGTTTGACTTTTTGTTTGCATTTAGATGGAATAGGAATTCCATATTAGATATCTCACTAGTCTCGCGTCGACATAGTGAGAATCCATTCTTACATTTATTTTGACATATACGTGCATTTCATTGGCCACTCATGACCAAGCGCTTGACTTTACAAAGATCTCAATCTATTTCTTTGTCACTCTCGCCTTGTGCCTCTGACTTCTTTGATTTCAATTCAAGTTGTCATTCGGTGCTTAATTACTTGATTCAAATACTCTTCTCAATAATATTTATTGGATCAACTACTTCTACCTCTGTCTCATTATAAGACACGCTGTAATCTTTCTGATTACTAGGATTTATGAAGTAGCTTATGTTTAGGATTATATTTTAATTTCTTAGAGCTTTTGAATCATACATGATTCAGATTACAATAACTATATTGTTTATAGGTATAATTTCTGATTGGGAATGTATTTGTATTGTAACTTCAACTGATACGACCCATATGTCATCCGCATTATTCACTATCGATGACAGGGTTGCACAGTTAACTCAATACTTATTTTGGAATTGAACTTCAGCTAGCAACGGAATTAAATCATTTATTTGTATAAGAAATTTAGTATTAGTTACCATTGTGGTCTTTTGGCGTCTCTGGTGTCTCCTCGGCATCCTCAGCAGTTATATGGAAAGCTCGCGCCTTTGCTGTAGGTATCATTGTAGTACTCTGTTGGATTGCTCTGCCAACTGGTTGTTCCTGATTAGTAAGCACACGTGCATTTGGGCAATGCTTGGCATAATGTCCACGCTCACTACAGTTGTAGCATACGTCGTTTCTTTCTGGGCACTCATCACTTCCATGTCCAATCAGGTTACAAGTGTAACAGGTCACATCTCTAGGGTTGCAGCGTCCCCTATGAAATTTGTTACAACGTTTACACGGTCGCGCTCCTGACTGTATGGAATAAACTCTAGTCTTCTGAGGTGTAGAGGACGCTTGTGACTGCTGCTGACTGGACTTTGATGAACCGAAGAATCTACTGGATTTCTGCTTCTTAGGTGGAGATGGACAAGTAGGACTTATAGCCATCATAACGGGTTCACAACTAGAATCTGTGAATTCTCGCTCCACCATCCTTGCTGCTTCCAATATACTGAGATACGTTTTGAACTTTATGATACTCATTTGTCTTCTATATATTGGATTCAGACCCAGTCTGAATCGATTTATCTTACGCTCTTCTGTTGCTACTTGATATGACGAGTAGCCGCAAAGTCTCGAGAACTCATGCTCATATTCATCAACAGTCTTAGTTCCTTGTTTCAATTGCATCAACTGCATCTCGAGTTCGTCTTGTTTGTCTGTTGGACAGTATTTGGCATTGAACATCTCCAAGAACTGCTCCCAGTCCAATGTCATAATTGCTTCCTCACCATAGATGCTCCTTTGCGTTTTCCACCAGGCTCTAGCAGCTCCAACAAACAGTGCTATAGCAAACTTAACTCTATTGCTGTCCAGACATTCTGAGATACTGAAGATCTCTTCAGTATGACTTACCCAATCTAACGCTTGAATTGGGTTTACTGTGCCTTCAAACGTCATGGCACCACTCGCTTTGAAGTCTTTAAATCTACAGCCTTTTGGCTGCACAACTCGTTTATTGACATGCACATCATCAGAATCTGATTCGCTTGACCGTTCAGTTTGCTTCTTTTTATGTTTATTTCTCTTTTCAGTTTTCTTTATTGATTCAATTTTCTCTAGCATAAACTTGCTTTGTTGCTTATTATTCTGGGTTATTAGTTGTTGCATCATTTCCAGGACTTGCTCTGGGGTCATGCCACCTGATGGCCCACCTTCTCCAGACATAGCTCGGAAATTCAAATCACTAAATATTTAGATCATTATTCTAGCACATTGTACCCTTTCATGCCCCGTCCTACTAGTCTCTGAAACCTATCTTAGTTCAAGCCATCCTGTCATGATTGATACTATAGCATTGCACAAGTTTGAGATCATGTATTACACATAATACAATGATTCACTCAAACTATTGCTCTGATACCATCCTGTGAGACCCAAGATTTCTCAAAGGTCTCAAGTCTAGGCCCAGTAGCAACGCAATATCAATCATGAAACTAAGATAAAATTAACAGTGCGGAATACAGTTAATTACAAACAGAGACAAAAACTAAGTATAAGGTACAAACTTCTAGACTATTTCATCAAAGCACAAATGTAAACTAGCCCAAACTCCAAAGCTCTATTTTTTATCAAGTACCAAGGTATGGGAACAGTTGCTAATGCACTTCAAGCTCTTTCAAGTCCTGACCTATGAACTAGGTCCAACCAATCCTTTGCCTTTACCTGAAAAATAATGCAACAACGGGGTAAGCTTATTTGCTTAGTGAGAATGTAGAATTTCACATTTAACATGCAATTATGAACGCAGAAGCACATGCACTGCACTCGGCTCATGCACGACTCAGCTCTATATGCACTGCACTAGGCAACTCAATCTCGAAGGGACATTGGCCAATTAATGCTCTTTTAATGCGCGACTTTGCTCAGCTCCCAGTTATAAAACTGTTGTTGCTCTTGAGACTTTTAGACAATTTCATAAGGAATGCTCGGATATATTATCATATGTGTGTGTGTGTGTGTCTATATATATATATATATATATATATATATATATATATATATATATATATATATATATATATATATATATATATATATATATATATATATATATTAATCCATAAGTTAATTATTTTGTCATTTTATGTGTTGATCATGTGATTTATTCAAAATATCCAAATCTAAGGAGTGAGGTTCTAATTTTCTTATTAAATTCGAAATAACATTTGATTTTATCATCAAATTCGAATCCATAGCTTCAATATATAAATTAAAGTCGAATACAAGGTTAAATTCGAAACCCTAGTTCGAATTTAACATCATAGTCGAACATATATGCTTAAATTCGAAATCTATAGCTAAATTCGAAGCCAAACTCGATTTTAATGATCAAATTCGAAGTCATTACCTTAAATTCGAACCCATTTCGAATTTATAGACAAATTAGAAGGCTAAACTCGAATTATATAGGTAAATTTGAACACCTATTCGAGTTTAATGCTAAAAAATTTATTTATTGGTTCGATTTTAGCTATATTCGAGTTTGTTCTTGGTATCTCGAATTTGTTCTTAAGTTACATCTTTAAAACATGAAACTCTAAGTCTAAATTCACTAATATATCAATTAGTAAGCCTAGATTCAATTATATTATACATATTCTAGATAAATCTCTAGTTAATCTAGCTTTAATCACCTAAAATGGTAAATTCGAGTTTATATATTCTAAACCGAAAATGATAAAAGCTAAAAACATAATTTCTTACCTCTAATTCGTATGATATCCCACATGCAACTCCATAATCTTGTAGTATTCTTCGTGATCTTCCCAATGACGTATAAATCTTGATAATCCGACGGTCGGTTTGGGAGAAAACTTAGAGAGATGTAGAGAGAGTAGAGAGAGAAAATCTAGAGAGAGAGTGTAGAGAGAGAGTAAAATCTGATTTTTATGACCTAAATTCCGTTTATATACTTCAGCTAGTTATGTTTGCTACTTAACCCACTATTACTTTCATATCTTATATATCTCTTATTTAATTATCTTAATAATTCACTAAATCATAATTCATAATTTAAATATTTATATAATTTAATTAAATATTTCATAAACTTAATTAAATTATAATTCAAATAATGTAATAAAATTACATTATTGGTTCGATGATCAGATATTAAGCTGGGCTAAAAGTTGGGTTGTTACACATGACGTGGTCAAACTTTTGATGTCATTGTTTGGGAGCTTGCTTCAAGCCATATAATGACTTAACAAGCCTACAAACTTTCTTTCCACATCCGGGAGCGCTAAAACCCTCGGGTTGCTCCATGTAGATCTCCTCTTCTAAATCACCGTTTAGAAAAGCCGTCTTCACATACATTTGGTGCACTTCTAGATTTTTTATTGCGGCAATAGCAAGCACAAATCTAGTGGATGTTATTCGCGTCACCGGCGAATATGTATCAAAGTAATCAACACCCTCCTTTTGTTTATAACATTTGATTACCAAACGTGCTTTATATTTATCAATGGAACCATCAGGTTTCATTTTTCTCTTAAAAAGTCATCAGTAACCTAGTGGTTTACAACCTTCAGGAAGGTCCACTAGTTCCCAAGTATGATTTTGTAAAATTGACTCAATTTCACTCTTGATGACTTCTTTCCATTGAGGTCCTTCAGAAGAAGTTACCGCTTCTCGATAAGTTTTGGGTTCACTTTCAACCATGTAAGTGACAAAATCATCTCCATATGAATTTTCAACCCTTTTCCTTTTACTTCTTCTAGGCTCAACCTCTTCTCTTTCAGGTTGTCGTAATGTCTCATCTTGGACATTTTCGTCAATCGATTTAGACGTACTAGCACGATCCTTTTGTGAACAAGGAAATATATTCTCAAAGAAGGATGCATTCCTTGATTCCATGATGGTATTCTTGTGAATTTCTGGATTTTTAGACTCATACACAAGAAACCGATAGACACTACTATTATGCGCATAACCAATAAATATGCAATCAACTGTTTTAGGTCCTATCTTTCGAGCCTTAGGTGCCGTACAACAACCTTTGCTAGGCACCCCCACACTCGCAAGTACTTTTAGGATGACTCTCTTCCCATCCAAAGTTCATACGGTGTTTTGTCCATTTTCTTGCGGGGTATCTTATTCAAAAGATAAGTAGCCGAGAGGATAGCTTCTCCCCACATTTCTTGGCTCATTCCCGAACTAATTAACATGACATTCACCATTTCTTTCAAATTTCAGTTCTTTCTTTCCGCAATTCCATTTTGTTGAGGTGAGAACGGAACGGTGAATTCGTGTCGGATTCCATGTTGAGCACATAAATCCGCGAAAGGTGACACATATTCACCACCTCGATCACTTCTTACAACCTTAATCTTTTTGTTGAGTTGATTCTCAACCTCTTGTTTGTATAAAACAAACTTATCGATTGCTTCATCTTTACTTTTCATTACTTTTCATCAAGTAAACATAGCAATATCGATTGCTTCATCTAGTACACTCATCAATAAACGTGATGAAGTACTTATTACCACCTCTCGTAGGAATGAATTTTAAATCACACACATCCGTGTGAATCATATCAAGTGGTTCGGTTATTCTTTCAACCGATTGGAAAGACGATCTTGTAAGTTTGGCTTCAACACAAGTTTGGCATTTATAATTTGAATCAATATGAAAAGATGGAATGCAATTTAACTTAATTAAACGATGTAAAGAATTAAAATTGACATGTCCAAGACGACCATGCCATACGTTAGAAAACTCTGTCAAATAAACTGAATTTGTAGTCGTTTTATTAAAATTGCTTTTCAAAATCATCAAATTTATTTTGAACATTCCATTCAAAGCACAACCTTCTCCAACAAAATGATCATTCTTGGTCAAAACAAATTTATTAGATTCAAAAATCATTTTAAATCCAAACTTGTTTAATAGCCATCCGGAAACCACATTCTTTTGAATTTCCGGTACATACAAAACATTTGTCAACTCAAGATCTTTCCCGGATGTCATATTCAAGATCACATCACCTTAACCTTTGACATCAACCATATCAAAGTTTCACATGAAGATCTTTTTTCCATTAACTACTTTCAAAGTAGTAAACAAACTTTTCTCCGAACACACATGTCGGGTAGAACCAGTGTCAATCCACCATTCATTCGGTTCAGATTTTACCAATTCTACATCAGAGACCATTGCGGTGATATTCACATTCATCACCCTTGCAACTTCACCGTTGCCTTCAAGAACCACACATGGTTGAAGATCTAAATCAGAAAGCAATTCCGATTTCTTAATATGATTGACACAATTATTCTCATTTTGAACTCCAATCAAATTAACCATCTTTTTAATCGATGGTTTAGCAATAGATGTTATAATTGAAGTCATCGGCCGTGACACAATTCCACCTAACATTTCCATTTTTCTTTAACGTCTAAAGAAAATAAATTCTTTATAATTTTAAATAAAGAAAATTTTCCACTTTATAATAAAATTACACTTTTATTATAAACAATGTCAAATCCTTTAATTAATCAAACTTGAATCAACCGTTCAATTTAATCACTTTGAAACAAAATAAATCTTTTATTATAACCAACTTTATCACTAAAATTGAAAATTGAATCTTCCGTTCAATTTAACACCAAAGTGATAACATCAAAGTGAAAAATGAATCAACCGTTCAATTTAATCAGTTTATAAAAAAATTATATCTTTTATTATAACAACCTTATATCACTGAAATTGAAAATTGAATCTGCCGTTCAATTTCACCAAATTGAAGAATGAATCAAACGTTTATTCAAACACTTATAACTCGTACGAGAATAATAACAAATTTTATATTAAAAGCTAAAATTTAATCATCCGTTCAATGCTTAAGAAACCAAAAGTGAATAATCGAATCTGCCATTCAAATTAAACACTTAATCAAGGCTGTTGCAAAATTAAATCCGTCTCGAACCAAAACTCGTTTGTAACGAAACAGAAATAATTAAATGAAATGGAAACACAATTGCTATGAGACAAAACTTGTTTGAATCGAAAGAATAATGTAATAGAAATTTTACTTCGAGACAAAACTTGTTTGAATCGAAGAAATAATTTCTTTAAAATTCCTAATTTTATAACCGGTATCATGGTTGTAAGAATATGTTTTAAGATTGTAGGAATAGTGTGCTCGATACCGATTATAAAATATAAGAAATGTATTACGAAATACAATTCAGAAATGAAATTACGATACACGGAAATAATCAGAATACAGAATTTAAAATTACAAGTAAAAGAAATAATAATACGAAAAAGTAAATTACAATACGGAAAAATATTCGAAGTCTATTTCCCAGGGTACAACAGCCAAAGCAGTGTGTACTGCCGGAGGTAACCAACTTGCCTGAAAATTCACGTGAATTGAAGGTGTTCTTCGTTCTTGGAAGCAGCAACGTCTTGCCGTTAAAGTGCAAAATGTTTTCCAAGTCTTTCAAGTGTGTCAAGTGTATTTTGGTGTTTGCATCTCCATCCCTTTTATAGGAGATGAGTTGTAACCACAAATTAATTATATTTAATTGTAATAATAATAATAAACCATTTTTTTATTAATAATTAAATATAATAATTGTATTATTAAACCATGAGTTGTAACAACAAATTAATTATATTTAATAGTAATAAAAAACATTTTTTATTAATAATTAAATATAATAATTCTATCATTAAACCATTTCTATAACGGCTCTAGAATTGTCTAGATTCGTCCAAGACACGAACGCGGCTCACTCAAAAAAAAAAAAAATACCTTATACAAAGTACAAGGCAGATGTGAGTGCACACAGGTTTAATAATTTCCTACTATTTGGACCCAAGATTTGTCTTAGGGTAACTTGTCATGCTTGTCAAGACTCCTCCTTATAAATCACTCATGGTTTGGTCATTCTTCCTATGTGGGACAAGTTTTCACACTTTTAACTTGAATTTTCCCACATCAAACACCAATCTTTGAGCATCGATGTCTCATTCATCTTAGTTTCGTTTTGGACGTTCTTTATATCGCTGTAATCCTCTCTTCAAGGAGAATACATACCCACAAAATATTAATTATATATCACAATTATATATAATTACATTTGGTCCAAAAACATGGAAAATACACTTTTTTCTTTGAAAAATTTATACTTTTTTCCAACAATTACATACTATTTATACATCATATATTAAATGATTATTACTAATAATTAGACCTGTTTTATACATCTACATTATATTTGAAAATTTAAATTTAAATAACTTTATGTCTAAATCATTTAAATATTTTAATAATGTAAAGTATACAAAACCTTTTTGACTATTTTCCAATTTATTTATAAATTTCAAATTTTTATTAATTAAATCGTTTAAATATTATAAAAAAAGTAAAAAGAAAATATGTGTTAGTGTGTTTGTAATACTCGGTAATTTATGAACATTTATTTATCGAACAAGTGATTATTTTTAATTTTTAATTTTTATTATGAACTAGGATTTTTTTGAAAGTTATTAAAGAAATGTGTTTTGATATATATATATGAATTATAATAATAATAATTTAAAAATTAATAATAAACAAGATAAATGGTTTGGTTGAAAAGAAAAAATAAAAAAATTGCAACTTTAAAATTCGAATATATATCTTTAACAGAGTTAATTTTGGATCTACCCATGCACCAATTGTACAGAACGATGTTTATATTAAATCATAAAATTTAATATTATAAGAGTAAAACATTTATAAAAAAACATAAAATGGTAAGAAAAATATTTTCAATGCTATAACATTATTAAATGACAACAACCAACAAATATAATAAATAGTTATCATAGAAAATAAAAAAAATTAAAAAAATTTATTTAGTATTTTATTATCACATTTATTTTATTGTAATTTATAAAATAAGGATTTTTAAAATTTTTATTTAGAGTGTATATTTGTTTTCACAACATTAAGATGAGATCGAACATTCTTACATATTTTAAATATCTCTCCTATTTAAAAATTTATTAAATGTTTTGCAATATTATACACTAGTTTATAAACCCATGTATAACATGGGTATACATTTAAAATTTTAATTTCATTAATCTTGTAGGATAATTTTTAAATATACTTTATCAAATTTATAATATCTATTTATATAATACAATAAATATAAATATAAATATATAAAAAGAAAAGTTATCATTCAAATTCAAATTTGAGTTTTATATTAGATAAGATTTAAATTTGATTAGATATTATTTAAATTATTTATTATAGATAGATTGGAAAAAACAATTTTAAAAGCAAATTAATAGGAAACTGTTAGGTACACGTGGCAATCACATGTTAAGCCAATTGGCGCTCTATCTAGATGTCATGTGACATCTAGTTACTCATATAATAGAATAGATAGAGATAGATACGTTTTCAAAATTTGTCCTCTTGTTATTCAAACTATAATTTACTTCCGGTTGCAACGCAGGGGTAAATTTACATAATTCGATCTAATTTGCTCTAGAATTTATGCTATTCTCCTTCTAGCTAGCTGGATCCATCCATGCTTCTTAGATCCAAAGTTGTCAGTCAACCCATGTGTTCACCTTGTTTCAAGGCTAACTACATAAATAAATTAGTAGTATATCCATCCACGAGATTTGCAGGGAAAATAATAATTATGCTGGGTCAACATGTTACACTTATACCGTTTCCTTAAAAGGCCTAATGTGTCACTTGATATATATCTCTTTCTTTCACAGTATTCTACAATATTTTGAATCCATTTTAATCTCACAAATAAGATCGGAGGACAAAGCTAGGTATTCGATCTCTTTATCTACTGATTCATATATATATATATATATATATATATATATATATATGGGTGGGTTCAATGGAGAACCTTATGCATCGAAGAACCTTGGAGAACCACAATGCATCGCTAGAAAAACTGAAATACATCACGTAGAAATTGATGCATCACGCGGGAATTTGATGCATCACGTGGAAATAATGTAGAAATCGATGCATCACGCGAGAATTTGACGCATCACGTGGAAATAATGATGCATTACGGGGGAATTGTGATGCATTTGTGGTGGTGCATGGAGGTTCTTCAAGGTTCTTCGATGCATGGAGGTTCTCCATTGAACCCACCTCTATATATATATATATATATATATATATATATATATATATATATATATATATATATATATATATATATATATATATATATTCATGGTGATTGTATATTTATGTTGCTTTTACTTAATTGGCCTCTGCTTCTAAAAAGCCTGATTTTTCACATGATCGATGTATCTTTTTCTTTCACAGTGTATCCTTCAATATTGGGAATCCTAATCTTACAAATTAAGTAGATTGGTGGAGAAAGCATACACCCGTTCACCCAACGAGGTATAAATCTCTTTATTTAGTGACTTGTATTATATATATATATGCACAAAGGTTTTACTGTATACGCGTAGTTGGGTTCGCGAATTTTCTGGGATTTATTGAGATTTGCATTTAAAATCTTATGTTTAGTTTACAGATATCAGTAAGGATTTAAAATCTCAGGATTTTATAAATCTATTCATTCTTTGTTGCTTAAAAACTCAACCTCCTACTTAGGATTTTAGATCTCAGTTACCGTGTATTCTTCTGATTAACAAATTTTTTATATAAGATAATGCAGATTCTTTGACAAAATCCTAACAAATGCAAATGATGCATAATGCAAATCCCAGATTAAAAAAATATGCGAACCAAACGCCTCCTTATGTACTGTTTTTACTTGCTAGCTTATATAAGGTGTACAGTGAGTCGCGTTTACTTTTACGCATCTATTTGTATGCATTCCGGCCATTTGGGGAAAAAAATTCAATTAACCATATGAGTATCATGTCATTACAGTTTATGTTGAAATCGATCCGTTAAGCATTTTAGTTCCTTCCTACTCGTTGGAATGTTAAATGGCTAATTTACGCCTCTCTTTATATTGAAATCGATCCATTATTAATTTTGGGTTTATATATTCTTACTCAAAGGATGATCGAACAACAATTAATGTCATAATAGTACCAAATGCAACTTAATTTAGAATCTATGTTTGAATATGTCTGTCAATAAGAGTTGACCAAGGTACCTAAGGAAGGTCTCAAGGAAGAGGTCATGTGTGCAACCATGTAAGTAACTACTATGTGTGGTATTTTGTATTTTATACATACTCTATCATATAATAAATTAATAAATATTCAAGTGTAACTCTGATCTTAAATTTTAATATGGAGTGATATATAGAAATAGGTTGAATATTCAATAACAAACCTATTTATATAAAAATTAGTGGAAATTACATAATGGTCTAACAAATTTTAGTTTTTGTTCCGAGCTTTAAAAAATTGCGTTGATCGTCTCTAATTTAAAAATGTCGATTTTTTCTTACGAATTAATTTTGCATACGGTCCCTAATCAATTAAGTTAATTTTTGATTTGTATTTAATTAATTATATATATGTATAATTGCTTAATTAATAAGTCATTTTTTTTTGTTATAAGAAGTTAATTGTATTTTATTTTACCTATTCCTGTATTAATAAGTTATTATTACTATTGTTGTTATCAATTTTTAATATATATTTTATTAT
This sequence comes from Centrapalus pauciflorus, assembly GCA_020465985.1. Lineage (NCBI taxonomy): Eukaryota > Viridiplantae > Streptophyta > Magnoliopsida > Asterales > Asteraceae > Centrapalus > Centrapalus pauciflorus. Next base: position 26,954 of record JAANYP010002499.1, read on the forward strand.
TCCTATGTTCATTCGTTTTAAAAAAAATATCTATTTCTTTTATTAATTTTTGTATTATACACATATATATATATATATATATATATATATATATATATATATATATATATATATATATATATATATATATATATATATATATATATATATATATATATAGAATCAGGTTCATTAGCGTACCTATGAGATTCCAGCGTACCAAGCGTACCCTAATGTGAATGATCATTCACATATATTTTTTTTGAATAAACATGTATAAGACAACATTATAAGACTTTTTTTCAAAAGGAGCAACATCATAAATCTTGTGAATGTTAAAAAAAGATTGTGTGAAATGTCATTCACACCATTCACATTGTGTGAAATGACCATTCACATGGATAACCATTCACATAAATATGCATTGAGCATTCACATAATTTTTAAGGACATATAAAGTGTTATTGTATGTGAAATTCATATATCATGTGTATAACATTAACTTAAACATGGTTATGAGAAAAAAAAATTAAAAAAAAAGTTTTTTAAGGTTGGTACCTTCGGGTACACTTGATTTCGAGAGGTACCTTTTTGAACCTGACTCTCTCTCTCTCTCTCTATATATATATATATATATATATATATATATATATATATATATATATATATAGATGGAATCATTACAGAACCTTAATTTAGTGTAGAACCATAGAACCAATATCGTCAATAGATTAGATTAATCTAATGGTCTTGATTAAAACCATAAAGTTTGGAATTTGTGAAAAAAAGATTGGCATTAGTGATTTTTTAATTCAAAAAAGAATAGATTGGAAATAGCAAAAGGATTGACATTAGTAAAATAAATATCCTTTTTCTTTAAATTAAAATAACATTAATATGATTAATTGTTAAATCAAAAAAATTGTACTATAAAAACGAGAATTTGATACTCTTTAAAACGAGACCTGTCATGATATATTTTTTTGGGAAAAATTTTACGTGTTTATTTTTCGTAAAAAAAAAAAAAAATACTCAGGCCACCGTGCAATGTAGCATAGCCGGTATCATTCAATGTCGAATGACCACTTGATATCGTATATTCAACGTCGATGCAACACTGCATGTACATTCAAAATTAACAGAACCAAAATAATGGTCAAAATTAGTAGTCAAAAGTTGGTTGATTTAATGAGAACAGTAATGACATATTTTTTTCGAAAAAAATTTTCGTGTTTATTTTTCGTAAAAAAAAATATTACCAGACCACCATGCAATGTAGCATGACCGATATAATTCAATGTCGAATGAACACTTGATGTCGTATATCCAATGTTGATGCAACACTGCATCTACATTCAAAATTAACAAAACCAAAATAATGGTCAAAATTAGTTTTCAAAAGTTGGTTGATTTAATTAGAATAGTAATGATATATTTTTTTTCGAAAAAATTTTACGTGTTTATTTTTCGTAAATTTTTTCTTTACCTAGACCTCCATTCAATATATTTTATAGAGATCATTCAATGTCGAATTACAGTTTATATCACACATTCAACACTGCATGTACCTTCGATATCAAAAGAGTAAAAAATGGTCAAAGTGGGCAGTCAAACTTGGTAGGCTACTATTAATTCAATGTTAATTGCATAATTACCATCTTATCCCTAGTGCAATATAATAATCTAATGGTTTAGATTGGTTCTATAGTTCTGCACTAAATTAAGGTTCTGCAATGATCTCAACCCTATATATATATATATATATATATATATATATATATATATATATATATATATATATATATATATATATATATATATATATATATATATATATATATAGAATATGGTTCGTGTGAGTACCTGAAAAATGCAGAGTACCGTGAGTACCTGTGAACACACGGGTTTCAGATGTGAACTTGCTTCGAAAAAAAGTTTTTTTTTGAATTTTCTTTTCATATTCATTTAGATACAAATAATATAAGGTTATTCGTAAAATATTATACACATTTACACTTTATATCATCTTAAAAGTCATGTGAACGTGAAAAAAATTCATGTGAACATGCTTAGTTGTGAACACAGTTCATGTGAATCCACACGTTTCACATAGTTCTAGTGTGTGTTTATGTGTGATTTTTTGCAAGTAGTCTTGTATTATTAATTTAAACATGATTATGAAAAAAAATTTTAAAAAAAAAAAAGATTTTAAGCGAGGTACTTCCGGTACTCCGCAAAACTAGTGGTACTCATTTGAATCCAAATCTATACTAATCTTAAAATGAAGTTAATAATTGAAGTATTATTTTATATCCATAGCTTTTTTTGAGTAGAAAGAAGAGAGACAACTCAAATTCCAGGAATTTGACCTCAAGAAAGAAGAGAGACAACTCAAGAAAGAGAATGTCCTCTCAAGGCCGCCTCCTTGAAATCTTCATTTTAGGTTATGTACATAGTTTACACGATTCCTCAAGAAAGAGAATGTCCTCTCAAGGCCGGTCTTTCAACCGCCTCCTTGAAACTAGTGATGACATGAGATTCCTCTAGTTGATCTGTCGATAGATTCAACCGCCCCACACCGTTGCGACAGGAGGGGGCTTTCCCAGCAGCCTACTTTGCCAAGAGGTGGCAGGAGCGCAACGACCTAGCCCAAACCTACTTAAACAACCTAAAGGCTTGGCCCGGTCTGAAGGAAGAAGAAAGTAAACCTTGTAGAAAAGCAGATAGAAGAGGTAGCCTATAGACTCAAGCGACGAGCTCGGTGAAAACTCACCCCGTATTCCATGTGAGTCAGTTGACTTCGATTAGACGAGACCGACCCAGAGAGGAACGTGCCCACGAGGGCACCACCAGATGTAGTAGATGAACCTACTAAAGACGAAATTGAGTATATCATAGCTGACCGCACCATGGGCTAGTCCCTACACCCACTGCACGAGTGGAATATTACTTAGTCAAGTAGAAAGGAACAAGGTCTTACGGCACGGTCACTATATCTTTTCTTTTTCTTTATCTCTCCTCTATGGAAAGAAAGAGGGGATGATACGTGGCGTGGTATACCTGATCGTTTAGTCAACGAGACGTACGTAAGTCGACATAGCTCCATGTATATGTTCTTTTGAGCTAGAACCAATCCATAGAATGAAGTGAAATCTAGGGTAGGGCGACGAACATGGCGAAAGAGGATTGTCTATCCAAAGCCCTTCTCTTCTTCACTCAAACACGCTGTGCTGTAAGCTAAGTTGTTCACCTTGTAGACGGAGGAGATATAGAAAGTGTGCCGTGCTTTATTCATAAGATTCTATAGTAGAACCAGTATATTATTTCACTTAGCCTGCCTCTCCCATGACTTTCCGGACCAACCAACCCGGATCTGTCCTCGCAAGTCTCTCTGCATTTTGGAAGCAGAGCATGCAGAAAAATCGAGCAATGGATCTTAGAAGAATTCCACTTTTTTCGGCACGACTCTTTCTATTTCTGCGCTGACATTTGAGTTGTCTCTCTTCTTTCTTTCAATCGACACACTCAACGCAGATAACTCCGGTGGCCCCCGCTTCTGTCTCTATCAGGCGGCGACAGCCCCCACCTCCATAGCCACAGCATGGAGGAGCAGCTCCTTAATCCGCACTACAACCAATCAAAATGTTCTCCAGATCGATATATGATGCTAAACGGAGATCGAGATAGAGAGAGAGGGCTGCCCCTTTGTTGGCTCTTCGAGACAAAAGCACTCATATGAATGGTGCTAATTCCCATGTTCCTTCTAGTCTCGTTTGGTTTCGAGAGCCTCCCCCTCCCCGTCCCTTACTCGTCTTTTGCGTCATCCTGGAATTTTTTTCCGTATGCCGGGGAAAATGCCTCACCTTTCTACATGAATTATTAGAAGAATTTCCTCGGGTCTCTATAAAACAGAAGGAAAAGCCCGGGTGGAAGCACAAACTAAAGGAGAGAGGAAAAGTTGAAAGGGGGGAAGAAGTCTAGTGCTAGTTCTTAGTGAAACTTCTTTATTTTATCTAACTTTCATTTTTGAGTGGTTTCTTTGTTCTCTTATTTGGATTGAAAGAAAGAAAAAACTTCCCTTTCTTTCTCTTCTTTTTCTTCCTTCGAAGAATTTCAGCTATGACCAATGGCCCCCTAGCTGAATAGGCGTAAGAAAGCTACCTGAAAAAAGGCAAGGTGCACCTTGGATTGAACTCGACGAATTGCGTTTTGCCAGATAGATTTTTTTAGAAAGATTCCCCATTGGTAATTAAAAAATAGAAAGAATCAAAATCTAAACTAAATACTAAATAAAGGCGCATACGCGGGAAGGGGGCCTTACTACTTCTTCATTCAGGGGGGGGGGGGGACTAGCCTCATTACTTCCCACTGGGCGAGAGGTGCACCTAACCCACCTACCCACTCATCAATCACGGTGTTCAGCTGACTTGCACTGGTAGACCCCTATTGTATTGGAATTAGGCGCCCATCTTTTGACTGTTGTCAACTAATCTCTTCAATGTTAGATTCTACTCTATGTTAGAACATTTCTGTGAATGCTATTCTGATCTAAGTGGTCTTATTCTGTGTCCCGTGCTAGGAAGCATTACTCCTCTTTTCATTCCAAATTCAAGAATACGACCGATACGATTGATTGGTCTGTGCGCCTCTCTTATTACTTTTTTGTATTCCCCTGTTCTTCGGATACAATTCGATCCTTCTACGGCCAAATCTCAATTTGTGGAAAGCCTTCGATGGCTTCCTTATGAAAACATCCATTTTTATTTGGGTATAGACGGTATCTCTTTATTCTTCGTGATATTGACCACATTTCTGATCCCTATTTGCATTTTAGTGGGTTGGTCTGGTATGAGAAGTTATGGGAAAGAGTATATTACAGCATCTCTAATTCGTGAATTTCTAATGATCGCCGTGTTCCGCATGCTGGATCCTCTACTATTCTATGTTCTTCCCGAAAGCGTGCTAATCCCTATGTTGTGCGGAGCTGAGCATCTTATATTCGCTGGGATAAAGCTTTTCCTCTGCAGGGGCCTTGTGCAGTAAACCCCCTACGGGCGGTCGTCCGTCGTCGTAAAGTAGTCCCCGCGAAGCTTTCGGGAAGAGGGGTAGTCTTGTGTGTAAGCATAGCATTTCTGGTCGAACCCGCCCAACCCAACTAAGAAGAACCGAACCTGACAAACACATCTTTTTCCTTTGGGGGGGGGTACTCCGAGTAGTGGGTACCTCGTAGGACCTCGACCCGCCTACTCGGGTCTTGTATGGATATGCAGGAAGGGGTGCTCCTAGGTGTGTGTAGGGGTTGTGTTTGTTCGCGAGAATGGATTCCTCGTCAAGTCAGTTTGGGGGGTGTGGACACACTTGCGCGAATTCGGGTAACGGCTACAAGGGAGAAAGAAAAAGGAAACTGTACCCGACCAGGGATGGACGTAAACTCGTAAGCTACCGAGGGTAGGGATAATCGTCCAGGTCTTCTTGTGAAAGAAAAAAGCCGCCCCGCCACAGCAGGCGGGTTGCTTCCTCTGTCGTCGCCGGGGAGCTCTTGGCGAGGAGACCTTAGGATAAGTTGCTAAAACAAACGGGGGGGAGGATCGACCCGTTCAGTAGAATTCCGAAGAAAGACTGTTGGCAGCAGGTGGAGACATTTCTTTGGCCCCTTCAAAAAAAAATAAATGCGGGCAGGGTGGAGCTCGGCAGAGGGTTCGAGAATAGGGTAGGGTCCTGTTCTTAAGATTCAGATAATAAAAAAGTTCCAAACCTTTATGCATGCACCTCCGTACAAGTGCTGCGTACAAGTGGATGATTGGGAAAGATCAAACCAATTTGAACCGCTCACATCACAGTAGTAGTAGCGTAAAGGCCGTAAGCCGGGGGGCGGCCATAACATAAAGCTATTACTTTCACACCTCTCTCTCTTTATCTATAGATATCTAAAAAGAGAGAGATCCGCTGCGTGAGCAACCCGACTGTGCGTTACATGTGCTCTACAGGCTGCACTCCTCCTTTCTTCCCCATTTTTTCTTTTGATTTGGAAGACGGGCGTTGCGTTTGGTTCGAAAGGCATGGTTTTCAGTGTGTCTCCAGATAGGCCCCCCACTAGTCCGGCTATCTAGTGAGTGGTTCTTTCGGGCGGGAAGCAGGCCGGGCCCTACGGGCGGGCATCTCCCGCAACGCAAGCAGCATTGTTCGCCACCACCCGAGAAGCAAAAGATTATAGAGTCCAGGCTGAAAAATACATGCATAGATAGTGGTCTAATGACAAGGTCGACGACGGAAGCTCGGGACGGAGCCGTATGATGCGGAAGTCTCACGTACGGTTCCCTGAGAAGGGAGTGGCTACCTACTAGAGCTTCGACCAATCACCACCGGTCAATTCCGCTTTGGGGCCACCCCTTACTCTACCATTATTATAGGGGTAAGGGGTTCGAGACAAAGAAAGATCAAGGCAACATATCAGCTTTTCCTTTATACTTTACTTGGATCTGTTTTTATGCTATTAGCTATTCTGTTGATTCTTTTCCAAACAGGAACCACCGATTTACAAATTTTATTAACCACAGAATTTAGTGAGCGGCGCCAAATCTTTCTATGGATTGCTTTTTTCGCCTCTTTCGCCGTCAAAGTGCCTATGGTACCAGTTCATATTTGGTTACCCGAAGCTCATGTAGAGGCACCTACGGCAGGATCCGTCATCTTGGCGGGAATTCTTTTAAAATTGGGAACCTACGGCTTTTTAAGATTTTCAATACCCATGTTTCCTGAAGCGACACTTTGTTTCACTCCTTTCATTTATACTTTAAGCGCGATTGCTATAATATATACTTCCTTGACCACTTTAAGACAGATCGATCTTAAGAAGATCATTGCTTACTCCTCAGTAGCTCATATGAATCTGGTGACTATTGGTATGTTTAGTCTGAACATACAGGGAATTGGAGGTAGCATTCTACTGATGTTAAGTCATGGACTGGTTTCTTCAGCCCTTTTTCTATGTGTTGGTGTTCTATATGACCGACATAAGACTCGACTTGTTAGATATTACGGAGGTTTAGTGAGCACCATGCCGAATTTCTCTACCATTTTCTTCTTTTTCACTTTGGCCAATATGAGTTTACCTGGTACTAGCAGCTTTATCGGGGAATTTCTCATCTTAGTAGGAGCTTTCCAAAGAAATAGCTTAGTAGCCACATTAGCAGCGCTTGGGATGATTTTAGGCGCGGCGTATTCCCTTTGGCTATATAATCGTGTGGTTTCTGGGAATTTAAAACCGGATTTCCTCCATAAATTCTCCGATCTAAATGGTAGAGAAGTTTTCATATTTATACCTTTTCTTGTTGGAGTTGTTTGGATGGGTGTTTACCCCAAAGTGTTCCCGGACTGCATGCATACATCCGTAAGTAACTTAGTGCAACATGGAAAATTTCATTGAGAGGAATCAGCAAAGAAAAGAAAAAGGGTCAACATCTTAATGTGTATTTGAGAGATTGTCCTCGGGCTGAGGAGTGCCCACATCTAAATAAAGTATGAAAAAAATTAGAAAAATAAGCGAGAACTTCTTTTTCATTTTGGCAAAAAAAAAGAAAGCTAAATATAGGAATTTTTTTTTGGGGGGGGGTGGTCCACCGACAGGGACAACTGCCAGCAATTGAAAGAAAGTTGCGAACAGAAAAAATGAGGATGTTTGACACCTCGATTGTCCCGAAGCCCTCTCATGCGAATTAAATCAACTTAGTCAATGTTTTGTCCGGTTTTACTGAAGGCAAAAAGAGCCTGAAATTGTCCGGCACCTTCGCGCGCATATGTACATTCCGTCGTTAAAGTGCTCCTACCTTTCCTTTTCAAGGAGAAGCGGTTGAGAGCAATCGAGAAGAGCTACTCGACTCAAAGACGAGAGGAAGCGAGTGAAAAGGAAGGATAGGGGGAGGAAGATGACTATCTAAAGCCGATAGTCCAGTAGGTCCTTGTAAGGCGAGTGGAAGGAAGTGACTCGACCGATAGGTTGAGGAAGTCGGGCAGGTCTGGAGGTAGTGCCTCCTAAGAGATATGATAACTGCACCATTCAAGATCAATGCTTGCATCCGGAGATAGATGGGCGAAAGATGGACGAAAGCCCTTGAAAGTGGAACTTATTCTTATCTGGTTGTTCAAAGCCTGCGATGACATGAGATTCAAGACCCCCCTTAAATAAAGTAAAGGCAGCTGATCCCGATTTCCTTGATCCTTCATCTGGCTGGGTTGTCGATAGAGTAAGCTGGATGTGCTAGTCGATCTTGTAACCCACGAAAGCTCAAGAAAGAGAATGTCCTCTCAAGGCCGGTCTTTCAACCGCCTCCTTGAAATCTTCCTATACTAATCTTAAAATGAAGTTAATGTTGTTTTTAAAATTTTGAACATGTAAACTATGTACATTGTTTATAAATTTTTTAAATCAACCATTCTTATTTCATAGTTTTTTTATTAGTTGATTATTTTCATTCTACATATGCAATGGTGTTAATAAATTATACTATTCATAAAACTTTAAGAAGCTCGTAATTTTATTTATTTTTGCATTTTGAAATTTTTATAAGTATAATATATCATTTTTTCTGGATATAAAATAATACTTCAATTATTAAACATAGATCCTTCTTTTATTTTTTATTTTTTATTTTTTTATTTCACTAACAAAAAAATATGATGACAATTTAAAATATTTAAAAAAAGCTATTGATTATTTTAAATAAGATTTTAATATTAAAAAAATATTGTTTTATAACACTATTTTAATATTAAACATAAAAGACTATTTTAATAATAAATAATAAAACACGACTTTTTATGAGATTCAATAAGTATTAAAATCTTTTTTAAAGTTATCAAAGAATTTTTTGAAATAATTTAAAATGTTTCTCATAACTTTTTTGTTTACGAAATAAAAATAATAAAGAAGAAAAAAAAATAAAAAGTAAAATTTAGATTTAGTAATTGAACTGATGTGACACCCTTACCACTATAACCACAATTATAACACCCAGGATTAATCTCATCACAATAATTAAACAATAATGATCTGAATACTTATTACATAGCTAAAATACAAGTGTTAAACACCCTACGATGCTACGAGGTTCCAGACTAAGTCTACATACTCAATACGTTATTACAACCTCCCCAATATATTACAACATTGGTCCCATAAATCAGTTACCGATTAAGTAGTAGTAGCAAATCTTCCAAGACTTCAAAAATCGACCTAGCTAGAAGGTCCGACAGCGAATTTTCCTTTTCCTGTAAAAAGTGAGCAACTAGGGGGTAAGCAAAGCTTAGTGAGTATAGAGATTACACATTCAGCAGATATTTATGCAGCACACAAGGGTAACACCGGCACACACGTCGTATACCCTCTTCGTACACGAAGTACGGAAACGAGCCGCAGCTCCATCGTGCCAATGCACGGAATAACACATTCAATTGAGGCAGACATTACCATCGGTAATGCTACACCTACCCATGAGGATCTCGGAGGGATCAACTCCAGGTCATATAGCCTAGCTAGCATCGACTTACCAATCATGGCTCGTAAGCCAAACATAAGATGCATAACAAAGATCAGGACATGCAACAAGCAACAATGTACATCTACAATTACGCAAGTCAGTATATTTCCAATCGAAAGTGAAACAACAGGCCTCGATGAACACAGCTGACAATAAATAAATGCAGACATATATAATCCTGGGTACTCATATTGGGTGCGTTATGTAACCTCAGTTAATATTATTTCTCATCGGACTTTCAACCGGAATCACAAAGTACCCCACTGTGGGTGTGTTAGGTACATCAGACTACCTATCACTGTTTATACAGTGAAGGATCAACACATGCACCTCCTTCTTTTGCTAACTTTGTTCCAGGCACAATAGGATTCTTCACAGGATTGCAGTTCTCCATCCTCGCCACAACTTCATTGGCATACTTGCTCTGACTTATGAAGATTCCTTTTTCTAGTTTGTTGAACTTTCACACCCAAGAAATAATGTAATTTCCCTAAATCTGTCATGTCGAAAACTAGACTCATGGCAGCTTTAAATTTATCACACAAAGCAGAATCATCTGTGAAGATCAAGTCGTCTACGTATAAACTTACAACCAGAAAACTTCCACCATGGCCTTCTTTGAAGAACAATGCATGCTCCTGACAACTTTTGATGAAGCCTTCCTTAAGAAAATATCCCTCAATTTTGCTCCACCAAGCTCTTGGAGCCTGTTTGAATCCATACAACGCCTTATGAAGCTTGTAGACCTTATTTTATTCACCTTGTAGAACATAACCTTCAGGTTGCCCTACATATATTGTTTCTTTCAAAACTCCGTTTAGAAACGCACTCTTGACATCCAATTGAAAAATAATCCATCCTTTTCGTGCTGCCAATGCAATTATCATTCGAATTGTATCCCACCTAGCCACTGGTGCGAATACCTCATCGTAGTCAATACTGTACTTTTGTGCATAGCGCTTAACTAGCCTTGTGTTTGTCGACCTCTCCTTTTTCATTCAATTTGGTCTTGTAGACCCATTTAACCCCAATCTTCTTTTTTCCAGGAGGTAGGCTAACTAGTTCCTAGGTTTTGTTAATCTCTATTGCTTCTATCTCTGCATCCATTGATCTTTGCCATTTTGATTCCTTAACAGCTTCAAAGAACCATACTGGATCATCTTCAGAAACATGAAGAGCTAAGTATTGCACTCCTTCTTCATCAGAAATCCCTTCCCCACTGATATAATCTTGAAGATGTCTAGGTACAGTGCGTTTTCTTCTTTTCTTCGAATCTGATCTGGTTGTTCCTCAATGGGGCTAAATCTGACATCTCCTGTATCAACAATATTCCCAGGCTCATGGTTGGAGCTTTCTGGATCACGGCTGGTCATGTCATCATTACCTCTTAGTTCTTCATCTTCTAACTCCAATGCATAACTCTTTTCTTTATCTGAAGTCCTTCCCCAATTCTAGCAGTGACCCTCATCAAAGATAACGTCTCTGCTTACTACAATCCCTTTGTTTATTGGATCATACAACTTATATGCTTTGGACCTCTCACTTATATCCAGAAAGATACAAGTATGACTCTTTACATTTAGCTTTACCCGTCTTTGACTTGGAATAGTAACGCGTCCTATGCATCCGAACACCTTAAAATCAGGGGCGGACCTATGGTTTTAATATGGGTGTCACTCGACACCTATAAAATTTTAAAATACTGAGTTACATGTGTATCAAAAATCCGAGTGACACCTAAGATTTTTTTTTAGTGACACCTACGGAAAATTTATACAATTATAATATACATATTTAATTTATATATGTTGTTTTTATTACTTAAATTTATTGAAACAACACTGAGTTTTAACAATAAAAGTTTTAAGAAAAGCCCAACAAAATATAAAAACAATATTGAAGAATCATTCAAGTGAATTAAGTTAGCCCAAAATTTTTTAAAAAGCCCAAAAAAAAAACTGCCCAGAGGCCTAACCTTTTGAATGCTTGTTGCATTTTTGTATTGAGAAATAATTACTTGTCAATATTTCAAACGAAGATGTCATGACAAGATTTCAAAAGATATAGACTCGAAGACAACAATTGTAAAACTTTAATACTTACGGTATTTATTGCTTTTAAGTTTTAATGTATTGTACTACGTACTTTTTTAATTTGAAAAATTTTGTTATTCGTTAATTTTGTATTAGCAACCCGTTTCGGTGACCCGGTTCATTTTAGAAAATATTTCAAAAATATAAGCATTAAATTTACTCTAAAAAGTGACACCGATAATAAAAATTTCTGGATCCGCCCCTGCTTAAAATAATCGACATTAGGCTTCATGCCACTCCAGCTCTCATGTGGAGTTTTATCTTTCAATGCTGGCATGGGACTCCTGTTAACGATGTGTGCTGTCCACCGAGCCGCTTCACCCTAGAACTCCTTTGGCATTTTGTTTTCCCCCAACAAACATCCAACAGTATTCATGATGGTACGGTTTTTCGTTCCGCCACTCCGTTTTGTTGGGGAGTATAGGCTGCAACCAGCTGTCTTTTGATCCCATTGAAATCACAAAAACCATTGAAATCCTTGGAATTGAATTCACCGCCTCTATCACTTCTAAGACAACTTATCTTCTTTTCAGCCTCATTTTCGACCATGGTTTTAAAGTTTTTAAAAACTCCAAGTGTTTCATCTTTATCACAAAGAAAATATATCCATAATTTTTTGCTAAAATCATAAATAAAAGTGAGTATGTACCTCTTGCCATTTATTGTGCTAGGTGTGATTGGTCCACACAAATCGGTATGCACGAGCTGTAGCTTTTCTGCTGCTCTCCAATTGGCTGTCTTTGAAAATGGCTCTCTGTGTTGTTTCCCTTTTACACATATCTCACATATGTCTTTCAATTCTGTGATCTGGGGCATCCCGTTTGCCATATGGTTCTTAGACAGAAGTTGTAGGTCGTTTTGGTTCAAGTGACCAAAACGTTTATGCCAAAGATGGGAAACATCCAAAGCCTTCTCGCTTATGGTCTGGAAACACTCAGTTGGTGGGGTTTCAACGGGAAAGATAAACATCTTGTTTAATGTCATTCGTAAATCCATTATGAGTCCCCGATCTTCATGATAAATCTTGCAACTTCCACCCTTAATTAGCATAGTCAGCCCCTTCTCCTGTAACTGCCCCATACTCAGCAGGCTTGTGGTTAATTCTGTGATGTGACTTCTTCCTTCAAACAGAAGTTTGACATTTCCTCTCCCTTGCACTTGCAATCTTGTACCATTACCTAATTTTACAGAACGCTTGAATTGACTATCAAGGTCTGTAAACCACTTTCTATCTCGTGTCATGTGATTGGAGCAAGCAGAATCTAAAACCAATATATCTTCCTTTTGTTTACCTCCTTCCACGAAGGTCATAAGTAAGAGCTCCTCCATCTCATCAAATTCAGTATAGTTGGCATTCTTCTCCCAACTTGGGCATTCAGTTGTGTAATGTCTTAATTTGTGACATTGGAAACACTCAATTGTGGCTCTGTTGTTTGAGAATCGTCCGCGACCTCATCCACTTCTAAAACTTCCTCGATAGCTACCTCAACCCCTTGTTCCCGAACCTCTGTCATCACTTGTTACTTTCAAAACTTGTTCCTCTTCAACACCGACCTTCATTCTTTGTTCATGGACTAAGAGACTGCTTTGCAACTCATCTAGGGTAAGTATATCCAAATTGTTTAATTCTTCAATCGAACACACTACATAGTTGAATTTTGGAGTCAATGACTGTGATAGTGTTCTCCGTAATAGCTTCACCGCACGCCTTCATTTTCTTGGCGATTGCAAGGGTTCTTGAAACGTAAGTATTGACCGATTCCCCTTCCTTCATATTTAGGGTCTCAAAATCCTTGCGTAGGGCTTGTAGTTGAGCTCGTTTCACCCTGGTTGAACGGTTGAACCCTGGAACTTTTGTCTGATGTTATCCCAGATCTGCTTGCTTGTGTCGATATTGAGGATGGTATCAAGGATGTCTCTGTCAGTTGCTTGGTTCAGGAAATTCTTGAGCTTCAAATCCCTCAGAGTCTGCTTGTTGATAACCCTTTGTTGTGCGTCAGTAATTGCTCTTCCTTCAGGCATCTCGATCCCTGTCTCGATCAAATCCCAATACTCTTTTGATCGAATAAAATTCTCCATTAGCTTAGCCCAATGGTCATAGTGCTCTTCGAATTTGGGTATGGCTGGTACCACAAATGCTTTAGCACTGCTACTCTTTGCCATTTAACTACCTGTTTCCTCTTCTCTCAACATGCTCTCTCGTTTTCGCTCAAACAGGTCCGGTGTAACGGAGCTCTGATACCAGATGTTAGAATTAGAGCTTTTACTCACTGGTATGGTGAAAGAAGGGCATCTTATTCATAAAATAAGGCTCTTTAAATAGAGCAATTACAAAGAGAAAAAAAAAACTTAATGGGTCTGCATATGAATCGGACCCTGTGAAAGATGGAATTATTCTAAACTAACTCCTAAAAATCAGGCATATCCCAACTAATTGAGAAAATGTCTGACCTATTTCCTCAATAGTTCTACCTCTACTTTCATTGAATTGGATTAAACCATTAGTAAACTCTTGAAACATTGTCATCACTATTAAACCCTAGACCACTAAACTTTGTTGCCGTGGATTCTGGATTATTACCGTTTACTTCGACTCACCGTCATGTATGTCCACTACCGGTCTCAGATTTCAGACTTTTGTTTTGAAACAACTTGATTTTATGTTAGAATATTCCCAAATCCAGTTCAATGAAACCCAGGAAATAGGTTTTTTAATTTTGATTTTGAATTTAAATGTAATCTGGATTTTGTGTTTTCTTAGTGGGTTTATTTTAGAATTAAAATTTTTGTTTTGTTTTTAGATTTTCATTTGATTTTGTTTGTCGGTTTTTAATTTTGTTTTAAATCTTTTTAGGTTTGAATATGTTTAATGATAAAATCTAGGTTTTTAATTTTGTTTTAAATCTTTTAGGTTTGAATATGTTTAATGATAAAATCTAGGTTTTCTAGTTTGAAATAGATATGGATGGTAATTTTTGTTGAATTTTCTGGTGATAATGTTGGATCGGGCCCGGGTGGTGTTGTTGGCTTCTAAGAGTGAAGGGTGCTCATACCCAGCTTTCTCTACACTTCAGCGTCACATCAGCTTTTCTCTCTTCATTTTTCCCCCACTTTCTAACTTGGAAATACTTATCTTTCTAAACCTTTCCATCTTTCTTATTTTTTTTTAAACAAATTCATTTTAATTAAAAATTAAAACTAAAATAATTAATTTCATAAATATTTAAAAACTTACATAATAAAATTAAGAAACTAAAAATTAAAAACTTACGAAACTAAAAATTACAAAAATTACAAAAGTAAAAAAATTACGAAACTAAAAACTAAAAATTAAAAATTACGAAACTACATTTGCCATCTCTAACGCTCCGCAATTCTTTGTTTGCGTTGTACTACGGCTTGCAAAGCGGTACCTTGCAAATGGTCGTGTGGCCGAATGAAAAACTCCAAGTCTCGTTCTTGTTGTTGTTCATTTAGTAACGTTATGTACGCTGGATATTTTTTTTTCTCGTTCTTGTTGATTTTCATTCAATGCCGTTACGTACGCTTGATATTTTTTTCTTTCATTTCCTTTGCGAAGTCCTTTTTTTTTATTTTAACTCTTCAAGTCGTTTTCGGTGACGTTTCTTATCTTCAACATCGTCGACGTGAGAAGTTGAAATCCTTTCAAATTGTGTGTGCATATCTGGGTCGACTTTTGATGCTATTTTTCTCCCATGCGGCGTGGTCTTTCAAGCTCCTGAATATCCTCGTTGCCCTCGTCATCTTCCTTATCGTGAACACCTAAAAATGCTGCATCCGAAGACGATGTTCCGATCGTGTTAGAATCAGAAGTTTTAGACCGCTTTCTTTGCGGCTCAACAAAATCATCCATTTGTGGAACGGTGTTCTACTTTGGATGACGTCGAAGTACCTCCCAAGCCGATTGGTGTGGAAACGACTTATTTTTTTTAGTGCATTGTACTCTTCTTGGGTTGTGGTGAAAACGTCGCAGTCGTTTGTTAAACATGCCGCCAAATCTTGTGCAATTGGTGTTCATGTCTTTCCACTTTGAATTTAGTTGGTGGACGGTGCGGGTACTTCCACCAATTCGGCTATCAAAATTTTCGAGGATTCGTCCCAAAAAATTTGAATAATTTTTTATCGTTTCTGGTAGTTGGATCCTCGGAAACATCAATCCAAACTTCCACCAAAGCCTTTTCTTCGTGCGATGTCCACATTTTTGGTTTTATTGGACCCTTTTATCTAGATCCGCTTGACACCCCCGCGGTGTTTACGGGAATCATCTCGTCGTCGTTGTCATGTTGAGTTTCGGGTATGACTTCTTGTTCGTCCTCGTCGACGGATGCTTGATCCTGATAAGCAACAAACGGTTCGAAATTGTCGTTAAATTCTTGTGACGAAAATTGGGGGTTTTGTGGAATGGGTGGATTTTGTGGAATATATGGATTTTATTGGGAATAGTGTTGATAATATTGTGGAATGGGTGATGATGATTGATTTTGTGGAATGGGTGATGGTGATTGATATGGTGAAAAGTGTGGTACATATGGTGCGGAAAATTCCGTAAAATTCGGTGCATAATTTTACGGTGGGTGGAATGGAGGGTTTGTTCGAGAAGCGGGTTGTTTGCCGGTATTTCGATCCATAATTTTAGAGAGAATAAAATTTGTATAGATTGAAAAAGATGAAAGTGTATAGATCGAGATAGAGAGATATGTGGAAGGTGTGAAGATTAATGAATGGAGATGAAGTATTTATAGAGTGAAAAATATTAATTATTAATTTTTATATTTTAAAACGGTCAAATGACCGTTGGCAAAGAAAAAAGACAAAAGAAAGGGGAAAGGGGCCGCGCGGGGAGCTCAAGCTGGGGGAGGGGGGGGGGATTTTTCGCGGGGCTGGATACTAGGGATGGTGTTCCCGGCGACTTCGGTGTGAGGTGGCAAGGTCGAAGCCCTTGCGGGGTGAGTATACCCCTTGCTCTAATGGTGGAGGTGGTGGCGGTTACCGGTGGTATTATTTATTGAAGATGAATACGCATATGAGTCTTTTATTAAATAATAAGTAAAATAAAAGAATAAAGGAAAAGTTAAATTACTACAAAAAAAAACCTTAAACCCTTTAATAGTTAATTACATAAATTATTAGACTATAATGAAAGTAATAATATCATTATAATAACTTTAAAATAATTAGTGATTAATATATCAATTATATATTAGAGTAAAGGACATTTTTGGTCCCTGTGGTTTATAGGTTTACCCATATGCGATCCTTAAACCCTAATAAAGACAAATTGCATCCCTATTTTGCTAATTTTTTGCCTTTTAGTCCCTCTGACCAACTCCGTTAATATTTGCTCCGTTAACTCTAATAAAGCAAGGGTAGAGTTGTCATTTCTTATTTGGGCTCTTTCTTCTCTCTTCTTCTTCCTGTATACATACACAGACGACGCCATTGATCCCATGAACATCGCGAAATCCCGTGGACTTCTCTGTGGCTCTTTCTTCTCTCTCTTCTAAAATGGTGATATGTTGGTGTGGAAGGATTGCTGTTATTAGCACGTCATGGACATCTCGAAATCCCGGTCGTCGATTTTTTGCGTGTCCTGAAACGGTATGTTATATATTTGTAGAAATTCGATTACAAAACCTAAAGTTTATCTTTTTTTTTTCCCATTATGATAGGGCTCAAGATGTAGTTTCATTGGTTGGGTGGATCCACCCATGTGTCCTCGATCTACTGTGATTATACCTGAATTATCGCGATCAAAAAATGAGCTTGAAGCCTCCTTAAAATGCAGTAGAAACGCAGCTCGAAGATTGAAGCGACAGTTAGTTTTAAGTTGGGTTTTTTTTCTGGTTTTTGTAATTGTTATATTAAGTTGATCTAATAGATTTGTAATGGTTTTTGTAAGTTGATCTAATAGATTTCTAATGGTTTTTGTAAGTTCATCTAATAGATTTGTAATGGTTCATATTTGTAATGGTTTTTGTAAGTTCATCTAATAGATATGTAATGGTTCAAATTTCTCATCAATTAAGAATTGGGTTTTGATTTGTTATGAATGAAGGTACTCTTTTGTAAGGTAATTATCAGTTTGTAATTATCAGATTTCTCATCAGTTCCACAATTGTGTATTGATTAGTCATTGTGTACTGACAATACTTTGACCACTTTGTAATCTTTTGTAATGTAAGAACCATGCATTAAATAGAAGCATATAAGTTTCACAACCAAACAAGTTGTTTACACCAAAACATATAACTAATCATAAAAGTTCCAAAACCATGAAAGTTGTTAATCATGGAAGGGATCGTTTGTACCAAAACACATAACCATAGTAAATAGACAGTTTACAATGTAGCAAAAGTCATAACCAACAACATATTGAAGTATTAATTTAAGCAAAAGACATAACCAACAACTGTTTCTTCTTCATCCAGCAACAAAATGTTCTTTCCCATGCCTTTGACCACTTCCAGCAGGTGCTTCTCCACTTCGAGCAGGTGCAGTTCCAACTTTTTTTTTCTCTCTCCTGCTTTGACTACTTCCAGGAGGTGCTTGTCCAACAGCACAAGTCCTTGAATTGTGCCCAGGTTTCCTACAAGTAGTACATAACCTATCCTTTTCCCCTTCTCCTTGACCTTTGCAAGACCTTGAGTTGTGTCCTTTTTGTTTACACAGTGCACATGTTACTGTTGTGCCAACCCTTGACAACTTACTACCTTCAACAATTGTTCTATTTGCTCTTTGACTAGAAATCTCATCTGAGGTCTTTTTCTTTTTCTTTTTTGGTCTTCCAATCTGTTTATGATGAAAAGGTGGTTCAAGTGTTGTTGGACATGGACGGCCAAAACATTCTGCCATTTATGGGTTGTATCTTGAAAGAGTAAGCAATCCTCCATGTTTCTAGCCAGTAAGCTTGATGGACCCAATTCTCAGGTAGCCCTACATCTTCACCATTCATTGCCATATACAAATACTTGCCACAACATGTTTGCAAGGAATGCCCGTGAGTTCCCACCTCCTACATGAACATAACTTCTCTTTCATGTCAACTACACACTGATCTTGACATCCAGTAACTTGGTATTTGTCTCCTCCATTCCAAAGGACTTTCTATTGAGATGCATGTTTCTTGATGGCATCTAAAATATTTGTGGCAGCTGGTGTAAGGGGTCCTAGACTTCTTGAACTTTCTGAACATTTACTATCCTTTTCATGAGATACTCCCTGATATATTCCAAAGCAGTTATAATTCGTTTGTCTCTGCCATCTACAAGCTTTGCATTGAACACCTCACACATATTGTTCAAAAGTACATCAGAATGTGCTCTACCTATAGGTTAATAACAAGATATAAGATAGTTACATAATATGAATGAACAAAGAAATATGAATGAATATAAGAAATATGAATGAACAGAGAAATATGATTGATCATAAGCATAACTGAAAAGTGAGACCTTGCCCAATGATGAGGTGGGATCTGCTTCAACCACTGGTATGCATCTTCATTCATATTCTTTAAGTCTTTCATGACAAGATCAAATTCTTGAACAGTGGAGACTGTAGCAGCCCTCCACAGCAGGTCTTTGTATGCTTTCCCTTTGAAACTTGCCTTCATATTCTCATGAATATGTCTCAAGCAAAATCTGTGTTCTGCACATGGAAACACTTTTGCCACTGCTGGTATGATGCCCTACAATTAAAACAGAAATTTAATTCAAAACAAATATGAAATTAAAGTGACAATTAGAGTTGTTGAATAGCTCAAATGTGAATTGAGTATAAGGAGTTACCTTTTGTCTGTCAGAAACAAATGTGAAATTAGAGTTTCTGAATAGCTCAAGGTCATCTCCTAGGTTTTCTAAGAACCATGTCCATGAACTTGCAGATTCAGCCTCCACAATGGCATAGGCCACGGGTAGATACCATTGTTGGCATCAATACCAACAGGTGTAAGCACCTGGCCTGGAAATGGCCCTTTCATTTAGGCCCTTTCATAAATGAACCATCAAGCCCTAACAACTCCCTTCTTCCTGCTTTAAAACCTTTCATCAGTGAACCCAAACAAATGTAGATCCTTTTAAACACCCTGGTTAAACTGTCTGGATTTGGTTCTGGTTGAACATCTACTTTAACTGTAGTTGATGGGTTAGTTTGCTGGAGTTCCAAAATGTAATCCCTTAAAATTGCATATTGCTCTGTATAATCTCCTATCACCTTGTTGTGTGCCATGTTCTTTGCTCTGAGCACTTTCTTGTAAGAAACCCCCAACTGTAACTTCTTTCTCAACTGCTCTGTATAATCTCTTGAAGTGCCTTAAAAGGAACATCAGGATTATGGCCAATATTGTTAAAAATTTGTTGTGAAAGATAAGCAGAAGTGCAAGCATTCACTTTTCTAGTTTGGAGACATTTATGGTCCTCCACATATGTCTTGACCATCCAAGTTTGATCATGTTTACTTTTGGAAACTAGTATAACCCATGGGCATCTTCCATCATTCAAATTGACATCTTTACCCTTACTGTTTTGACCCTTCCTGCTTTCTGTCTTGTTGCTTTTGGTGGTGTTGGATTCCACTACACTTGTCCCACATGTTGGCTCTTTTAAAGTTGGAATACTTCCAAGACATACTGCCCTCACCCTAATACTATCATTTTTTAATGATATTCAACTGCCTCCTAGTCTCAAATGCATGTTCTTTTATTAAATCCTTCACTTCCTTTGAGCTACCAAATGTTTGCCCCACATAGAAGTTTGTCTTATACACATCTCTAAGTTGTGCTATAGCCTTATCTTGTCTCAACTTCTTCAACTTCCTTTTCCTTCTTTTCTCAATATCTAAATCTGAGCCAGACCCACTTTCAAACTCATCAAAATCAATTGGAATTTCCTCTTCTATATCACTACGTTTACTCCCCTGCTCTTTTGAACCTTCAACCCATTCAACATCTTGGTCAACATTCAGCTTAAAGGTATTCATTTCAACCTCAAACTTATCTTCCATAATGTATTCATCTTCCACAAAATCACTATCTGCTTCATCAATTGTATCATCATCATTCTTTTCTTCTTGTGCATGGCTTGTTCCTTCATCAGTTAAGTTAGGGGGATTTGATTCGGGTACAAATGGCTCATGTCCAAAAAAAGGGTCAAAATCATCATACTGTTGGCCAAATGCAGCTTCTAAGTCATGGCCCTCACCAATTAACTCATCTAATCCAAAAAATGGGTCATCTTCTTCGGTTACTGCAGGTTCTGCTGAAGGATCTACTACTGGATCATGATCTTGCTCTTGAACCAATGCAGCTTCTTGCTCAGGTTGTTGACCATCAAGCACTACGTCAATATCTACAGGTTCATGTTCTTGCCCTTGAACCCTTACATCAACAGCTTCTTCTTCATGTTGATGCCCCTCTACCATTATATTGCCCCTCAACTACAACCTCTGCCTCATGTTTGTTGTTGCCCCTCAACTCCAACCTCAGTAGCTTCTGGCTCATGTTGTTGCCCCTCTATCAGTCCACTCCAGTAGTAACCTCTTTGCACAAGTCCTCTGTTTCACATCTTTCTTTTTTCTACTGTTTAAACTATCATCTGGTAAGTGGTCCTCTGGAATTTCCTCAATAACAACCTTACTAGATGGGGGTGATCTATAGTAAGTTTTCAATACAGTCTTTCCATGTTCAACATACAGAGTGATCACTTTATGATTGCCAACATATTTCAACATATTAATAACATCCGCATCACAACCTAGTGCTAACATCCCAAATTCCAAATCTATATCCAAATCAGGTCTTTTGTAATGATAATATTGTCTTTTTTGCTGCTTATGACCTAACTCTCTCATCATTCAATCCAACTCGATTACAGAAAACTCATCACCGTCTATGTTATCAACATAACTTTTTACACCATTCACATACTTTGTTGTAGGATTCTTAATAAACATCCCACCATGAAAGATTTTGAAGGAAAACAGATTAGGGTGATCTTTTGTGAAAACAAATAAATTTCATTAAAACATATGTATTTCTAACAATTATAGATGTTTAACGATAATGTGGATTCATAAGCATTACAATACATGACATACCATAAACAACTGCTTCATTAAATCTGTCGTATTTCCCTCGAATCTCCCACATCTTCACAAAGAAAGTCTTTGAATTTGGAAGTCGACTGCGATAAGGATTTTGTAGGTGAAAGGATTTTGAAAGTGAAAGGATTAAGGGAAATCGATTAAGGAGGGAGTTTCAGAGGTATACAGGAAGACGAAGAGAGAAGAAAGAGCCCAGATAAGAAATGACAACTCTACCCTTACTTTATTAGAGTTAACGGAGAAAATATTAACGGAGTTGGTCAGAGGGACTAAAAAGGCAAAAAATTAGCAAAATAGGGATGCAATTTGTCTTTATTAGGGTTTAAGGACCGCATCTGGGTAAACCTATAAACCACAGGGACCAAAAATGTCCTTTACTCTATATATATGAAAGTTAATTTATTAAGTTAAGAATATAAATGACAAAAATTAACTAAAGTTTTAAAGGACTAGAAGTGTCATTCTAAAAAGGACAAAATGGTCTTTTTAATAACTTTAGTAGAGAAACTGTCAATGTTGACGGAGGAAGGATCAACAACGAAAGCAATCCGTGAAAGTAGGGACCACTGGCGTAATAAATGAAGATTAGGGATGATTTTCGTAAATTGAAACAAACCACAAGGACCGTTTATGTGATTTGCTTTTAATTATATGTACTTTATTGCTACTTAATTGATAACTGATGTTATTATTCTTATTTATTATAATAAGAACTAATGTATATTTTACTTTTTTATATTAATATTTTGTATTATCACTACAAGCAAAAGGACATTTAGTGACAGACACATACAGTGACAGATAATAAAAGTGTCACTAAATTATATTTTGGGTGTCACATATTAAGATAAGTAGGTATAAAGATAACTTTTACCTACACTTTTTAGACTGAGCCGGTAAACATGAATGGAATGAATACTTTTTACCCACACTTATATTATATAATATGTGTAGGTAAAGCCTAACATGTATTTATTTTTTATATTAAAATTAAGGTCAAATCTCTGATATTGATATTTTGTTTTGTTTTGAAACCAATGTTTGACTTCTTATGAAATACGCCTGTGTAAAACCCTAGTCCCCCATTTCCCCCAAAATGGTTCTCTGCTCCTCCTACTCTTCTCTGCTTTGAAGAGGAAATTTCCGGTTGAATCACCCTAGTCCTCCTACTCTTCTCTTACACGATATAGCTCGAGTTCGTTTCTTCACTCGATTTCCGGTTGAATCACCCATTTTATCTCTTCTCATCAGGTCTTATCACTCGATTCCCTATTTATTGAGGTCTTTTTAGTACTTGTCCATTGTTGTCTGGTTTAAATAGCGATTGCAGGAGGTCTACTTGGTGCTGCCCTAGGACTGTATTCGCTGGGGTTGTTATTTTTGAGCAACGGAGAGACATTTATAAGACCATCGCACAGAATCAACCTCATAAATCTCAGGTCTATTTTACTTGCTTCTCTTTCCAATTTATTAGTGATCTACGAATATGCATAATCATATATATAGTACATGCCAATTCCAGGATACTTTGATTCGATTTTGCAATCCATCTGATCTGACCAACCTATTAATCTTACGAGATTGATTCGAATGCTTTGTTCGGATATGTATAATAACGTATAAGAAGACTCTATGGCTACAGGTGTTTTGAAATCCTATTACAATGTTGCACACAACAGTTTGCTAAAGTTCGGCTCAAGCATACTTGTTAAATTTACGATTTTTAGGTTGTGTATCTGCTGCTGATTTACACAAAATGGAGTGTTATTTGGTTAGTCCATACAGGGTTGCATTGATTTGTGTTTCAGAAAGAGATAAATAAGAAAGGGGGAGCTAAATACCACACCATAAAAGACTGAAACTATTGCTATAACTGGTCACATAAGCAAAGTTTTCCAATTAGATAAAACTATTGATATAAAGCAAAGTCCATCAGAGTAGGATAAAATAGCTAAAAGAAAAGATGTAACAGCTTACTTTCAGTTCTATTGGTGAATAGAATTATCAACCATAAAACAAGGGGATAATCACTTCATCTAATCAATCCATTTTCAGATGGCGAAAGATGCATTTACATCATTTTTTGTTGTTTCTCTAATCAACACAAGCTTTATCTGATAAGTGATACCACTGATACCATTTTAGTCGAGATTGGTTGCAACCTTTATGCTCGTGTAAATATGTCCCAAAAAACTTGGGATTTGGGATTTCTTCGCGTTTAGCAGGTACTTTACCACATGCACCTTCTGTTTTTGCTCTGTTTTTATGTGTTACCTTTCTTTGGTTTCTATTGATTACAATTAATGTCTTTATGCCTACAACAAATCTAACATTTGTTGCTGAAGAAAAACAAAAGAAGCTTCATATTTATTCTTTCAACTGTTTCTATAGATTGTAGCATGCTACTTATTTTATTAAATAATAAAAAGATGAGATGCAATATCTATTATAGTTGTAGCCTTGTAGGCATTATGACAACGGTTCTCACAGGTACTTTAAAAATGTTAGTAGAGGGGTTCATCTTTGAAATATATAGATCTTTAGATCTTTTGGAGTAACCTGATAAGTTATAGTTGGTTAGTCGCTCAAACAATAACAATGTTAGAAGTACGTGGATATATTTCAACTAAAATTGTGGCTATAACGCACATTTTATCAAAGAAGCTTGTGTTAGACCTAGATTATTGCACTCATGATGTCCATTTGTTGCTATTTATGAAGAAAGACCAATGAACTTATATGCGTCAAACTAGCTTTATAAAACTGGATTTATCTTTTATTTTGGATGACAACTTGCTGCAAATTAATGTATGTATGAAATAAGTTTTATGGAGTTTGATTTATGTCTTATTTTGATATGATCATGACAGATTTGGCTCATCTGACTAACCTGGAGGAGTTGGATTTAAGCTACAATGACTTCCACATCACATCAAGCACCAAAGGTGAAAAGAGATTTTACTTGTTCTTGAATGATGATATATATATAGTTTCTCGATTATTGCATGACTATAAAGTTACAAAACATGGGTGTCTCCAATTGTTATTTATTTTTTACAGATTGTAAAAGCTTATCAAGATTAAAAAGGCTGGAGAGTATATCTCTTATATACAACTTTTCTATGAACAAGAGCATCATATCATGCCTAAGTTACCTCCCATCCCTCAAGATTCTTCATCTTGGTGATTGTCTTTCATTTGGAAATTCATTTCCCATCGATGGTATGCATGTTTATTATAACATCTTCATCATTAAAGAATATACAATCTCATGAATTTCACAATTTTAACAACTTGTCATTTTAAACTTTTTTGTGCAGAATTATCTAGCTTAAGAGAGTTAGAGACACTTGACTTGAGCAATAATGTTCTTGAGTCACTAACATTAAATGGTAAGATTTGTAAGTAGGGATGACAATGGATCCCGTATGGATAGAATTATTTTTTGCATTGGAGAACCTTGAGAAACTATTATGCGCACAAGGAGACTTAGATGCACCAAGCTACTTTTATAATTTGAGATTTTGAGAGCCTTTTCTTTAAATGATTAATTGCCTGCTGATCCATGTCTCTTTAGCTAATCCAGAATCGTCTCATAATCTGCCTCCCTTGAAAGTGCTCATCTTGAGTAATAATATCTTCAGTGGAACAATACCAATGGAAGGTAAGTCAAGTGGTGTTAATTTCTTTATTCCTTAATTAATAAATTACAGCATTGTTAATTGCTACTTTTAATGCATGACTTTTAGTATTTGTATTTGTTAGTTGGCCATCATATCATACATGTAATTTCTTCTTATGTTTTCATCTAGCTTTCATACCTTTTCACCATATGGAGGTCTTAGATTTGAGTGGAAACAATTTTGTTGGAAGCATCCCATCAGCAATACACTCATTATCTTATCTTAGAGCAGTCTCATTTGCTAATAATAAGCTCAACGGCTCATTACTTGATCATGGTAAGTTATCTAAACCGTGGATGATAATGCATTGAATCTGAGACGTGGATGACTAGGCATTTAGTGATGTAAACAGTTTGTATTACTTACACTTGTTATCTTCTGCCAGGGTTGTGTGAGTTGAAGAACCTCCATGAGTTGGATCTTAGTAACAACATGTTTGAAGGAAGCCTGCCTCAATGTTTTAACAGTCTATTATCTCTTAAGCTTCTGGATATTTCTTCAAATCAATTCTCAGGAATGCTTCCGCCATCACTGATCTCTAATCTCACATCCCTCGAGTACATTGATGTTAGTGACAACAAATTTGAAGGTTCATTCTCATTCAGCTCATTCTCAAATCTTGCAAAGCTTGAGGTTGTTCAATTCATCAACATGAGTGACAAATTTGAGTTGGAAACACAAGAGCCTATAGGTTGGATTCCGATGTTCCAGTTGAAACTTCTTGTCCTATCCAATTACAACATGAACAGAGCCAATAGAAGCGTTGTTCCTGGTATGAGATCAATTGTAGTTAGTTTATTTAACTTCTATTTGTAATGGTGTTACATATGTAACGATCTTATACCATATTATTTATTGCATAGGAAAAATTAAAGAGTGTTGTGGATTCATCTAGCAGCAATACACAAGGGGATTGGACAAATGATGATTTGTCCAAAGTCAAAGGATCTGAAAATAGAGGTCGAGTTCGGTGCATAGGAAGAAATATTTGTGTCAAAAAGGACAAAAGATCTCGATGTTCATACGAAGCAAGAATTGATGAACTTCAAGAAGGTTTATTGAGCTTAGCTGCAATTATCAAAGAGCGTATGCCTGATGTTATATTGCCTCCTATCATTGCCGGTCTTAACGTACAGACAACTGTAAGTTTTCTTGTCATTTATTATTTAATTGCTAGAATTTTTATTTTGTAGTTACTAATAAGTTTTGGTTTGTATAAGGTTGATGATGAATGTAGTGTTCGTAATCCTTCTTGTCATGGAAATCCAAGGTCTACATGTGCAAGTTTGAATCCTAATCCAGGTACTATGCATCTTTTTTAGAATTTGATGTTTTTATTCATCTTTAAAAGATCATTTATACGCTCATATTTTTACAGGAAGTAGCTGACTCTTTTGAGAATCAAGCTAGAGAGTTCATATTGAAGATGGAAAGAGACTTTAATAAAATTTCAAGTTAGAGTTACTACAATGATGATTATCATTTTATTTGTATTAAAATTACTTACCGTCAAGACAATGTAAAACGAATGTCAATTACAAATCCATTAATTGATACTCACATTTCTTTTTGGTAATATGATTATCTTTTAATATTATTATGTGAATTTAATTCTTGCACAAGAAAGGAAATAATATAGGAAATAATATATTGTAAAATTTTATAAAAATTATGAATTGTACAAATAAGTATTTAGTGACTGAAAATTTTAGATTTGTGACTAAAAATTCTGTCACTAAATCCTTATTAAGAGGACATATCAAACCTTTATGAACAACTATTGTGACTGATACAAGGTGTCACTAAATCTAGGTCAATTGTGACTGAAATGTTATCTGTCACTAGATCAATTAAATAGTGTCATAAACAAGTGTGTCACAAAAGCACTTGATCTTTGCCTACACATTTTTTTCTGTGGGCATAGATGTATACCCACTGGACTTTAGCCTACACTTTTTTTTTGTGTAGGTGAAACTCAAAGAGCCTATAGTGACACATTTATAACTTTTAGTGACAGATTTAGTCTGTAGTCTGTCACTAAATGTCAGTTTATTTGTAGTGTATTGTTGTAGTTATTATTACTAGGAAGAATTTCATATATATCCTTGTAAACTTTAAATATTACGCATATGTCCTTGCAAAATTCTTTATTACATGTGTATCCTTTTAAATCTTTAAGTCTTATGTATATATCCAAATGACTATTTTAAATTTATTTTATCATCTAAATTTTTTTTTTTTTGAAAACCTAAACTACCATCTTAAATCCCAACAAAAATAAATTTAAAAAATAAAGAAATATCATTTTCTAATTTAATCCAATAGTAAACTAGGGGAGAGTTCTTCTAAGAACCATAAAAAATGTGGGAACCTAAGAACCTTTTGTGGCCTTTGGATTAATGATAATCAATGGTTGATATGTTGGATGACAATTTTGTAATTATTTTGAACTTTGATAGTGTAGAATCTTGAAAATATGTGAAAAAGGTATTTTTGGAAGAAAAAAAATATGCTTTTTCTCTTTCTCTCTTTTACTATTTTTCATTTTCATTTTATTTTTCTTTCATTATAATTGATTTTTAAAGTAAAAAAATGTTTTTTATAAAAAAATTATTTTACTATATAGAAAATTATTTAATTGCTAAAAAAAATAACGTATTTTATATAGAAATATTATATGTCAATATAGAATATTTTTTTCTACATAGAATATGTTAACGAACATATTCTATGTACAATCTACGTAGAATGTTATGCATTCTACGTAGAATGACATGCAATCTACGTAGAATGTCGTGTAGAATGTCAAATATCATATATTCTACGTAGATTGCCTGATAAAATATATCAAAAACACATTGAAACAAAAAAAAAAGATTTCATTTAGACATTTTATCAAACACTTGGTATGCAACTGATATAAAATATATCAAAAAGACATTGAATAGTAATGTTAATCTACATAAAAAGATATAGAAATGTATAAAAAACATAAAAATATATGAAATATATAAGAAACATAACATTCTACATAGGTTATGTGTGATTTTTTACAAGTAGTCTTGTATTATATTATATTTAGATTATCATTTAATCTACGTAGATTATCAAGTAATCTACGTAGATTATCATGTAAAATATCCAATAACTATTACAATCATTACAAATCTAATATCTTACAAATAATCTTCATTATAAAACATGAAAAATGAATCTGTCATATTCTATGTAGAGTATCGACGAACATATTATATGTACAATCTACGTAGAATGTCATGCATTCTACGTAGAATGACATTCAATCTACGTAGAATGACATTCAATCTACGTAGAAGACATGCAATCTACGTAGAATGGTATGCAATCTACGTAGAATGGTATGCAATATACGTAGAATGTCGTGTAGAATGTCAATTATCATATATTCTACGTAGATTATTACATGATAAAATATACCAAAAACATATTGAATAGTAATGTTAATCTACATAAAAAGATATAGAAATGTATAAGAAACATAAAAATATATTAAATATATAAAAAACATAACATTTTACATAGATTATGTGTGATTTTTTACAAGTAGTATTGTATTATATTCTATGTAGATTATGATGTAATCTACGTAGATTGTCATGTAATCAACATAGATTATAATGTAAAACATCTAATAACTATTACATTCATTATAAATATTATCTTACAAATAATTTCAAAAATAAAATATGGAAAATGAATCTGTCCAATGTACGTAGATTGTACATAGAATATGTTCGTCGATACTCTACATAGAATGTCACGCAATCTACGTAGAATGACATTCAATCTACGTAGAATGGCATTCAATCTACGTAGAATGGCATTCAATCTGCGTAGAATGACATGCAATCTACGTAGAATGACATGCAATCTACGTTGAGTATCGACGTACATATTCTATGTACAATTTACGTAGAATGTCATGCAATTTACGTAGAATGACATTCAATCTACGTAGAATGACATTCAATCTACGTAGAATGACATGCAATCTACGTAGAATGTCATTCAATCTACGTAGAATGTCATGTAGAATGTCAAGTACCATATATTCTACATAGATTACATGATAAAATATACCAAAAACACATTGAATGTTAATGTACATTTACATAAAAAGATATAGAAATGTATAAGAAACAAAAAAATATATGAAATATATAATAAACATAACATTCTACATAGATTATGTGTGATTTTTTACAAGTAGTCTTGTATCATATATTCTATGTAGATTATCATGTAATCTACGTAGAATATCATGTAAAACATCTAATAAGTATTAAATTCATATATATCTAATATTTTACAAATAATCTTCATTATAAAACATTGAAAATGAATCTGTCATATTCTATGTAGAGTATCGACGAACATATTTTATGTACAATATACGTACAATGTCATGCAATCAATGTAGAATGACATGCAATCTACGTAGAATGACATTCAATCTACGTAGAATGACATTCAATCTACGTAGAATGACATTCAATCTGCGTAGAATGTCATGCAATCTGCGTAGAATGTCATGCAATCTGCGTAGAATGTCATGCAATCTATGTAGAATGTCGTGTAAAATGTCAAATATCATATATATTCTACATAGATTACATGATAAAATATATCAAAAACACATTGAAACAAAAAAAAAGAAGATTTCATTTAGACATTTTATCAAACACTTGGTATGCAACTGATATAAAATATACCAAAAATACATAGAATAAAACTGTTAATTTACGTAGAATAACACGCAATCTACGTAAAATGACACGCAATCTACGTAGAATGACATTAATCTACGTAGAATGACATGCAATCTACGTAGAGTATCGACATGCAATCTACGTAGAATTTTATGCAATCTATGTAGAATGTCGTGTAGAATGTCAAGTATCATATATTCTACGTAGATTAAATGATGAAATATACCAAAAACACATTGGAACAAAAAAAAATTTCATTTAGACATTTTATCGAACACTTGATATGCAATTGATATAAAATATACCAAAAACACAATGAATAGTAATGGTAATCTACAAAAAAGATGTAGATTTGTATAATAAACATAAAAATATATAAAATATATAAGAAACATAACATTCTACATAGATTATGAATAGTAATGTTAATCTACATAAAAAGATATAGAATTATATAACAATCTATATAGACATATAACATTTCTATATAGAATACATTAATTTTTTAGCAATTAAATATTTTTTTTATATAGAAAAAAATTTATCTTTTTTATAAAAAGTGTTTTTTTAATATTCAAAATCAATTCTAATGAAAGAAAGAGAAAATGAAAAAAAAAAAGTAAGAGAGAGAAAGTGAAAAAGAGATGCATAAAAAAAAGGTGCAGAGAGAAAGATAATATTTTTTATTTCAAAAATACCCTTTTGATCCAAGGGCACTAAAAGGTTCTTAAGTTGTCACCATCTTTAAGGTTCTTAAAAGAACCTCTTATATTTTTCTAAATGATGTAATTAAATTTAAAATAGTCATTTGGATATATATATATATATATATATATATATATATATATATATATATATATATATATCTGTGTGTGTGTGTGATATTTAAAGTTTTAGAAGGATATATATGTAATAAGGAAGATTGCAAGGATATATGTGTAATATTTAAAGTTTACAAGGATATATATAGAAATTCTCTCTTATTACTATATATTAGTTTAAGTATATAATTTATTATTTTTGTGATTATTCTTATTGAAAAAAAAGATATTTATTTCTAGTAATTTTAATTTCTAAAAATACGTGCTTATCTATCTATATATCTGTCTATCTTTCTTTCTTGTTATACATTTGTCTTTATACATTCACTATAATATTTTTCAGTTATTAAAAATTTTATAACTAATAATATCAATTTTCAATTAAAAATGAACTAGTATTTTATGTTTTTCAAAAAATAAAAAATGAAAAGTTATACTTATAAACTTTTATTAAAGGAAAAATCATGTAATAAACCAATGCACTTTCGGTGTTTTTTGAAGAAATCACAACACCAAAAACGTTTCCATAAAAGTCCCTCAACTTAAAATAATTTTCGTAAAAATCACTGCACAGGAAATGTTTCCATAAAAGTCTTTTAACTTAAAAAATTTCTGAAAAATCCTTAGAAAATCTTGTAAACAACACAATTCGTAAAAAATTCTAAGTTGAATAACTTTTATGAAAACGTTTTGAGTACAGAGACTTAATTGAAAAATATCAAAAGTACGTTGGTTTTTTTGTATAATTTTCCCTTTGTTAGTCCCAAATAATCAAACAACGTAAACAATCATACAATATAATATAAGATTAAGAACAAGAATAATTCCAATACTCGAATAATATCAAAACTTTAATGAAAAACATGAAGAAAATAGAGGTTATTCTCTCTAAGCACGATGACCATACACTTCCTAACTGGTCTTTAAAATTCATAAGAATCTCCCCTTTATGATAAAGTCTGGATCCTTCATATAAGCTTTATCGTCTTCTAAACAATTTTCCATTTTGATGAACTTTAGTTTAGACTTGGTTCCAAGGAATTCTTAATAGCGGAAACATTCATCAAAATCGAAATTGATCTTTCACCGATAAGAATCTTGAGTCGATCTTGCAATGAAAATTTGTCACATTGAGAAACATGATGATAAAGTTGAGCTTCTTCGGAATACAAAAAGATTTTGTTTTTAAGCTTTAACTTGAAACACTTGAAGCTTTTAAACTCTTGTGTAACTCTCGAACTCTTAAGTCGTCCTCAAATTAGGGCTGTCAATGGATGGATTGGATTGGATTTGGATCATGATCCAACAGATCACTGATCCAATTAATTGGATCATGGATTTGATCCATTAGCCAATGGATCATGATCTGATCTATGATCCATTTATTTTGACAGATGGATCATGATCTGGATTGACCCATTTAATTTTTCAATTTTCAGCTATGATCCATGATGACCCTACCCCACGTTGACCTACCCCTCAACTGCCCATCCCACCCCTCAACCTACCCACCCTACCCTACTCGTACCCTTACCCACCCCTACCCAACCCTTATCTACCCTACCCCTACCTACCCTACACCCACCCTTACCCTTAACACTATCCATCCATCCCTACCCCACCTACCCTACCCCCTATCCTTCTCCAACCACCTTTCCTCCTACCCTACCCTACCCTACCCCTACCTACCCTACCTACCTTACCCACTACCTACCATACCCTACCATACCCACTACATACCCTACCCTAGGCTACCCACTACCTACCTACCCTACCCATTACCTACCCTACCCTACCCTACCCTACCCTACCCACTACCTAAACATTTTTTCCTTTGATCAATGTATAACTCTTTAAACTAAATCCATCATAGTAAAGTTATAAATTATAAATTTTCTTGTTTTTAACATTATGCTTAAGAATTATTTTATAATTCGACTATTGTCTTTAAATCCATATGGATAAAATTGATACCTTTTATGAGTTTCAATTTTTATATACTTTTAAAGAAAGACTTACCTATAAAGAAATGTCAAGTTGAGTTAACCTTTTGAAAATTCGTTATTTTATTAATGTAATCAACAATTGAAGCGCTATAAACTGATTGATACGAAATCAATAATCGAAGGGCTATACATATATGAATAATGATTAGATTAAAAATGTAATTTCCTCTTTTTCTAGCAATGATAAAAAATCAAATAATAGCTAAAAAAAAAAAAGAAGAATCTCAAGAACTAAAAACAAGCACATATATAAAGATATCAACGTGAACATCAAATGTGTATCATTTTAAGCACCAAAATAATAAAAAGTACATTAACCAATCCAATCATCGGACGTAACCAACGCTTCAACAAGCTCTGGAAGCATAGATGCTCGTGTCTCGTCAATTTTCCTTCCTCCCACGCTGAATGCCGACTCGGATGCAACTGTTGTCGCTGGAACGGCCAACACGTCTCTTGCTATTTTTGCCAAAATCGGATATTTCATAGTGTTGATTTTCCACCATTGCAACACATCAAAATTATCTCCTCGGGGAAACAATGGATCTTGCAAATATACATCCACCTCAGATTTTTGTTGTTCGGCATTAGGATCTTCTTGCGAACACCATTCATCAAAATGTTTAAACTGATCATTTGCCCGAATCGTACTCTCAGGAGACGCATAATCATCAATCACACCATGACTAGCATTACGATATTCTTGATATAAATTATTAAACGCCTCACGAACTCTTGCAATGTATGGACTAGCTCTCACATAACCATATATCTTTGTGTAATAAAACCGCACAATTTTCATCTTGAAACGCGGATCAAAGATAACACCTAAAGCTAGAACCAAGCAACACTCATCCCAATACTTCACAAATTTATCTTTCATCGGGCGCGCAAATGCACTTAAATAACTAAGATCACTTTGTTCCCATCCACAAAGTTTAAGATGTAATTCACAAACATCAGTAAAAAAAAACATTCGAGGTAGGAAACTTACGACCACTAAAATGTTTTGTCGCGTCATAAAATCCTTCCAAGCAATCTTTTATTTTACTTGCAACTTCCCATTCTTCATCACTAGGATTATATTTGTAATTGCTATCAAGTTCATAGAAACGATCAAATGCCTGTCTCATGGATATTGCAACCTCAAGCATCAAGTAAGTGGAATTCCATCTAGTTGGAACATCAGTAGGCAACTTCTTTCGACCCTTTAACCTAACTTGATTGACCGCGTTATCAAACTTTTGTTTTGCGAATGTAGAACTCCTCAAATATCTTACCGTTTGCCTAATCTTTTCAATAAGCCCTTGAATTACTTTCAATCCATCCTGCACAACCAAATTTAATATATGTGCACTACATCGCACATGAAACAGCTTACCATCTAAACATAGCAACGCTTTTTCTTGAAGCCAAGATCGTAAAAGTCTAACCATAACATCGTTTGCCGATGCATTATCTACTACCATAGCAAACACTTTGTTATCAATATTCCACTCCAAAATTAAATCGCGTATAACCTTGAACAATGTTTCACCATCATGTGGGTATTCTATATATCGATACGAATAAATCTTGCTTTTTAATTCCCAACTATCATCAATGAAATGAGCAGTCAAACATATGTATGCAAGATTTTGATGATCGGAAGTCCAAATGTCAGTTGTGAGAGTTACCTTACAAGAAAGGCTATCCAAGAAAGCTTCCATTTTCTCCTTCTCTTCTTTATAGATGCTCATTATATCCGCTCTAATTGTGTTACGAGAAACAATATTGAACTCGGGGTTTAGGCCATGAGAATATATTTGAAAATATTTATGCTCCACAATTGACAATGGATAGTTGTGCTTGACTACCATAGTTGCAAGGTCCTTCCGGCTTTTCTCTTGGTCAAATTTGTAAGTTTTTGAAGGATCAAACAAATCTGAGTCGGCAAAGTGTTCCAAATGTTTTCTCTTGAGATGGTTTCTCAAATGACTTGTCCCACCCTCTCCAGCAAAGCTTGAACTGCAATGGTTACAAACCGCAACAATTTCCCCGTTTGGATTCTTAATTTTTTTGAAAGAATTCCATACAACTGATGTTAACTTTCTTTGGGTTGGAAGATGTTCTTGAAATCCAGTCATGGACTCTTCCGCATCATGAGTTGAAGCACTACCCTCTCTTTCCATTTAACTAAAATCCGAAATGCAAATAATAAAAATTATGCATAAGTTTCAAGAACCAACTATAATTCATCTTCAAACAGATTCATATATAACATTTCAAACTAACCTAGAAAGAAAATAGCAGAGAAAAAGAAAAACGAGAGATTAGCATATATGTCTTACCGTGTTGATTTTTTGGCAGATTTTGATTATTTTTCATAGAAGTTATAGACAAATAAGAGTATATAAAAAATTTATCTTACCCCTCAATATCAATTTTGTTGAAACTAGCATCACACTGATTACTGAACTTCTAACTAATTATAGAACCCCTCCCCTTTATATAATTAGCCAATTAGGTAATCAATCATAAGCCAAAGTAGGTAATTCGTAATCAGCTTGAAGAAAATGCACATCCAAAGTTCCAAACAAAAAAGGGTCATAAGAATATTGTATATGAACTATGAAAAAGCTCAGAAGGATCAAGCAAAAAACCAAAAACAAACCTTGATGGCTTGATCCTTGTACTTCTGGTACAAAGTTGTCAACTCAGGGTAATTAGAATTAGTAAAGCCACTGCAGTACTGCACCAACAAATAACAAGAAGTCAAGAACAATCAATATATAAAAATATAAAATCAAGACATCACTAGAAAGAAAATAGCAGAGAAAAAAAAAATATTCATTTCACCTTTCACGCACAAATTCATCTTCAAACAGATTTATATATAACATTTCAAACTAACCTAGAAAGAAAATAGAAGAGAAAAAGAAAAACGAGAGATTAGCATATATGTCTTACCATCGGCAGAGTAGAGTAGAGAGAACGACAAGCGGACAAGGTTGTGGAGTTACAAGCGAGCAGAGAGAACGGGGAAGAGAGCAGATCGATGGGAAGAAACCAGCTTCGCCGAGAGCAGAGAGAACAGGGAAGCACGGCGGTCGGTGGTGGAGTTAGAGCGGTGGTCGTCGGTGGAGATAAACGGTCGGCTGGTGAGACGGTGAGGGACTGAGAGGTGCCGCTGGGGCGGCGCTGGTTGCTCTGGTTCTGGACGACTGGGGGTAGCGGTGTACTGGTGTAGAGCCCTGTATTCTGAAATATATATTAGTCTTTCATATATATATATATATATATATATATATATATATATATATATATATATATATATATATATATATATATAACCATAATCTTTGTATAATTATTATTTTATATTTATATATAGAGGTAGGTAGGTAGTTGTAGTAATAATAATACTAATAGCAATAATAATAATAATAATATAATTGTGAAAAAAAGTATGTAAATTTGCTATTTTTATTTTTTTATATTAAATGGATCGACCCAGACGGATCGTGGATCGATCTGCTTATTGATCCATCTGAATGGATCATTTTATTGGATCGTCAAATGGATCGTTGGATTGATTTTATTGATCCATGAAGTGTATAAATGGATTTGGATTGGATCGGATTTGGACGAAAACAAATCCATTGACAGCCCTACCTCAAATCTCTTCAATTTTCACTGATGTCTCCACCTTATTTCTTTAACCAAATACAAAGGTCCCTTTTAGAATAGTATTGATCCCCATGATTATCTCCCATCATTTTTTTTTAAACTTTCAAGATCTCATTATTCTCTTCATCATGATGATTAAGAGAATCTTGATTATCATGTAGCTTACTCCCCCTTAGAGTACAACACCAACGTCGTATTTTTCTTAGTATAGCCACCTTTTTCACACACTTGAAGGTGTGATTAGTAGGTGTAAGTAGGGTTTTCATTTTTCTAGCATAGTTAGGGTTATATTAGGTAAAACATTCGATTTTTATTGGTGATTCAAGCATTCGGTTATGATTTCTTCTTCAAATTCGTCATTTTAGCTACGGTTTTGGTACAATCTTTCCTTAAACTTTCTGATATGGTTTTGTTTAGTTTAGATTTCGTTTATTTAATTACTCTTAGCATGATTAGTGAGTAGTTTTGTTAACACTTGGATTTTGTTTCTTGGTGAAATTATGAAGAGATTTTGATGTTTTAGTTAGAAAATTGTATGTCTCAGTTATGTATGATTTAATTGATGCGTTGGAATTAACAAATTCGGTATTAAGTTTGGTTTTCTAGCATTATTGTGATTATGAGGATTAATTTAAATGTTGATTTTTACAAACTTAATCATATTTGTGTGATTTGTTAGTTGGTTGTAATTTCTAGCATTATTGTGATCATGAAATGACATCTAGTTGATAAATTGTAAAGTTATTGCATGAAATTGATCCTTAGCATTATTGTGATTATAGAATTAGTTTGATCTTTAAGCTCCATAAACATGATTTATGTTTGTTCAATTAAAATGAATGTTTGAAACCGATTCCGAGCGCTTAATATGTAGAAAGTTTTGGTTATAAAAGCTAGTTTTACAGGAATGGGGAATACTAGAGAACTTTATACTTGATTCCTAAAATTGGTGGGATGTGTTCATCAATTTTCTTGTATACACTTGATTGACATATATTTGTGCTTTAAATGATAAAATGGTTGGATTTAGTTCTAACTAGCTTGTTTTTTGTTTTCAATTAAAACATCCTAAGTGTTTATTCACTTAGTTCCTTTTCATAAATCCTAAAGAACAATTCCAAGTGGGTGTTGCTTTTATTATTTGATCTTTATCTAACTTATTTGCTTTTAAGAGTTTAGATCATTATATTATTTGTTTATCTCTCATTTTAGTTTAAGTGTTTTAGTTTAATTTCTCTATTAGGTGCATTCATGCATTTCATAGTTTAGTCTAGTTTAATTTGTAGGCAATCCATCCATTTACCTTCTAAGTGGGTAAATATTAGCAAACATCTTAGTATCGGTGTCTCGTTTCCTATCGTCGTTCCCGGTGTTCGATAATCCCCAACGACACTCCCAGTGATAGTTGATATAATTTAGGCTTTTTTCATTTTTTTATTTTTTGATTGCCAAATCTGCAAAGATCAAAATGGCTTCGAAAAAAATATATCATTACTGGTTCGATCGATTTATATAAGTATCAACATTAAATATACATATAATGTCTCGAATGATTAATTGCAACACTAATTATATACTAAAAATATTTAATGTTAACTATATATGCAGTTTTAAATATATGATATATATGAAATACAATAGTAATCGTATTTAATATGTAATGTTGAATATATAATATATATTATTACCTCGACATTAAATATTGTCGATATGAATTAATCTGGGTAAATTTTTTTACATAAATAAACTCGTAATTTTTTTGAAAAAATATATATCGTGAGCAGTCTTGTTTTTAAAGAGTATAAAATTCTCGTTTTTATGGTGTACGTATATATATGTATGTATGTATGTATGTATGTATGTGTGTATGTATATATATAGAGAGGGAATGGACTATTGCAAACTAAATTTTAAATTAAATAACATAAGAATTATTAACATTTAAAACAAAATAAATTATACCATAAAAACAAGGATTTTATACTTTTCAAAACATAACCGATGATATTATATTTTTGTATATATTTTTTAATACTCACCATTGAATATTCTACATTGAATCTTCTTAATTTTATATATTCAATAACGAATAAACATTATAAATTTGAATATTCAACATAAAATATACGGTCCTGTAGTTCTGCACCAAATTTAGGTTATGCAATGATCTCAACTATATATATATATATATATATATATATATATATATATATATGTATGTATGTATGTATGTATGTATGTATGTATGTATGTATGTATGTATGTATGTATGTATGTATGTATGTATGTATGTATGTATGTATGTATGTATGTATAGGGTATGGTTAAACGAAGACAATAATAAATGAGATCACGATATTTCATCAATATTAATTTGAATTAAAAAAAGAAAAAAATAAAAGTAGTCAATCATTCCATGGTTTTCTCACTTAACTACAGAGACACACTCTCTCTGGAGATGCATTACACCGCCGCTATGGTTCACAATACACCGCCGCTATGGTTCACAATACCATCGATGAATCATACCATTGTTGTGGTTCACCATATCATCGGTGATTCGCGACACCGTCATGGGCTACGACACCACCGACGATTAACAATCGATACAAGACTATGATCCACGACTCAAACATGTGTGATTCACAACTCAAAAAAGTGTGATTCACAACATTGATGATTCACACTTAATACAAACATGTCGTTCACAACTAATGGTTTACACAATCTACAATAATAGTTCATAATAAATATTAAATCACATTCGTGTGTGATTCTTCATCCGTTGGATTAAGAGTGAAAGAGATTGAGAATTGTTTAGAGGAGAGAGAATGATTGATTTAGATGAATGAAACCTTCCTTATGAATTAACTTTCAAATGTATTTATTTTAATTTTAAATTAAATAAAATGGATGACATATATGATTATTATTGATCCTTACCGTGTTCATTTTAAGGATGCTTCTCGTTTGATCCACTCCCGATACACACACATATATGTATGTATGTAGGTATGTATGTATGTATGTATGTATGTTAAAGGCTTAATAATTACCTATTTTTACTGATTTACTCCCTTTGTTGATTTGTTTGAATGGTTTGTAGGATTTACTAAAGACTAAAATTTTGAAAAATGGAGGTTTTACCTGTACTAGTTGGTCCAGTTGTTGAGTCAATACTGGTTCCCATTAAGCGACAGTTGGGCTATCTTATATTCTCCACAAAACATGTTAACAACATGGGTACCAAAGTGAAGCAACTGGATGGTACAAGTATTGATGTTAAAAAGCGCATGGAATCAAATAATACAAATAATCTGGAGATTCCTACTCGTGTACCGGGTTGGTTGGAAGAAGTCGAAAAAATAAAAAATGATGTTGAAAGCATTTTAGCTAATAGAAACTCATGTTTCAATATGAAATTAAGGTATCAAACTGCAAGAAAAGCCTCAAAGATTACTCTGGAGATGGAACATCTTATTAAAGAAAATCATGATATTATTTGGACTAATACTCCAAAAGCTCTTGCGAAAGTTTATTCTAACAAGGAATTCACGTCATCATCAACTGATGATGCCCAAAGTGACTTCAAGTCAAGAGGCGAGATATTTAAGGAAGCGTTGGAGTTCCTTAAACAAGATCACAAGTCGATACAAGTGCTTGCCCTTTGTGGAATGGGTGGTGTTGGGAAAACGACGATGATGGAACAACTAAAAGAGGTAGTGGTTGATAAAAAAATGTTTAAATGGGTTGTGAAGGTAGAAATTGGGTAAAACCCGAACATGCTTTTGATCCAGAAAGCAATAGCAGAGCATGTAGGCCAACCATTAACCGAAGAGACTTTAACAATAAGGGCAGATCTTCTTCGTAAAAAATATGGGCATATGTTAGATGAAGGTAAGATTCTTGTAATTTTAGATGACATATGGGAGAAGGTTGAACTCAAAGATTTTGGACTAAGTCCTTTGCCAAATGGCTGTAAGTTGATACTCACTTCACGAGAAGAAAACGTATGCACACAAATTGCAGTCGAAGCTTGTTGTGATCTAAAGGTACTTAAAGTGCCTGTCTTGGAGGAGGAGGAAGCACAAAATTTCTTTTCGCAAATTACAGGAGTATCCAAAGAAGATGATCCACATCTCAATCAAATAGGATGTGATATTGTAAGAAAATGTGGTTATTTGCCCCTTGCCATCAAACTCATTGCTACGACCCTAAAATTTCAAAAAGAGCCTGTATGGAGAAATACACGTAATTACCGTTTGAAGAATAATGTTCTTGTTAAGAATGTCGAAGAAATTATCAAGATAAGCTACGACCATTTGAGAGAGGAAGAGGATAAAGCAATTTTTTTGCTTTGTGGCTTGTTTCCTGATGAATTTAACATTCCAATTGAGGATTTGGCAAGATATGCATGGGGCCTGAAATTGTTGAAGGAATTTGATACTTTTAGAGATGCAAGAGATCAAATAGAGACATGTGTATCCAATCTAAAAAGTGCCAATCTGTTGATGGATAGTGATTATGATGGGTGTGTTAAAATGCACGATCTTGTACTCGCTTTTGTATTAGGAATTGTTTCTAAAGGCGATCATGCATGGATTAACCATGGTGATGCAACAAAGATGGGTGGCCCTGAATTGAGCAAGTCTTGTAAAAGAATTTCATTGACATGCATGGGTATGTCCGAGTTTCCAAGAGATTTTAAGTACCCAAACCTCTCGCTGTTAAAACTTATGCAAGGAGATAAATCGCTCATGTTTCCTGAAGACTTTTATGAGAAAATGGAAGAGCTTGAAGTTGTAGCATACGAAAAAATGCAGTATCCATTGCTTCCTAGACCGCTTCAGTGCTCCACCAGTCTTCGAACACTCTGTTTATATAATTGTTCATTGATGTTTGATTTATCTCACATTGGTGATCTTGTGAATTTGGAGGTGCTTAGTTTTGCTAATTGTAGCATCCAAAAGTTACCTTCCAGAATCGGAATTTGAAGAATCTAAGGCTATTAGAATTGTCTGGTTGTCAAGATTTTCATATCGATGAAGGTGTATTAAAAGGATTGGTTAGGCTTGAAGAGCTTTATATGAATGTTTATAGTTATAAGGCTACTTGTTTCACAGATGGAAACTTAGAGGAAATGGCAGAGCTTTCAAAGAATCTTTTTGCATTAGAATTTGATTTCCTTAATAACAATGCCCTTGCCAAAAAAATGTCATTTAAGAAACTTGAAAGATTCAAGATCACCATGCAACATACGTTATATGGCATTGGGGAAAAAAACATGCACTCACTTAAAAACACCTTGGTGTTGGCCACTAATAGAAGTGAAATAGTGGAATCTGGGGTGAATGAGCTGTTTGAGAAAACAGAGGTGCTTCGTTTACGAGTTAATGATATGAATGATTTCGAAGATGTTTTAGTGGAATCACGAAATCCTCACCAAGACCCGTTTTACAGTCTAAGAGTCCTTGATGTTTCCAAATGTGCAAATCTAAAATACCTCTTCACACTCTCTATGGCAAAGGGTCTTAAGAAGCTTGAACACCTCACCATTTCTTCATGCCCTGTTCTAGAAGTACTCATACACCTCGACCAAAATAGCAGATCTGAGACAATTAAATTT
The DNA here is from genome assembly GCA_020465985.1 of Centrapalus pauciflorus. Classification (NCBI taxonomy): domain Eukaryota; kingdom Viridiplantae; phylum Streptophyta; class Magnoliopsida; order Asterales; family Asteraceae; genus Centrapalus; species Centrapalus pauciflorus. The sequence continues at coordinate 69,234 of JAANYP010002499.1, forward strand.
CCGAAGCTGAAGTTTATATCCTTGGATAGTCTGCCGAAGCTCGTAAGGTTGTGCAGTGCTGACAATGTAATTGAGTTACCGGAACTAGTGACGCTGAAACTTGAAAACCTTACAAAAATCACAAGCATTTATTCTGCAAATGAAGGAACAACTTCTTCATCGAGTAACAATTCCTCAATCTTGAAGAAAGAGGTTGGTACATATGTTTTTGTTGATATAAACTCCTAAAAGATACACCAAATTCGAATTGACAACATCCAATATGTTTTTTTTTAATTTTTATATAAGACATTGAAAGTTACTGAAAATTTCCATCTTATTTTTCAAAGTTTGTTTACTTAATAACAAATACTTAAATTTTCATTTCATTTTTCAAAATACCACATTTCATACTTTCTCTTATATTTTTCTATTACATACTCTATATTTAGTTTTAATACTTTGTTTCTCTTTCTTACTTTTCTATCATCTGTCCTTATTTTTTATTTTATAGACACCTATCACATTTTTCTTAAAACTAAAACTTTATCATCTAAATAAGTTTTTACTTTTTATAGAATCCCTTGTTTTTTTTCTTGAAAACTATAAACTGGAAACTGAAATTGAAAAATGACTAGTTTTCGTAAACTAAACACAAAGTAATCTTTTCATTAAACGCACTAATTGGTCGATAAGAAAAATATACTTGTAAACTATTTGATATGGCACACACACACATATACACACACATGTGTGTGTATAGAGAGAGAATCAACTTTACAATTAAATAATAAAAGAATCGTCTAAGGTTAAAATTTGAATCAATGTTGTTTCTCGTCATATCTCTTGATAAGTTTGTTATCACCTAATCCAAATCCTCTCTCTCTCTCTCTCTCTCTCTCTCTCTCTCTATATATATATATATATATATATATATATATATATATATATATATATATATATATATATATATATATATATATAGTGGGGTTCAATGGAAAAACACCATGCACCTGAAAACTTGTGAAAATCGCACTGCACCACCACAAATGCATCAATTTCCCCGCGTGATGCATCAAAATCCCGTGTGATGCATCAAATTTCTCGCGTGATGCATCATAATTTCGCGTGATGCATCACCTTATTTATAATCATGTCACCGCGTTTTTCATTAAATGCACCATATCGGACGGTATGTGTAGGTTTCCATAGTTTTCAGGTGCATAGTGGTTTTCCATTGAACCCACCCCTATATATATATAAAAGGTCAAGTTGAGTTCAATAGAGAATCAAATAAAATCGGAGAACCATAGAAGCAATGCAAATTGTATTCAATGCACATTTGCATATGATTCAATTTTTTAAATTTTGGTTTTCCGGTTCTCTAGTGGAATATGGTTTTTCATGATCTTGATTACACATATATACACGTATGTAATGTATGACTGCATGAAAGAAGGAATCCAACAATGCTTAATTAATTCATTATTTCAGGACTTTGTTCCAAAGTTGGAGACGTTGGAGATTCGTTGCATGGGGAACTTAAAGGAGATATGGGCTTGCGAGTTAAATGGTATTGAAGAAGTTAATGCTTGCGTACTGAGAAAGATTGACGTGCGTGATTGTGATAGTCTTATGAATCTATTTCCCAACAGTCCGATGTCATTGCTACATCATCTTGAAACGCTTTTTGTTTCCAACTGTCGTTCTATTGAAGTGTTATTCAATATTGACTCCGAATGTGTTGGCAGCAACAGCAGCTTGAGAATCATTAAAGTTTATAAGTTGTACAATCTAACGGAGATATGGAGGGTGAAAGGTGTTAATACATATGATCCCTTTGTCATCAACTCATTTCAAGCCGTTGAAAGCATTGACGTAAAAGGTTGTACGAGGTTTGAAAATATATTCACACCTACCACCATCAAATTTGATTTTAGAGCAATTTCCAAATTTTCATTTGTTAATTCCGGGAATATTATTACAGTTGAGGGTAGCCAACAGGTATGTTAAATTACTACTTTCCCCTTCCATTTCTTAACAAATTAAAAAAACTGCATTTTTTTCACTTTCTATTATTTTGGCTTTCAACATATTCTAGGTGTTTACACACACATATATAAGCTTAGGTTATCATGAGAAGCTAAATATATCTTGAGAAGTGTGAGAAACATGATTATTCACTAATTTTGTATATTGATTCACTATTTTGTACATTGATCCACTTATTTTTGAATTTGTAATTCGTTGTTTATAATTTCAAAAAAAATAAATCAATATAAAAAGGTAATAATTAGTTGATTTATTTAATCCGAAATTTATAATTTATTATTTATATATTCAAAAAATGGTGAATCAACACGTAAAAAAATGAATCACAGTGCATCTTACACTTCTCAAGATATATCTAGCTTCTCATTTGATCATATATATATATATATATATATATATATATATATATATATATATATATATATATATATATATATATATAGGTGGGTTCAATGGAGAACCTCCATGCATCGAAGAACCTTGAAGAACCTCCATGCACCACCACAAATGCATCACAATTCCCCCGTAATGCATCATTATTTCCACGTGATGCATCAAATTCTCGCGTGATGCATCGATTTCTACATTATGCATGAAATTCCCGCGTGATGCATCAATTTCTACGTGATGCATTTCAGTTTTTCTAGCGATGCATTGTGGTTCTCCAAGGTTCTTCGATGCATAAAGTTCTCCATTGAACCCACCTATATATATATATATATATATATATATATATATATATATATATATATATATATATATATATATATATATATATATATATATATATATATATATATATATATATATATAGGGTCAGGTTCTATGGGGCACCTGTATGCATTGTGCACTTTGGGAACCTGTATGCACCGTTAGATCTTGAATTTTTAATGGTTCAAATTGTAGTGGCAAAAGGGTAATTAACTTGAAACGCGGAAGGGCAAAATCGGAAGATGCTTGAATTCAGAAAATATTCTATCCGAATCTAAACAAACATGATGCATCTTCATCCAATTTATTGGATTCGTCTTCAAACACGATGCATCTTCATCCAATTCAATTTCAAACATGATGCATTTCGACCATATTCGTCCTCGTCTTTGTTCCATCATTATGCATCACCAAAATCGTGATGCATTTCGGCCATATTCATCCTCGTCTTTGTTCTATCATTATGCATCACCAAAATCTTGATGCATTTCGACATTTAAACGTGTCAATTTCGTGATGCATCTCTGAAATTTAAACGTGTTCATCAACATCTTCAATGTGTTCATCATTGTCGTGATGCATTGTTGTTGTGCATCATGTTTGAAACAACCAATACCATATGCTCCAACTATTTCTTGGAAGCAATAACCACCAGCATTAATAAAGAATCTTAGAATTCTTTGACTAGTCATAAGCATGATACAGAATCGTAGAATGAACTGTTTGTGAAAAAACTGATACTCAAAAACCATGATCAACAGACGCAAGCAAATTCTCGTCAACATCGATGCACAGGTATGGTGCAGAGTTGCATACCGACGGTGGACAGCGATGGTGGTGCTGGGTCTGGCGGTAGTAGTAGTGGTTGTCTTGTGAAAACTGGTTGAGAGAAAGAGAGATGGAGAGAGGCTAGCCATGAAAGTGAAAGGGAAAGAGAGAGAAAAGGGGATGAATTTATGGAAAGGTGGTTGATCATTTTATTTAGATTACTAAATAAATGATAAATATTAAGTTAAATCTTATAATTTAACAATATATTATTAAGCATTCTCAAAATGCCCTTAATGCACCCTTTGTAAACAAGCAATGCATTTTTGGTTCCCATTTGCTTCCCGATGCATATGGTGCCCCATAGAACCTCAATATATATATATATATATATATATATATATATATATATATATATATATATATATATATATATATATATATATATATATATATATATATATAGGGGATTTAATGGAGAACCTCAATGTATCGAAGAACCTCCATTCACCACCACAACTCCACAAGTGCATCACAATTCTTGCGTGATGCATCATTATTTTCGCGAGATGCATCAAATTTCTGCTTGATGCATTAAAATTTTTACATTATGCATCACATGATCCAATAAGTATAAAGTGGTTTCCTGAATTTCCGATACATGAAGGTTCTCCATTGAACCAACCCACCCACCTACATATAAGATCAATGCAGTATTATATTAGACTAGGGTATCGGAGTACGTACTATATTAAATAAACATATTTATTACAATAAATGTTAAATTTTATTCAAAACTGCAATATACACATGTTCAATGTTATTATTGACTAGTTCACATAATTTACATTTTCATTATCATAAAATGTTTTATTTCATTCAAGATAACAATATACACATATTCAAAGATGCAATATTTTGTTATAATGAATATGTGAATGCTATAAACTAGTCAATCATAATGCAATTTTAAACATATGTCTATTAGAATTTTGCATTAATTTTAACGTACATTTTATCGTAAAGAACATGTACATTAATATGGTATTCTAGGACTATATATATATATATATATATATATATATATATATATATATATATATATATATATATATATATATATATATATATATATATATATATATAAAATTAAATGAGAACCAAATTAAATTTCCCACTTGTCAAGTTCTCTCATTTAGTTGCGACTTGTCTTTTAAAAAAAAAAAAAATCTTTTTTCCAAGTCATGCACTACAATCTAATTTAAAATTTGCAAATGAATAAAATCCACTCTATTAAATTTAACTTAATATATTTAATAAATAAGTACTGAAAATTATATAAACCCTAATTTATAATAATAATAATTATTTTCTATATATTATAAATACTTATTTTTAAATATTATCATAAAGTGAACCCCACACACACACATATAAGTATGTATCATATTATATTAAATGAACATGTTCTTTACAATAAAATGTTGAATTTCATGCAAAAGTGTCATATAAATATGTTCAAAATTGCATTATAATTGATGATTTCACATCATTTTTATGTTAATTATGATAAAATGTTTAATTTAATGGAAAAGTAGAACGTGTGCATGTATATTACACCTTCATTTGTACATGTGCATATTATTATTTTGAATGAAATAGAACATTTATAATAATGAACAAGTAAATAATGTGAACTAGTCAATAGTAATATGGTCAATTACTAAAAATAATAACAGTTTTTTAACTTTTTTTTATCATTTATAACAACATTATTTGTTTTTTATCACTAATAGCATCAACTTTTGTATTTTTCATATGAATAATTGACATCAACTTTTGTATTTTGTATCCTTAATAGCATCAACATTTGTATTCTTTTTATCATTTACAACAATAACTTTTTTAAGTTTTGATATATATAAAAATTGATGTTATTAATGATAAAGTAAATAATGTTGCTATAAATATTAAAAATGCATAAAGTTGTTTCTATTTTTAGCAATTGTCCATAATAATACATATTTGAACATGTGCATATTACAGTCTGCATGAAATTTATCAGTTTATCGTAATGAACAATTGAACATGTTCATTTAATATGATATATACCACATTCATCCTATGTGTGTTTGTGTATGTGTCTGTACATGTGTGAGTAATGAAAATTGTTTATTAATTTTTTGTCGTCGGAATATTTGCAGAGAGATGTTATATCATCTAAAGAAAGGATATCAGAAGTTGGTGATAATATTCCTAAAGTTGCATTCTCATCCGATCTCATGCTGTGCTCTTTTCGTAACCTTCGTGACATTTATTTATCTTATCATCGAAAAGTTGATGTGGTTTTTGGGATAGAGAGTGCATCTAATTGGAATGATCAACGACTACAACTAGCACTCCCTCTTCAGAGTTTAACGTTAAGTTCAATGGATAACATGAGTCATATATGGAAGTGCCATTGCAATAAGTTGTTAACCTCTCAACAAAAGCCTCCGGAGCTCTTGTTCCACAACCTCACTAACATATCGATGGATAACTGCAAAACAATAAAGTAAATGCTTTCACCTTTGATAGCAAAACATCTCTCCAATTTAAGGAACATATGGATATCCCAATGTGTTGGTATTGAAGAAGTTGTTTCAAGCAGAGATAATGGAGATGAAGAAATGGCAACTTCTATGTCTACCACAAGCACAACTTTATTCCCTCGGCTCAACCAACTGACACTCAAAAAACTACCATGTCTAAAGCGTATTCATGGTGGTGCTTTAAGGCGAAACAGTATTAAAATCGACTCCAATATGAGCAATACCTTTACTTCCGATAATCATGAGTTCCATGTAAGCTTTTTTTTTTTTCTTAAAACACATCGTATAAAAATTCTACTTTTATTTAACTTCAATTAAAAAAAAAATAAAGTTTTTAGTGGTCGTTCGTATAAAATTTTCAAACTTTCAGTGCAGCAAATATGTTCGTTCTCTACTAATCATGGAGACGTTTAAAAAAATAATTTGATATGGTGTGTACATATTTTGATGTATGTATCATTTTCTTTCACTTCAATAAAAATAAATGAAATAAAAAGATAAGAAGGTGTTTGGAGCCCTTGGATTTGTGAAAACCAAACCAAGCCAACCCATTTGATTGATGATTTATATGATGGTCCGTTAATTAATAACCATTTATTTTTCATTTATTGCAGTCACCACAAGTGGATGATACTTTTTGGTCCTTTTTATACAAATTCTCAAAAAGGATATATATAGAGGATTGTGCTGCGTTGTCAAGTGTCATTTCATCCCATGTTGGACAAGTTCAAAAGCTTGAAGAGTTGATAGTATCAGACTGCAGGTCAATGAAACGGGTATTTGAAACTGAGGGAGTCAACAAAAATACTAATGTTGGTGATGAAAACAGTGATGCAACGACAATCCCGAGATCGGAAAATATGAGTTTGCTTGAATTGTCCAACTTAAAGATATAACGCATCGAATCATGTGACCTTCTGGAACACATACTGATAAGTTCGGCACTAAAAAGCCTCAATAAACTCGAAGAGTTAACGGTAAAAAAGTGCAAGGCAGTGCAAGTGATTGTAAAAGAAGACGTAGAGCACTCATCGACATCAAAAGTTGTGGTCTTCTCTCGTCTAAAGTCCCTAACGTTATCCGATTTACCAAATCTCAAGGGTTTCTTCTTGGGGATGGATGACTTTGAGTGGCGTGTACTAGATCATGTCAAGATCTATGGCTGCCCACAAATGATCAAGTTCACACATGGAAAATGTGTCACTCTGAAACTCAACTACATGCATATACAACCTTCAGCAAACATTATCTTGCATGTGGCCTAAACTTTCATTTGACTGATGCTTCACAGGAGGTACGTTCGTACGTTGTTAATTAATTATTTCACTTGATTAATTGGACCATCTAATTAAGTAGTTATGTCAAAGTTGTGAAGTTAAATATGTTAGTACGTTGCTTATTTGATTATATATAATTGTAGTTGGTCACTTGAATAGTATATATGTTTAACTAATAAGTATTATATTTATCATGTGCAACATGGTTAACTAATATGTAATTAAACTTTCAATCAGTTAATCCTCTCTGACTAAGTTTTTCTTTCTTAACTTGTAATTAAACTTTCAACATGCAGACTACTGAGTTGCAGAGTTCAACGGTTACGTCTCCTGGATTCATAAATCCCTTTCAATTCCCTTGCTCTCTTTCAAACCTAATAGAAGTTACAAAGTCGCTAGACAATCACGAGTTGTTTAGTGAGCGTATACTTTTTCCATGCAATGAATTGTTGAAACTGCAAAATCTTGAAAAGCTTCATCTTGTCTCAAAGCATAATCAAATCTCGAATACAGAGGAGGTGTTTGGAACAACACAACGGCAAGGGACGGATGAGGATGATGATGATGATGATGACGTGAACGAAACACAAACTGTTGTGACATTTCCGAATCTACGAGAAGTGGTTCTGGAATTTTTACGTAACCTGAGGTGTATACATAAGAGCAGTAGGTGGATGACGTTGAACTTTCCAAATCTTACAAAGCTATCAATTGAAGGGTGTAACAGTCTGAAACATGTTTTCACTTATGGCATGGTTGGTAGTCTATTGCAACTTCAAGAGCTACAAGTAAGTTATTGTTATCATATGGAGACAATCATCAAGAAAAGGGAGGATTACGAAACGGAAGTGAATGAGATACTATTCCCTTGTTTAAAATTCATAACACTTGATCATCTTAAGAGTCTCAAACATGTTTTCACTCATGACATGGTTGGTAGTCTATTGCAACTCCAAGAACTACAAGTAAAATTTTGCACGAATATGGAGGTAATTATCAAGGAAATGGAAGATTATGAAACGCAAGTGAACGAGGTAGTCTTCCCTTGTCTAAAATCCATAACATTTTATCGCCTTAAGAGTCTAAAAGGATTTAGCTTGGGGAGGGAAGTTTTTCGATGGCCATTATTACATATTCTGGAAATCAGAGAATGTCCAGAAATAAGAGTTTTCACGTCTCAAGAGTCGACTACTCCAAAACTGAAGGTGATAGATACAAGTTTTGGGAGGTGGCATCCAAGTAAAGGTCCCAACTCCTTTATAAGGACAATGATACAACAGGTCTGTCCGTGACGTTTAATTGATTTCCATATGATTAATTCCTTGAAAGTAGATATGATCAATGGTTATCAGTGGATATTTTTAAAGTAGCATAACAAGCCTTTAATCTTCTTTTACAGGGATTCAGTTTTGGAGATCATGCATCGCCATATGAATGGTAACAAGGAGATGCATTTCTTTAGCACAGATTCCAAGGTGTGCATGCATATTATAAATACTCTGTGCGTTTTGTATTGCAAACCTGACTAATTAATTGAAGCTTTCCTATACTTGACAGATTTCGGCAAATAAATTATATATAGTAGATTGATGCACAAAACAATTTCAAGTCTTTATTCTATTATTTATACATTTATTTGTTTTTTGATTTTTTTTTCCCTTGTTTGTTTCGATCTAATAATACAGAGTCAGGTACTCTGTTAAGATACATTGCAATAGCCTTTTTTTGTGTTTTGAGTTAGAATGTGGAAGCCTTAAAGTCGCTATTAATTTCATCTTTTTGTATAATAGTAGAACTTGTTGGCTGCGTCAAATTCAAAGTTGCATATTTCCAGATTCGAGTTCTTTGTGTCTCATCCGTATGATTCTTTCTAATTATATATTGATATTATGGTTTTGCACAAACATCTGTCTGACATTTAGTAATCTTAATCAGTCTGATAAAATGATTAATCTTGATTTGATTAATATTTTATTAATTATAGCATTCATTTTGATGTAATTGAGTTGGGTCTTTTTACAGAAAGTTGGCTTTTGGACCCGAGGAAGTGGCTGAAATCATATAGGCTTCGTAATCAACACAGATCGAGGAGTACGTGCAAGGAGAACAATGAGAGGATAATGGAAAAGTGGTGGAAAGATATTTCAAATTAAGCATCATGGCCAGCAACTGGTTGGTCAATCAAAGCTCACAGCCAACATCACCAATTTAGCACAGGTTCAGGTGGCAGGGAAAATCTTCAATGGACGCCAATGAGAATAAAGTTAAACTCTGTCTTCAAGTCTTTTAGAAATTCTTCCATAAGTTATGACCAAGTAACAAGTGGCGGATCTAGGAAATTCTTTCGCTGGTGGTACAATTTGTTAGAGCTAATTGTCATTTTAGTATGCGATTCCTCGACTCGGATTCTTTGATTATGAAAATTTTTTAAACCAATTTTATTTACCAAAAAGTTGAATTGGCCATCCCTAAATGGACATTAAACTCAAATGATTCAGTTTTTTTCATGGATAAACCGGTTGGACGTAACCAAACATCTTGCAATTACAATCTCAAAAACCGGATGAATGATGTCATAATAGTTAATTTAAAAATAAAAGATATTACAAATGTAACTTTTACACAATTAATAAACCAAGTAGTTTTTCTTTTTAATATACGTACCTAAATCTTTTAATTTTAAACAAATAATTAATAGATTAAAAAAAGATGAAATCAATAAAACCATTTTGAAAAAAGTAAAAACCACACACGATTTTAACTTTCTATTCATCTTTCAAGAAAGTGTTATTTTCCAATGTATATATCATCATTATCTTCCTTTAAATTTTTTTTTTTGAACGGCAAACTATCCTACTCCTAAACTACTCATTTACCACAAGACTTGCTTTCACCACTTAAATATCAACTTTCCTCCGACGGGAGTCGAACCCGTGACCTCTCACTTATATCTCCTCCCTCTTACCGTTAGGCCAAAGGCCCTTTAATGGTATAATTAATTCTCATTTCACAAAAACCACACACACTTCACCTTTCATCTCCCCGTGTCCTTTCTTTCTCACGTGACTCACCATTCCTTTTCTCCTCAAATTCTGAGCATCATCATTGTTTTCACTCTCACGATCAAACTAAATTTCAAGAAAAGAGTTACCTTATCTCCATGAATCCATCTCCATATTATTTCATCAGTTACGGTAATTATCTTTATGATTAAAACTAGTAGTTTGCAGAAAGGAGCACACAAACTTTTTCTATCTCTCTCCTTCCCTTAAGAGATCGGTGGCACAATGTAAAAACAGTTGTAGCACCATTTTAACTATGAAGTAATTTTAGACTATACCTAAGTATTTTATTGGTGTTCAAAAACAGCTAACTAGTGGTGCCACCATTAGCCTCCACGTAAATCCGCCCCTGCAAGTAACAATTGAGGGTCATAAGTTTTACTAATTTAAACACTATGTGATAATCTGAAATCTGAACTTGATTAGCTGTGTTTGTGAGCTCAACCTCCTCAAACTCATTTAAGCTAATATTTCATCTTAAAAATCTTGTTTTAACGTTAGCTTGTCTAGTCAACACAACTTCAATTTGGTTTTCTTTCATGAAAATGTGTTCCAATATGTGTTTTATCGAACATCAAGGTCTAAAAATTGATGTTTATGGGGTCTGAAAGTCGGTTTTCTTCGTGGAGAAGAAACCCATGGGTGTTCAAAAACTCACTTTTTGATCCATAAAGTTCACAATGAATGTTGTTTCTGAGTTTGGGTAAAACGGAAATTTTTCTAAGTGTTACACTCTTTACCCGAGAGTTACAACTCTTGAGTAAACATGAACTGCTTTTAAATGGCAAAATATTTCTAAGTGTTGAAGGATTTCAGTTGTAATCAAGAGTTACAACTCTGGTGCACAACTAGTTTTTCTTTGGATCAAAATAATTTCTAAGTATAACTTGCGATTCATGCCTTAACTGAGAGTTACAACTCTCGGTTAACTCTCCATCCGCAAGTTCCACTATTTGGCCAAGTTATGAAATATTTTCTAAGTCTAAACTTGCAAGTGATGTTATACCCGAAAGTTACAACTCTCGGGCAAAACATTGATTGAGAGTTGAACATTTTGACATCAACTCTAAACTTTTTTTAAGTCTTTTCTAGATTGCAGTGTTACAACTCTCGGATACAACTGTATCCACAAGTTGTCAAAGTTTCAGCCTTTCATGCTTAAAATTTTAAAGGCAACTCTCGAATGAAGCCTTTCTGAAAGTTACAACTCTCGGATGACACTATATCAGAGAGTTGGACTTAAATTTTTTTTTCTTGGAAACTTAGTGTTGAGCTTACTTGAAAGTTCACTTTTTCAAAGGTTTTAAGTCATGTCAATAGGATGTTTCACTTGAATTAATCTGAGTTGGGACCGGTCTTAATGACTTTGGTTCTAAAGATGAATTTTCTTACTGAGAATTTATTTGTAGAAGACCTTTACCAAATTAGATTCATTCTATCTAACGCCTAATACATGAAACATCTTTGAATAAGTCAGATCTAATCACACAAATATATATATATATATTTAACTTTCATCTCTCTGTCAAGTACAATGACATCACAATCACATTTAGGAGAAAATGTCCCTCTACCAAGCACTCAACACTGTGATCCTCACCTCCAGATCCGTTGCCCACCCTCCTCGAGCCTCAGAGCTATTTTTTCCCAAACAATTATGGCTCGAAATAAAACCAAACAACTTCTCTCTTGACCCAACATTCTTGAACAAAACTGAAGAAGACCCAGACCTCCGCCTTTCAAACCGGGTCGTTGAGGAAATCCTATTGGGCCACAAAATCTCATATGCCTTATCTAGCCGCTTAAGGCCCCGACCACCCTAAGTATACCTACAACAATTCTGGAACACTCTTACCCACTCTTACCTACCATCCACACCCAGACAATGAGCACATTGCAGGAGACATAGAAGACCAATATGTTGAAATCCCATTTCTAAAGTTCACGCACATCTTGCAGCTTCCTCGCCGTAGATATTTTCCTAGCAAAGCTGACTACGATGAAGAGCTCTCGGAGGAGAAAATATGCCAAGAAATTCACCAATTGGGGTATGATGGACGCCTTGAAAAAGCTTCACAATTCCTGAGAAGAAGACTGTTAGGGCCCTCGTACTACATGTATTCGATCTGTGACAGGTGCCTAACAGTCAAGGCCACCGGAACTGATCGTGTCAGTCTCCGAATAATCCTCCGAATCTTCCACAGTGTTGCCTACAACCATCATCAGAACTAGGATTGGACACTGCCCAAATAACTCATCCCGAGATGCTAGGTTTTAGGGGGAGTCGATAGAGAAAATGTTGAAGTGATGGGCGAAGTGGGTAGAGAGCTTGAGGCTAAACCAACAGAGAGGGGGAGTAAGGACACGCTTTTAACACATTTGTCACGTCTCAGAATCTCATCTCCTCACTCTCAAGATGATGATTATGATGATGACGATAATGAAACTCCCTCGTCTCCAATTCCAACTCGTTCTCCCAAATCTTTGCGAGAAATTATCAAGAGTCGAGGGGACTCAGCGCAATAGTTGAGAGTACCCAGCCTACTATAAGACGTGCTCCCACATCTGATACTAGCGCCCATGTGTTGGGTGTCGGAATTGAAGAAGCCACCACCAGCCCAGTAGCGCATGCACAAACCCCTCCCGCCCATTCACCGACTTCTCAACAAGCCGGTGTTTCAACTTCTCACGGGGTCATAGCTCATCCACTATCGGAAACTCATTTGGAGTTTGCTAATATTGAACAAGGTCGACAAGAGCCCCTGTCACCGACTTCATTTCAAGCGCAATCGAGTCGAGAATCAATCGCACATGTTATCTCCTTGGCTAGGACAAAAGTGTCACTTAACACACAATGTTTGAGTGACGTTGTCGGAACACTCGGAGCCGTGCACACTACAAGTGGGCCGGTGATGGTGAGTGAAAGTCCTGTCACGGCCACATCACCGCTAACCTTGAACACATGCCATAAAGCGATCTCTTCTGAGACTCCATCTAAGCGAACAGAAAGCATAAGTCGCTCCGGTTTACACAAGGATTGCGTGTCCAAATCTGAGTTCACAGAGTTCAAGGCCATCATGTCGCAGCACCTGAGCGACATGCACATGTTCATGACGCAGACACCTACCAAAGCTGCCATTCCAACCCTCGATGATGCCAAACGTTCTTCCACTCTCTACTAAAAGCATCTCGTAATCTTTCATCCACCAATGCCTTAATCCTCGAGATCCTAAACAACGAAGCATCTGGCTCTTCCAGCCAAGAGGATCAGTTAGTTCATCAAGTGGGCGTGCGCCTTAAGGTAATTGTTGAATCATGCCACGTCTTCGCCCAAGGAACAAAAAGAAAACATGATGATCAGGAGGATCCTGATCAGCATGACGGGAGAAACGGGCTAGGGCGGCTGGGAAAGCTCCAATGATATTTGAAGAGTCTACTCCACCCAGTCCAAGACCATAAGCACCAACAGATGCTCCATCTCGTTAAATGACAGGACAGTCTAAAAGCAGATCTCCCTGATGAGTCTACTGAGTCTCTAGACTCAGGAGCTCAGTTAGAACTCACAGTATGGGAGGATCCGAATTAGTTGCCTATATTCGCTGAGGACGAAGAAATTTTGGCTGCCGCTATTCCTCTGAGGGCTTTCGACCTCAATGATGTCATTATTCTGGATTCCGAAGAAGAGTAACAAGAGTCTAGAGAAGTTCAGATTAAAGAAGCTTTAAGGATTGAATATGCATGTAAGGTCCCTCCCTACAGGATCTATCAAGGCATTGTGGCGTCAAACGAGTGCGGACTCCTCGTTTAACACTAACGGATCAAACACGAATACTCACACGGGAAAACGGAGCCAAACACGATGTTAGTTGATGGAATATCAACACTACAACTTGTATCGCTCATCTAGTCGCTCTCCCTATCAAAAACCGCCTGCTCTGTCAAGATTGTCTAAGTATTCAAATTCTTGAACATAAGTTCATAATATATACGCTAAGTTCATGCATGGCCCAAGCCCACGAACTTATAAGTTCAAGCCCATGCAGCTAAGTTCGTATGAACTTATTAGCAATAAGTTCATTCATACCTACTAAATCATGAACTTATCATGCAATCATGAACTTATCATGCAAAGATGAACTTAATACACAATCATGAACTTAAGACATAAACATTAACACATAATCATGACTTTGTATTCATAAGGCCCTATCTATTACAATTGACTATCAATAACAAACTAGACTGCTATCGTCACAACGGGTGTACCAACAATGCCGGTGAGGAAGGTGTAACTCCTGATGAGTTTGACTTTGAAATCCATTATTATGATCCACTACCTTCTACACCTACTCCAACTCCAACTCAACTAGTCCAATAAACCACTACCAATCCAATAAAGGTTCCTATGATTCCTAATCAGTACTTTGAGCCTACTAAATCTTCTTGTCAATTTTCGATATTCTAGGAGCGATCAGATATTCCCAGTTCATCCTCTACTGCCCCCAATGTACTTAAATAGATCACAAGGCTGTAAGCAGGAATGTCTAGAAGTGATAGCTCGTCTGAAAAAGCAAGAGGAGCGACACACCGAAAGGGTGACTGCTCAAGCCCTCGATTGGGTAAAGAATAGGGTCCGGAGTCCTTATATGGAGCTTATTTTTTATGTTCTCTTGAAGGTATGGAACAAAGAGACACATCAATATATGTTGCCATGGTTGGTGCTCTAAGAAAAGCAGAGATGAAGTGAGAAACATATCTCCAATAGTCAAAATCATTAAGTTCAAGGTCGAGAAATTTCTGAGCATATTCTATCCGATCTTTGAGCTTGAACGTGAAGACAAATCCTTCTCAGAATTTTCAGAAGCCGATTTTGCCAACTTATTCTTGTAGGACCTGGAATTTCTATATCTTCATGTAACAACCGACACAAAATCAGGTTAGTAATCATAACTTAATCAATTAATCAGTAGTTATTAATAAGTTATAACATAATCGGTGGTCATTAACAATTAATCAACGTGATTAACAAATTTCATTAGGAAATTTATCTCAATTAGAAACAATTTCATCGGTACGATGAAACGACAAATTTATTAATCCAATCGATTTACGATACGATTAATTCAAGTAAGTACATAAGTAAATTAAGTTTAGTGACACTAATCATGCACTAACAAACTTACTTAACATTAATTATGCAAGACTAAAACAATTCATTAAACTAATGCATTCATAAATATTTATGAATTTACATAAAAAGGGAAATACAAGAATACATTTTGAAATACTTTTATACAAAAAAAAAATATGAAAATACATCATAAAATCTGCCCATAGGTAGTCCTTTTATAGAGTTTGACTTCTTTTTTTTTTTTTTATTAAAATAACCTTACACCATCACCATCAAATCCTCATTCATCATACCCTTTCATTTCATCCAAATCCTTACTCAACCTCCACTTTGAAAGACCAAATTTTCTCTATAAATAGAGAGCTCACTTCCATTCATTTTCACACCTCCAAAACACAAGAAATCTCTCTCATTTCACTCAAAAAAATCGGCCAAGGTGTCAACTAAAGCCAAAAGTTTGGAACTTTTGTTCTTTCAAGTGTTCTTCAAGTTTATTTCAACTGTTCTTGGTGCAACCTTTCAAAATTTCAACTTCTAGTTGATTTCATACTTCTAACAGGGCTGTTCATAACCGGATAATCCGATTTTCGGATAGCTGAAAATAAGTTTCCGAATCCGTATCCGAATTTCGGATTATCCGAAAAACGGATATCCGATTTTTCGGATTCGGATAACGGATTATCTGAAATATCCGAAATTCTTAATGCTTTGTAGCTTGCCCAAAAAACTCATAAAGATCATTTATCCAAACATCCAATATCTTAATAATTAATGATATAAAATGATAAACAAAATGAGGCTGTCAGAAATGTTGATATCTCAAAACAAAATAATAAACATAAATAACCTCATAAATAAAGAAGAAAATAAAGAATAGTTGTAATGTAGTATACCAATTAAGGATATTGAGGCTGTCAAAGTGTCAAGCAAAACCGATCTAATGCAGTGATCGAGAGCCGAGAGGTGGGAGAGGCTGTCGTGACTCGTGAAGAACTAAAGACCGGTGGAGTATTGGCGTGGCCGAGTGGTGGTCGGAATCTGGTGACCGGTGGCGGCTGTGACTGGTGAAGTCGTGAAGTGGTGAAGGGTGACAATGAAGAACAGTTGATTTTCTTTCTAGGGTTTGAGAGTTTGAGATAGTCGATAATTTACGATTCACATTGCATGTTACTTGCTTACTTGGAGAGTTGGAGTGTTGGACTAATGGACTGTTAGTATTTTGGGTTTTGGGCTCCACATTTGTTCCACACTTCAAAGTTCCACCATTTCAAACTTGGACTTCAAATGAATTGGGCTATTATTCTATTAAAGGTTTAAGTATTTAACAGATATATAATTAATTATAAATAAGAAAAAAGTTTTCAGATTTTTCGGATAATCTGAATATCTGAAAGTTTTTAAAAATGCTATCCGAATTTCGGATAATCCGAGTTTCGGATATCCGATTTTCGGATAATTTTCGGATCGGATCCTCGGATTCAGATAGTTTTGAACAGCCCTACTTCTAATACCTCAAAGTAAGTAAATACTTAACTTATAAGTTCTTGTATTTATGTTTATATAAGTCTTGCATAATAATATATAATCACGAACAACAACAAAGTTCATCAAATACCAAGTTATGAACATCTAACTTTTAGTTTTAAAGTTTGTTTCTTCATGTGTTTATAAATATATTAACACATAATGAAAGCATGAATAATATGAAAACAAGTTATATAAATGTGTTTCATAGCCTTTTATAGATGTGGTTTTTGAATAAACAACAAGAATCACAAGTTGTTTCATGGTTATGAAATCCGGATTTTTTGGCAAAAATATTAAACCGACTTTGAAAAGTCATAACTATTTCAAAACTTAACGAAATGAGTTGATTCTTGTTTCAGAAGTTAGATCCATGTCTTAACTAAATATTTGAAGGTTTTAATAATTTTATACGGATTTTTGAACCCCCAAATAATATTTGGGAACCAAAAAGTCTAACGGCTCAAAAATAGCTAACATATGGTTTTTAACGAGTCTTTTCCCTAACCTAAACACCTCGAAAAATGGCCGTTTTTACCTTGAAAAATTCCTTGTACATAGTAGTTTTATGATTATAAAAACCAAAGTCCAAATCGTTTTGGAGCTTGGTCAAAAACAACCACAAAGTAGGCCGAAAAACCTCGATAAAAGCTGAAAAATTATATATATAAACTTGACGTTTTTAAGTGGGTTTTATTTATGAACTTGTTAAGTTGGGTGATTTAAAAACATAAAAACCAAGATACATGGATATTATCATTTATGGGAGTTATTAAGTCTCTCACATCATTTAGGACTCGGTTAAACACATCAAGTTCATCACAAGCCATCAACGAAACTTCCATTTTACGCTCATTTTGCCATCGCATTTTACGGTGAGTTTTCATAGCCCCATTTTTAATTGTTCTTATTATTTTGGGGTGAGAATACATGTTCAACATTTTATTTTATATGGACACAAGTACTTGAATCATTTTTCGTATTACATAAGATTGTTACTTCACCACCGCCCTCAATCATGAACCGTTAATTACTACGTAAACGTGAATTTTGTGGATAGATCTATTTGGGTTGATGCCCCCATCCGGGTTGGTCGCGCCAAATGTAAACGGATGCATAATTATTTGACAATTTTTGGTATTATGGTGCTGGATACCACAAGGGCACTCATAAGTTAAGTTTCCGTGTCATGAGGCTTATGTTGTTACTTTAACTATATGATTCGTTTTTGTTTTATAACTCACTAAAATCTTGTGTTTCCATACAATGTATTACATATCGAGTTAACCTATGAGCTCACCAACTTTATATTGACGTATTTAGCATGTTTTTCTGAGGATCTTAAGGGCCACATTTCGCATACATGGCAAAAGGTCGAATTTACAAGTTTTTCGGAGTCACGGAGCATTTTATAACCAAACATGGAGATTTACTTGCATAACTAGTTTATTTATTATTTTTGGTCATGTACTTTAATCTCCATTATTCGTGAACTCTATTATCGTACTGACTGTAAAACGATATTTTAATTTATGTATTTCAAAAACGTCCCATTTAGAGGTCGTTCATTATGATTATGCCTTTGTTTTCGCGACGTCACGCCTCGTTGCCAAGCGGGGTATCAGGGTGTGATAGATTGATATAAGAGTCATGGTTATAGTGAACTAGGTTGCATTAGTACCCTAGACTATAACTGCGACAACTAAACTTTATTGATCCAAGAAAACTAAAACATTTTGCGAGTAACTAAAACAACTATAAATGAACCCTGATTTTGGAAAATGTCGAACAATACAATCATTATTCTCTCTGATTCCAAGGACGAGTACGTATCCATGGACCAAGAGGACACCGAGATTTTTATCGAGTCAGAAGACCCCTCCGAGGAAGAGCCCATGGAGGAGGAAGAACCCTCTAGCGGATGGGGAGAACCATCCGAGGAGGATCCACCATCTTCGGTGGCCCCTTGGTACATACCTTATCACCCCCAAGTCCCATCCCACAAAATTTATCGCCCACATCCAAATGGGCCCCTTATGAAGTTCACCGCACGAAAAAGGGTCATAATGCCTCGACGGGAGTCTATCCCAGTCCCAGTCCCTCAGCCAAGCCCGCCGCAACGGCGACGGGTAGATGCTCGGCGTTGGAGTTGGATGGCAAACACCCTCCAGGAATGGAGGCGGGAGGAGGGAATCCCCTCCCAATTTGAGATCGGAGGACCATCCTCCGAGCCGACCCCATCTCTCACCCAAGAACCCACAACCCAGACTGTACCGCTACTTGTGGCAAAGGCCGCAAGACACGACCTTCGACTGAGGCAACTCAGTCAAGAGTTCGGGGAGGTTGCGACTAGACTTGAGCAAGAACAACTGCAAAAACCAACATTTACTGGGCCAATCAGCATGTGAAATCAATTCAGCAGGATGGTATGAATGAACTCCGACAACGTCTACCGGAGTGCGAGGCACGCAACGCCGCACTAGCACAGCGGCTCAGCGCTCTGGAGCAAGGAGAGACCCCCGAGACATCTCACACCTAGTGCCTCCTTATTATTGTATATATAGAATTTGTACTTGCAATTTAGTGGATTTCCTAGTTTAGTTAAGGCTTGAAATTTTTCGGGGAAACCCCGACCCCATGTTGTATAAGATTATATATCAAGAAATGTTTAATGAAAAATTAAGTTTATTATAAATCTGTAGTATGACTATTTGCCTTAGAAAAATTCAAACCCATAGACTTATCTTCTTACACCGTGTTAATTTTCTCTAAAATTCAAGATCATGCCACCACGAAGGATGTCACCGCGAAAATCGAGCGACTGGTAGCTCAAAGGGTAGCCGATGCCATCACAGCTCTTGAAAGCAACCGCCAAAATGGATCCGGAAGCAGTGGAGTTGCTGTAGGAGCGGAAAATAACCCACGGGGTTGCAACATCAAAGGCTTCCTAGGCTGCCAACCCAGGTTTTCAATGGCACGGAAGGTGCCGTTGGCCTTACTCGATGGTTTGAGAAACTGGAGTCCGTATTCCGAGTCAGCAACTGCGCTGAAGAAAACAAGGTGAAGTTCACCACTCATACGCTTCAGGATGGAGCCCTTACGTGGTGGAACTCATATGTGCAGTCTGTCGGGATCGACACGACATATCTACTCCCATGGACTGATTTGAAGAGGATGATGACGGACGAATATTGCCCGAGATGCGAGCTCCAAAAGATGGAGTCTGAGTTTTGCAATTTGACGATGAACGGAACAGATATTGCTGGGCATACAAACCGTTTCCATGAGCTGAGCTTGCTATGCCCCGGAATGGTCACTCCGGAATACAAAAGGGTCGAGCGATACATCTGGGGACTCTCTCCTCAGATCCAAGGAAATGTGACCTCTTCAAACCCAACGACGATTCAGAATGCCATTCGTATGGCACATAACTTGATGGATCAAGTAGTACGTCAGGGGGCAACAGTTGCAAAGTCTAACGACCACAAGCGGAAATGGGAAGACCGCTCAGGAAAGAACTCGGGGAACCAACAAAAGAAGCAGGAGACCATCAAGGCCTACGTAGCTGGGTCTGAATCGAAGAAAAGCTACACTAGCAACAAACCCTATTGCGGCAAGTGCAATTATCATCACAACGGACAATGTACGAATCCCTGTGGCAAGTGTAAGAGACAGGGTCATCTAACCAAGGATTGCAGAGCTTCCAATCCCGGCACCAGCAACGAATCTCAAAAAGGGTGTTTTGAGGGTAGAGTTGCTGGGCATTTCAAAAAGGACTGCCCAAAGTTGAAGAATGTCGGGGGACCTCAAGGAAGAGCTTTTGTCATGGGCAGTGGGCAAGCAAGACAGAATCCCGATGTGGTCACGGGTACGTTTCTGCTCAACAACACTTATGCTTTTATTCTCTTTGATACCGGTGCTGATAGAAGCTTTATATCCACTAAGTTTAGTAAGCAGATAAATGCCACTCTTACCCCATTAAGTGCCACGTATGTTATAGAGGTTGCTGACGGTAAGAAACTGAAAACGAATAACATAATTCGAGGATGTTCCTTAGAACTAGTAGGTCAACAATTCGAAATAGATATATTGCCCGTCAAACTGGAAAGTTTTGACGTAGTTATAGACATGGACTGGTTATTGAAGAACCGTGCGGAAATCGTGTGCAATATGAAGATGGTGCGCATACCCTTAGCCGACAAAAAGGTCCTAACTGTCTAAGGCGAACAGAGAAACACCAAAGTAAGCATCATTTCACGTCTAAGGACCCTGAAGTGTCTGCGAAAGGGTTGTCAAGCAATCCTAGTCCACATGACGGAAAAGGAGCCGAAAGAGAAGCGGCTCGACGATATTCCTGTAGTCTGTGATTACCCCAACATCTTTCCTAGAAGACCTGTCTGGACTCCCGCCATCAAGATAAGTCAAATCCCAAATCGACTTAGTGCCAGGGGCGGCACCAGTGGCACGAGCTCCATACCGTTTAGCCACATCGGAAATGCAAGAACTGTCCAATCAGCTGTAGGAACTGTGCAATCCGGTTTTGTTTGTAAAGAAGAATGATGAAACTTTCCGGATGTGTATCGACTATCGGGAACTAAATAAGCTGACCATAGAGAATCGATACCCTCTCCCAAGGATCGATGACCTGTTTGACCAACTCCAAGGGTCAAGCTTCTATTTGAAGATTGATCTAAGGTCTAGTTATCATCAGGTCAAAGTTCGCGAGGAGGATATTCCCAATACAGCTTTCAGAACCCGGTACGGTTGTTATGAATTCCAAGTGATGCCATTTGGACTGACCAATGCGCCAGCCGTATTTATGGACCTTATGAATCGGGTGTGTAAACCGTACTTGGACAAGTTCGTGATTGTATTCATAGATGACATCTTAATCTACTCACGAAACAAGGAGGAGCATGAGAAACATTTGAAGCTAATTTTGGAGTTGTTGGAGAAAGAACAACTATATGCCAAACTTTCAAAGTGCAAGTTTTTCCTAAGAGAAGTAAAATTCCTCGATCATGTGATCAACAGTAAAGGAATTCAGGTTAACCCTATAAAAATCTAAGCCATCATGAATTGGGCAACTCCTAGAACCCCCACGGAGATACGCCAATTCCGAGGTCTTGCCGGATATTATAGGCGATTTATCAAAAATTTCTCAAAGATCGCCGGATCTCTAACAGAACTTACCCAAAAGGATGTTAAGTATGATTGGGGTTGTCAAGATCAAAATCACTACCTAAGATTAACTGGTTTGAATCAATCAGAGTATAAAACCAATAATCTTGTATTGAACCAAAGTCCAATTATGAAGTTTGCGGAATAACACTTAACTGTTTTAAGAAAAGCTTTTAAAACAAATAACACATAAATATAATCAACAATCAAAATCTTTTGTATTGCCAAACTCAATGATTACAATCACCTCTAATCTGTTTGATTAGACGAAGAACACAGATTGTTCTTAGGGTTTTACAACCTTAGAGGCTTATGAAAAACTTAATCAGAAAAGCAATTACAACTGAATCAAACTTGTATGCGTAGACTTACAATAGAAAAACCTATTCTATGTATATATAATGCCTTCTGATTTGTTTCCTTGAGAAACTCTGATTTCTCTGGTAGTAGATATGCTTGAATCTTCGAATATATATCTTTTCCTGAATTTCAACACTTTCTGTTTATTGAGCTGTTGAGCAGCTTGAAGACTATCTGTTGAGCAGCTTGAACTTGAACACTGCCAGCTTGAACTTTTGAACTAGCAGCTCGAACTTTCTCAACTAACAGCTTGAACTTTGTAATTACACAGAAAATCTACTAACAGTTTGAGAAATCTATCTAACAGCTTGACATACTTAGAATATTTCCCAACAGGGGTGATGACTAGGAGGCGACATTCCAGTTATTGAAGCACAAGTTGTGCAGCGCGCCTATTTTGTCCCTACCCGAAGGAAACGAGAACTTTGTAGTTTACTGCGATGCTTCACACAATGGGTTATGTTGTGTGTTAATGCAGAAGGATAAGGTCATAGCCTATGCTTCACGACAACTGAAGGTTCACGAGGTGAATTACACAACACACGACTTGGAGTTAGGAGCTTTTATTTTTAACTTAAAATTTTGGAGACATTACATGTACGGTACGAAGTATACTATATTCATGGATCATAAGAGTCTTCAACACATCTTGAACTAGAAGGAGTTGAATATGAGGCAGCATCGTTGGATAGAGCTATTAAGTGATTACGACTATGAGATTCGCTATCACCCGGGGAAAGCTAATGTGGTTGCACACGCCCTGAGCCGAAAAGAATGAGCTAAGCCATTAAGAGTACAAGCCCTAGTGATGACCATACAGCCAAACCTTCCTTCCTTAGTTCATGATGCGCAAGTGGAAGCTGTTAAGGAGGAAAATATAAAGAATGAAGTCCTAAGAGGAATGCATAAACAGTTTGAGATAAGGGCTAATGGGAATTGATATTTCATGAATAGAGTCTGGTTACCTAGCTTTGGTGGAGTAACAAAGCTGGTTATGGATGAAGGACACAAATCAAGATACTCTGTTCACCCTGGATCTGATAAGATGTATCATGATCTCAAGGAGCTATACTGGTGGCCTAACATACATTACCACATATGTCAGCAAGTGCTTAACGTGCTCCAAAGTTAAGGCAGAACATCAGAAACCATCTGGGTTATTGCAACAACTAGAGATTCCCCAATGGAAGTGGTAACGGATAACCATGGACTTCATAACAAAACTGTCAAAGACATCAAGTGGGTATGATACAATTTGGGTAATAGTTGATCTCCTTCCAAAGTCCGTGCACTTTCTACCAATTAAAGAGACAGACAAGATGAATAAGCTGGCTCAAATTTACCTCAAGGAAGTCGTCTCTAGGCATGGAGTGCCTGTCTCAATCATTTCAGATAGAGATAGCAGATTCACATCCAGATTTTGGCAGCCATTACAGCAAGCTTTGGGTACAAACTTAGACATGAGTACCGCATATCACCCTCAGACCGATGGTCAAAGTGAAAGAACGATCCAAACGCTATAGGATAGGTTAAGAGACTATGTAATCGATTTCGGGAAGAGCTGGGATACCCATTTGCCTTTAGTGGAGTTCTAGTACAACAACAGCTATCACACGAGTCTTAAGGCTACTCCATTTAAGGCACTATACGGACGGAAGTGTCGATCACCTCTCTGCTGGGCCGAAGTTGGGGATAGTCAAGTCACGGGCCCAGAGATCATACTTGAGACCACCGAAAAGATAGTGCTGATTCAGAATCGATTAAAAGTTGCTCGCGATCGTCAGAAGAGCTATGCAGATGTGAGGCGGAAGTCTCTGGAGTTTCAAGTAGGAGAAAGAGTATTGCTGAAAGTCTCGGCATGGAAGGGCGTAGTACGTTTTGGAAAACGAGGAAAGCTGAATCCTCGTTACATCGGGCCATTCAAAGTCCTGAAGAAAATTGATCCTGTAGCCTATCGGTTAGACCTACCGCCAGAGCTTAACAGCATGCACAATATCTTCAATGTGTCAAACCTGAAGAAGTGTTTGTCAGATGAAGCACTTGTTATTCCTTTGGAAGAAATCCAGATCGATGATAAACTTCGTTTTGTCAAAGAGCCGGTAGAAATCATGGACCATGAGGTGAAAAGATTAAAGCAAAGTCGCATTCTTATTGTGAAAGTCAGATGGAATTATAGACGTGGTCCAGAATTCCCCTGGGAACGCGAACATCAAATGAAACAGAAGTACCCTCACCTCTTCTCAACTAACAAGACCCCTGAGGATACATGATAATATTTCGGGACGAAATTCCCTTAACAGGGGGAGACTGTAACAACCGACACAAAATCAGGTTAGTAATCATAACTTAATCAGTAGTTATTAACAAGTTATAACCTAATCAGTGGTCATTAACAATTAATCAATGTGATTAACAAATTTCATTAGGAAATTCATCTCAATTAGAAACAATTTCATCGGTGCGATGAAACATCAAATTTATTAATACGATCAATTTACGATACGATGGATTAATTCAGCTAAGTACATAATTAAATTAAGATTAGTGACACTAATCATGCAATAACAAACTTACTTAACATTAATGATGCAAGACTAAAACAATTTATTAAACTAATGCATTCATAAGTATTTATGAATTTACATAAAAATAGAAATACAAGAATACATTTTGAAATACTTTTATACAAAAAAATATATGAAAATACATCATAAAATCTGCCCATAGGTAGTCCTTTTATAGAGTTTGACTTCTTTTTTTTTATTAGAACAACCTTACACTATCACCATCAAAGCCTCATTCATCATACCCTTTCATTTCATCCAAGTCCTTACTCAACCTCCACTTTGAAAGACCAAATTTTCTCTATAAATAGAGAGCTCACTTCCATTCATTTACACACCTCCAAAACACAAGAAAACTCTCTCATTTCACTCAAAAAAATCGGCCAAGGTGTCAACCAAAGCCAAAGGTTTGCAACTTTTGTTCTTTCAAGTATTCTTCAAGTTTATTTCAAGTGTTCTTGGTGCATGAAACGCCCCGTTCTAATAACGCGGTGCTTTTACTAAAATTTGCAACATAATCCTCGAAGTAATAAAATAAAGCTTTCTAATCTCAAACTTCAATTTCAATACATAAATAAACTAAAACCACCACATTCAGAGTGCGCTATATATAAAAATCCAACTATTACAACCAAATTGAAAGTCTAGGGATCTACCCATCGCAAGTACAAAATATAAATCAGAGTAAATGCGGAGGTATTTCTGATACCATCTCAAACTCTAGATCCTGAAGCTAGTGCCTTTCCCTTATCAGCTAAACCTGGAAAGTTGTCCCCACAACCGGGATAAGACGTCGCCTAGCGAGTAACAGATTTAAAAACACAGACAAGCATATATAACATGATCAACACAAATATCGGCTCAAATTCAACATGTGTAGCATTACGACTCGCTCGGTTTAGCATACACGAATAGGTTGTTGTTACCGGCTCGCCCGATAACAAGTACACGTCGTACGACTCGCTTGGTTAGCACGTGTACAAAACATGCGGCTCGCCCAACATGCAACTCGGAAGCACACAGCAACCTCACTTAATCTACATAATACACAGTATGCATACTGGGGAAAGGGTTCTCAGATATCGGCTCATGGCAACGAGATAAATAACAACATTCAAGGTTAAGCATGGTAGTTAAACAATAAACATCGCAATACAAACGAATGAGATATCCAGTGCAAACATATCATGTATGATCATTTGCGAAATTAAATCAATTACTCACATTGCTTGCAATCCGTACTCGCCAAACGAAAACTCGATATCAACTGAAAACATTATTGAGAGCCACAAATCTCGATCGAATCACTAAGGTCCTGATATAAAAGTATATTGCCTAATTATCAATATTTTTAACTCAATAATTTACTAAATCCATTATTTATTCAATTAATTAAAATTCTGGATCAAATTCAGACAATTATAGATTTAATAATATTATAACCCTTTTTAAGCTCAAAACTCTCTAAATAATAATTCCTTTACAAGTTCTAGCTCATTAAGTTAACAACTTACATTTATGAATTATTAATTATGTAATTCGTCAATATTATAATAAATAATTTAATTTGATTAAGTTTCTAAATCCAACAAACTAAAATATTTAACTCATGTATAGAATTTAAATTGTCCAATAAACCAAACCCTACTAAATCAATTATATTTTGGCTAAGTAATTTAATAGCCCAACTTTTGAATGAAACTACGTAATTAATAAGGCCCAAAACGTAATTAATTATGTAGTCCAAGAATTAACCCAATATGGAGCTCAAAATAAATGAATGAAACACAGCCCAATTAAGAGAATAATTACTTAACCCATCAAAATTTACATTCAACTCAACCCAAAGTATTAATTATACAGAAGCCCAACTTATTTATTTAAAACTCCAAAATGTTAAAGAAAATTCAGCAGCCCAATGATTTTATTAATTTGAGTCAAAGGAAATAAAAGATAGCAGCCCAACTAAATTTAATAGAAGCCCAATCCAAAAATTAATCTAACCTAAACTAAATAAAAGACCCCAACCGGGTCAAGTAAAAGAATTGGTGCCTGCTTCTCTCTCTCAGCCACAAACATAGAAGAAGAAAGAAACAACCCAGCTGCCGGAGCCCCCTCCCCCCATTGCCGTCGTGCGGCCGCAGGCTTGGCGTCTCCGGCGCCAGTCTCTCCTCCACCCTACACCCTCAAAAAAACCTTGTTCTCTCTCCTCTCTCTCTCTCTCTCTCTCTCTCTCTCTCTCTCTCTCTCGATGGAATCCAGAAACAGAAAGAAAAGAAGAGGAAAGGAGCGCCGCCGATGAGAAGGGTGGCGGTGGCCACAGGCCACGCCACCGCTGAGCCCCCCTCCAGTCCGATTCCAACTACGACCCACTACTCTGTCGATGCAACCCAGATTAAAAAGAAAGAAAGAAAAATGGTTAAACAGAAGGGCGGCGATGGGTTGCCATCACCGCCAAACGACCGCCGGCCAAGGTGTTTTAGGCGCCGGCCATACCTCCACACAACACAATAAATTCCTACTACTTGATTCTACTTTTTATTTACTGATTTTAATCATTTTATAGATGAGTTTTCAAATCATTATATAAACCCATGAAATCTCTGTTCATTGTTCTTGAAACTCTATAACCCAATTGTGAAGATGTTGCTTATCCTTGTATCAAATTTTAAACTCCAGATTATATTCTAAGCAGAAAGATATTTCAATGATTGATACATGTATATGGGTGATTATTATGATGTGAACAGTTACCTTGATGTAACGTCCCCTATAGCACGGATCTGATCTTGACGCGAGACCTTCCAACGAGTGGGGAATCCTCATTAGCAGTTTAATGGATCAATCATACACGGAAACCGGAGACAAACACAATGATAGTCGATGTGACGAACGACCCGACACGTGTATTTCTCCGAACGACTCTCTGAAATCTCTCAAGTTCGTATGTGCACTAATACGAGCTCTGATCACTAATTTTTGCAAAAGTCCCTAAGTAAAACGGATTAACATTTAATTATAAGGATTAAGTTCGAACTTGACTTAAACAAGTTCGTTTAGGCCTAAGCCCACGAACTTGTCCACTACTATTCGAACTTAGCTTCACTAAGTTCGAAGCCTAGCCTTTGAACTTATTCTAGAACTTATCTTTGAACTTATCGTGCAACTGAAAACATCATACACAATCATAATCAAACATATATAACTTGTATTTGCAAAACCTAATCTATTACAAATGGCTATCTATACCTAGACTGCTATCGTCACACCGGGTGCACTAACAGACTCCCCATTAACGATAGAACTAGGCTGATTCAAAATACTTCCTGCATACAATCCCTGTTCTACACAAACCTTTACAACTTTCTGAAACTTCCCGCCTTCAGATCTCCAGCCTTTATAATAAAAAATTGGCTGATCATGAAGCTTCTGCAGGTCACCCTTGGATAAGTTGACAAGGTGAAAAGGATCGTATACCTTCAAAATTAGCTTCTCTTCTTCATCCTCCATTATGGCTTCAGTTGTTTCATTATCGACGTACCACCACTTCATATTATTCAGAACATCCTGTGGCATTGTCTTTAATGGAACCTTCCTCAAGCATCTGACTGGTTTGTAAACCATCTTAGCCCAAGGTCTCCCAGTAAGTGGATCTATTCTGGTTTCATCCACTACCCTTTTTCCAGATCTTGGCTTAAGTCTCTTAAACCTTCCAGGCCAACCTTATTTTCTAATAATTCTTGCTAACACTTCAGCATATTGGTCGTCTCCCAGGTTGTTCAACTCTTTCCAAGCCAATTCTTTCACTTCACATTTTGTCAATGAACTGAAGTCTTTCAGCGATCTTCTCAAATACTGCAACCCGTCTCTTCTTTTCAGAACAAATAGTTGCAGTTCTCTGTCAAAGAACCAGCTGAGAATACCTCCAGATAGTTTGCCTGGCCTTGGAATCCTCATCTCCTTCCACATTGCCAAGAAATCCTTCTTTTCTTTTTTCTTTAACCACAGACTTCTTTTCTCCTCATTCGATAGCTCCCTGTCAGCTGCATCAGACTCTGATTCATCATTATCTACAGATCTCAGCAAATCAATATCTATTACATTCTGATTTTCATTCTCATATATCTCCGTGACAGGCTGCTTCTGAATGAAAAATTCATTAACATTATCATCTTCATCTTCTAATACTTCATCATTAGATTTCCAGTCTGGAACATCCTCATGTATGAACTCTCCTTCTTCAAGTTCCTCCTGATCTATGAATTCTTCAAACTCAGATCTGAACTCATCATCTATTCCAGCCAAGGCTCCGATCATTTCCTGTTCAAAGAACTCTAATGCTTCGGGAGCCTTGCCTTTCTCTTGATCTCCTCCTGAACCAGATGTTCCAGGCTCCCCTTGAAGTTCAGCTTGCTGAGTAGTCTCTTGTGGAAGATCTGCTGGCTCACTGTCTTTTTGAGTACTTGGGTCGCCTCCTTCATCGTCACCATGTCTCTGAACACTCCTCAACTGATCACCCTTGCAACTACTCTCCCCCTGAGCTTGTAGATCTTTCAATATTTGCTCGACTAGGCCTGAAGAGTTAGAATTTGTGATTGCTGGGCATTCATTGTTTCTTGTTGTGTAGCCACCTGAGTTTGTAGCTGAGCATTCTGCTGCTCTAACCTGGAATTGTGTTGCTGCAGCTCATTTACAGCTTGCGAGAGTTGAAATATCTAGACTGTTTGGAAGTCTACCTTGCCTTTCAACTCTGAGAATTGTTGATTTTCAGTAAATGGAACAAAAGTTGATGGAGTTGAAGTTGATGGAGCGGTGGTTGCAGCGGATGGAACGACAGTAGAAGTAGATGGAGCTCCCTGACGTATGCGTTGACGCTTCGCCCTCTGTTGTGTAGCAATCACTGCCTTTTCTTCCAAGATAAAATCTGCATCTCCTTCATCTTCATCGCGGAGTGCCGGACGAGTCATTTTGCTTCTCCTCACAACTACTCTTGAGCCATATCTTTCAAAAGAAGTTGTTGGGTTAGCCGCTTCCCTTAACTCTTCATCTGAACTAGATTCTGAGGCTGATTCAGACGCTGTCTCGACTAGACCTTCTGTCGCTTCTTCCCGACTCTCTGTTCCTTCTGTCGCTTCTTCACGAAATTCCATTCCTTCAGATGCAGCACCCGGTGGCTGATATTAATCAATTTCCCTGAAAAGGTCATCCATGTCAGTAGGCGGCTCTAAAATCTCCTGAACCAGCTGCTCCGCTATATTTTCCTGTGCTACTGATCCTTGCTCAAAGATCTCTTTCAAGGTTTGTTCCCTCTGGTCAGCCTGGGGTGCCGATGTTGATGGCCCAGCTGCCTCTGTTGTTGATCTTGAACGTATAGTTACCCTAGCAGCCGGAGCTCGCTGAGCCGGTGCTTGTTGCTGTTGTTGTTGAGGTGCTTGTTGTTGTGGAGGTTCCTGCTGACGATCATCAATGTGCCAATCATCTCCTTCTGGTGCTACGAAATCAGGATCTATGACTGCACCAAACAACGGAGCCACTTGTGGCCTTACTTGCTCTGCCCTTCGTGCATTATGGTATTGGCAGTCAGCAAATATTCTCTTGTCGTTGATAGCTACTCCAGTTTGTTCCGGCAAGGATGGTAAATCTGGCAGGAAATGCCTGATGATCATCATGATAAACCGTGGATACATGAGAAATCTTTCACGGCTGGGAGAAAAGATTTGGTTGACAAACTCCCCAAAGAACATCTTGGAAAAGCTAAACTGCTTGTTGTAGACGAGAGATATCATCGCAGATTGGAGCTTAGACACCATTGTGTCAAATGCCACCTTCTTCGGAGCAAAACATACCATGATAATGTTACTAGATAACGCCACTAGCCAATGAGACCACTTTTAACATACGATGCCTTGGTTATATCTTGAGCATAGCCCATCCTGAGGAAGGCCGCCTGCCTTATGGGAGCTGGGAAGTCAATTGGCCCAGCTTCTTGATCAATTGTCCCCAGTTGCAAGATCAATCAAAGATTATCGGCGGAAAAAGCAATTGGACATCCACCTACCCTCGTACGTAGAACTGTAGGTGTAACAGTGCAATCTACCTGCAACAATTGCCAAAATTGTC
Organism: Centrapalus pauciflorus; assembly: GCA_020465985.1. NCBI lineage: Eukaryota > Viridiplantae > Streptophyta > Magnoliopsida > Asterales > Asteraceae > Centrapalus > Centrapalus pauciflorus. The sequence goes on from JAANYP010002499.1 coordinate 100,554, forward strand.
GAACGTATGGAAGAATGATTTGTTGGTTGTGCGTCAGAGCATATGCCACTCTGGATTGGGACAAAAAATTGATCATTTGCCGGTAAGGCTGAGCCTCTGGCAGCTGAAGGTCAACTACCATAACCATGTTGTGCTTATTGAAGAATGCTCGATCTCCCATATCTGCACACAATTTATACACATAAACTGTTAGAATTAATTTTGAAAAGTTTAAGTTATTCGAACTTGATTAAATTCGAACTTGATTAAGCTCGAATTTGAATATCTTCGAACTTACTTAAATTTGAGAATATAAGTCATTCGAACTTAGTTAAGTTCGAGAATCCTATTCGAACATGACTGACTTCGAACTTATAGATATTTTTGACAAGTTCGAATCTGAAGAACAAGTTCGAATCATGTTGAACAAGTTCGAAGTAGAACATTTTAGACTACAAATCCACAATTTTAACCCATTTAGACTTAATTAACTGTAGAATCTAGTCCTAATAGGTTCTAATCAAGTTTATTAATCATCAATTTTAAGTTTTTGACCCTAAAACTTGTGATTTACACCACCTAGTTCTAAATGATACAAAAACTCCAAATTGGTCGGTTTAAGCCACTAAAAGGTCCTAATCGTACTCTTACTTAGTATTTGTTGGTTCAAAATACTCAAGTGTGTGGATAGGTTCGAGGAATAGTGTCTAATTTATAGAAATAGTCCTTTAAAATCAAAGATCGATAAGTTTGTGGGTAAGTTCGAGATCGCAGGTAAGTTCGAGAGTATAAATTCGAAGGTAGTTGCATTAAATGAACATTGTTGACCTATTTATATTCAAACCCTTCGAACTTACATTAAGTTCGAACTTATAGTAAGTTCGAAGATGACTTCGAACTTAACTGATGTTCGAACTTAATTGAAAATTTTGAAAATCCTTGAACAAAATCCAACTTTTTCAACTTTTTCACCTAACGGAATTTTTCCAACTTTGCAAGATGTTGATACACCTGATGGGACAATAGCTATCTAGTTTCGGTATTCATAGTCTCTGAATCTGATAGTCTATTACGATCAATGAACAACAACTAGAAGTTATCGTCAAGGGGAAGTCTGTTGGTACATCCGGTATGACGACAGCAGTCTAGTTTTGTTATTGATATCATGATTGTGTATGATGTTTACATTTATATGTTAAGTTCTAGACTATCATATTAAGTTCTAGATTAAGTTCTAGTATAAGTTGTAGAATAAGTTCAAAGATAAGTTCTAGAACAAGTTCAAAGAAAAGTTCTAGAACAAGTTCAAAGATAAGTTCAAGAACAAGTTCAAATATAAGTTCTAGAATAAGTTCAAAGATAAGTTCAAGAACAAGTTCAAAGATAAGTTCAAGAACAAGTTCAAAGACAAGTTCAAGAGGAGCGTCTACACGAACTTATGAGAATAAGTTCGTGGAGGAGCGTCTACACGAACTTATCGACTATATATTGAACTTATCTTTATGAATTCAGCGATCTTTGACGGCTCAGAGGTTCTATCGAACTTGAGAGCAAACAGAGCATCCGTTCGTTTTATTCAGTGACTTTTTCAGAAATTAGTGTTCAGAGCTTGTATAGTGCACGTACGAACTTGTGAGATTTCAGAGAGTCGTTTCGGAGAAATACATGTGTCGGGCCGTTCGTCGAATCGGCTATCATTGTGTTCGTCTCCGGGTTTCCGTGTGTGTGATCGATCCATTAAACCCCTAACGAGGATTCCACACTCGTTGGAAGGTGTCGCGTCAAGATCAGATCCATAGGTAGGTGACCTTACAAGTGGTATCAGAGTCGTTCAAGTATTCGTCGCGTTCTTCGTGTTCATACGAATATTCTTGGTTTCTTGACGTTTTTACTGGATAAATAACCGTTTTCGAAGTTCTCAGAGTTCTACAAGCAAGGTTACGGGGAAAATTTTTATTAGTTCATTTTTTTAGTTGACATCAGTGTTTTTAATATTAAAAACAATGGTTTAATATGAAATCTTGAAAAAAATTGAATTTTTGGCCGTTTCTCGAACTTGCGGCGCTCGAATATAAGGAGGTGTATTAGGGTTCTTCAAACTTGTCAGAATACGCTCCTCTCGAACTTGATCTAGGGTTTTTCCGAATTTAATTGGGCTTCGAACTTGTCAGAGATTTCGAAGTTGTTTGGAATTCGAATTTGCTAGACCTCGAACTTAGTTGGATTTCGAATTTAAGGTGGTTCGAACTTGTCAGAGGTTCTTAGGGTTTCTCGAACTTGACTTGGTTCGAACTTGTCAGACAATTTAGGGTTTCTCAAACTTACAGGCTTTCGAACTTGTTGATTTCGAACTTAACACAATTCGAATTTAATTTACAAAACGAGTTTAAAATTAAAATTATACAAACTCATTTAACTTCGTAACATTTGTTTTAAGTTTATTTTTAAATTTAATTGTTCAAATTCGAAAAAAAAAGTTTTAAAAGATTGTCGAGTTTACGTAAATATATGGAAATGGACCATGAGGTGGGCAAATCTAATACACCACCCAAGCTGATGAAAATAGAAGACTATTACTTGTGGAATGACAGATTTGCGGACTTCGCAAGATTTAATGACATGCGTATGTGGATATGCATAGACGAAAGCTACATTCCCCCAACACAAGAACTCGAGGGTCGATTAAAGGTTTTTTCGTATCAAGATATGAAAGATGACGACAAGAAGATTTATGAAGCCGAGAATCGAGCACTGTCATTGATTAGAATGACACTACCTTTGGAAATTATACACACCTTCAGAAATCATAGAACTTCTAAACAGCTCTGGGAAGCGTTAGAGAAGAGATGTGAAGGAAATCCTAGGGTAAGAAAGGGGAGGACGGAGATGTTAAAGCAGCAATTTGAAATATTCATGCCCTGAAGAATGAGACCTTGGATGAAACGATTACTAGATTCGATCACCTACTGACAAAACTTGATAATCACAGTGTTGAGTATCAAGAAATGGAGAAGATAGAGAAACTTCTAGATGCTTTACCAGCAAAGTGGGAGATGTACACTGCACTGATAAGGCATGATGAAGAAAAATTTGAAACTCTCACTCTGGAAGGAGTTATCGGGACGTTGAGGGCCTACAACTTCAAGATACAGAAGAAGGAAACGGAGTATGATCAGGTACAAGGTCCTAAGATGTACTTTGGTAAATCTAAACCATCTAATTCTAGTGTACCTAAGTCTGTAGCCACAACATTTTATTCTAGAGAACAAGAGGGCGTACCAAGAAAAGCAGAAGAATCTTATGGTAGGGCCTTTCTGGGTTTTTCAAATCCGGATGATCAGCCGCAGGCATCTACTTCAGGATCATTGTCTCATGGATACACAAACATGCTAATGAGTTCTAAAACTGCAGAGGAGCAACTAAAGCTTCTAGCATCGTTTGTAGCAGCTTACGGGAATTGTATTCAAGGGAAAATAAACGATCCAGCTCTATGGGATGAAGATTATGATCAGGTGGATCCAGATGACTTGGAGCAAATGGACATGGCAATTGGCTATGGTCACACAGAGATTGAAGAGGTTCATGAAAATAATCGGAAGAAATCTAAGTGTGAACAATGTGGGATTCGATAAGTCAAAAGTTAGGTGCTATAACTGTCAGGGGTTGGGACACTTTACGAGAGAGTGTCAAAGACCTAAGATGGATAATCATCAGAAATCGGGACGTCAGTATTCAGCCTGTTCAGGGAATCAGAGATCAGGGAATCAGGGTTCAGTGCCTGGTTTACTTACTAATATGGGGTCTAACAAACAGTTAGATGGCACATATGATTGGAATACACATCCAGAGGCAAATACTAGGGCTTTCATGGCCGAAGTGACATACATGAATATGGGAGCAAAAGAGGAAAAGAAATAGGATACCCAGAAGTTTGATTCAAATCCTTTGGTGTTGTAGATTACTGAGGAGCTGACTACTTTGGAGTTTGCAGCTCCGATGGCCAACATCGAATCTGGTCGGAAAAAGGTAACTCTGAACTTTTCTACTTTACATGATTTATGTGCTTATGTACTACTTTGAATGATAATTTGAATTTAGTGCTAGAAACACATTCATCTATGACTGCTCAAATTCAATCCATAAAATCATATAATGCTAGTTTATTAGACATTAAGGAAGATCTTGTGGCCAAACTGAGAGCTAATGCTCAAGATTTGATAGTTCTGAATGACAAATTGATAATGAGCATGTAGAGTCACTGACAAAAGAGATCTCTCTTAAAGATATGGAATTAGCTGAGTCTAGGATTAAGATTGCTAAGGCAAATAGCAACCATGTACCTACTCCTCAGGATGAGACCAAGGATACGGTTAAATCAGAGGTAGTCAAGGTAACTGAGTTTTCTAAAGTATCTTCAACTACTCCTTAGGTTAGAAAAATGGTACAGTGTGTACAGTCTAGTTGTAAGCCAAAACTAGAAGAAGATAAGACTGTAAGTAATAATAACAAAGAGGAGTTAAACCAAGCTATTGATACAAACAATCAAGACATTAGTAAGACACCTAGGTCAAAGAATGTCTATAAGAAATCTATTGACAAGATGTCTTGCTTTAGGTGTCATGAGAAAGGACATGTTGCTTCAGGTTGTCCCTACAAGAAGCTAGATTCTTCACTAAACATAGGGAAACAAGAACAGTAAACATTAAATTCACTGCCTAGTAATGCTAACACGAGTAGTTCTCAAAATACTGAGAAGAACTGGAATGTGACATCACGTCTAGGTAGTCGACAACCACCGATGTCTCTCAGACAAAATGACGGACTTAGGAATAATTCACCGAATAGATCCCCTAGTCAATCAATGTCTGGCCCCAATCCATCATTAGGAATAATACACCTAAGAGGAGTCACACTCTAGTTAGGTCTAATTCTCCTAATAGACATAAGACACCAGGTAGAGCCCAGAATTATCAAACTGAGATGTACTATAACAGAATTTATTCAAGGGCTGAACAGCAAAGACCTACCCAAAGGCCGAGAGTGGATGTTATTCACTTGAATCCACAACCTATTCTTGATCAAAAGCCCAAGTCACCTGAAAGGAGAGATGGGTATTTGAAAGAATTCACGTTTGTGGATGAGAACGGTATTACCAAGTCAGTCATGGCTTGGGTTCCCCGTGATAACTAACTTGTCTTGTTTAGTTTGCAGGAGTTAGCTACAGGTCCAAACAACAAATGGTGTGAGGATAGTGCTGGCTCTTGACACAGGATAGGGGTACAAAGGGCTAAATAGCAGGCATGCTATTTGGGTCCTTAGACCAAGTTGAGGACTCTTACGGGAAAAGGGTAAAGTGTGGTAATTGATATAACAATGTTGGTAATAACAATTATGCGAATCTTTTCAGCATTTGATAAATCACGCTTTGAGTTGTTAATCCAACTTAATGGAATGTGTAATCTGGAGTAATCTGACCTTCGTAGATTTTTATTTCTTTTTAAAGGTTTGAGGTTTTTAGTTTATCTTATTAGTTGCTTTACTTAAAAGTGAAAATCAAAAGAAAAAAGAGAGAAAACCAAAACAAAAAGAATATTAGAAAATGAGAAAGGTCTTAGTCTTAGGTTCAAAGTGACGAAATTTAGCACAGTCTAACAAACTCTAAGTGTTAAGCTTTCACACATAATGCACCATAAAATCTAAGTGATATACATATTCTTGTCTGATGTGTTGGTAGGCATAACATGAAGAAAATCCTAAAAGCTAATAAAATAATCAAGAAAATGTCATATGTGTAACTAACTTAGATGTACGACCAAAAGGTCTTAATTTCTATGATAAAGACATACAGACAATGATTATGAATGAGGTATGCAAATTTATCTGGGGGATGTATAGCTTCATTAAAATACATCTTAAACAAAGAAAGAAAAAGTTTTGTTAAGAAAAAGGAGTCAAAAGAAGTCGCTTTGTTGTACGTAAGTACAGACCTGTCACCGCTGTTTTGACTTGAACTAGCAAGATAAGTCGCTTTATTGTACGTAAGTACAGCTGTCTTGCTAACATAAGAGGAACTCTAAGACAAACTAAGACACTCTGTTGTATGTAAATACAGAAATGTGTCCGTCGTTTGCCTTTTAAAGATAATTTGCAAATACCAAAAAGTCATAATCATTGTGTGTCTGCCTTGATCATAGAAGTATGTCTAAGTATGGGACACGTAAGGTAGTTTCTTGATGAATAAAAAGGCCAAAGGAAATTCCAAAGTCTTGAATGTTTAAAAGGAAAAACATACCAACAATCACCTTGAAGTGTATGTTACCACAAACAATCAAAGGAATAAAAAATTCCTAAGCGTGAAAGTGCAATACTGAAAGTGCGTTTGACACCGCTACCTTATTGAACCTTCTTTGACTATCTGCAAAAATATTCAATTAGTGTGTTTTTATATTTAAATTTCTACAATTTAATTTTACTTCATTTTTTTGATTTTAGTTTAGTTCATTTTATCTTTAATAAATAGGATCGAGGTCAGATTACTAGGATGCATCCTAGTTGGAAAAACAAAATTTGCATGATAATCAGTTGCTAAAAGTGAAGGGTTCGTGATAAGTTGAAAAAGTTGAAAATTGTTCAAAGTTTTTCAAAAACTTAAGATTTTGTGACTGTTTAATAAAGATAACGACTGTTTCTCTCGAACTTAATTCTAGTGTTTGGTTTACGTTCTAAACCATCAAAGAATGTAAGTAAGGAGAGTTTCATTGCATTTTTATCGTGGAATAATGGATTTTAATGTCCTACTAACATAGTATGACTTTCATGTGTTGATTAAGTCTATACAGTGTTAGAATTGAAGTTTTTACAGAATTACAGATTCTTCAGCTAACAAAGGCGATTCGTGAACTTCAACATCTTAATGCCCAGTTGGATCAGACAGAGACTAATCAGCAGCAGCAGATTGCAAATCTGGAGGCTATACTGGAGGAGTTGTTGAAAGATCGTCCATCTCAGGGGGATAAATTATAGAGAAGTCAAAAAAGATGGCCCATATAGTGAGCTGACAGATCTTTCAAAACAATAATCTGCTCAGCTTGCTGATCCTCAGGGGGAGTCGGTATTCATAGCCGTTGACAAGGGAAAAGATAAGGATTCAGAGTAGACAGAAGTAACTGAAGATAAGGTCTGATTGGAGCATTGTCAGTGTTGGATGAAGAAGAAATGAGGTTCGACTTCAAAGATGACTTAGAACAGGAGGATTTTGAGGAATGAGAATTTACTCCTAAAGATATACTTGATTGGAAGTCACTCGATGAAGGTGTTATGAATGATGATCAGAATGTGATAGATCTAGAGATGTTGAAATCTGCACTAAATGATGAATCAGATTTTGAAGTGTGAAGGGATTGATTTAGCTTGGAAGGACCTTATAAATCTAGGAAGACGATTCTTATGCTGAGGTGTTTGCAAAAACTATCAGAAGGGAGGGTCGTTCTGGAATATTTGAAAGGTTAATCTAAGAGTTGGTAGAAGAGATGTGTTTCAAATAAGAATAAATCCTCTGACTGGTAGGAGATGGACTAAGTTAGTCTACAAACCGGTAAGGAGAGCGAAACTGGAGAGGCAGTCTTGGATAACAAAGAAGAAAAAGGTGATTTTGAGAGTCTACGATACCTTGCTCCTTGTCAATCTATCTAAAGATGACCTGCACAGACTTCATGATCAGGGAATTTCTTTTGATGAGAATTTGAGATCTGAAGGCAGGAAATATCAGAAAATTGTCAAAGTGTGTGTTGAGCAGGGACTCCATGCAGGTAGTAACTTAATAAGCCTAGTTTTATAGAGTAATGAATATCAACTAGAATCTATCGTCAATGGGGAGTCTGTTGATACACCTGATGTGACAATAGCTGTCTAGTTTCGGTATTCATAGTCTCTGAATCTGATAGTCTATTACGATCAATGAACAACAACTAGAAGCTATCGTCATGGGGGAGTCTGTTGGTACATACGGTGTGACGACACCAGTCTAGTTTTGTTATTGATATCATGATTGTGTATGATGTTTACATTTGCATGTTAAGTTCTAGACTATCATATTAAGTTCTAGATTAAGTTCTAGAATAAGTTCTAGAATAAGTTCAAAGATAAGTTCTAGAATAAGTTAAAATATAAGTTCTAGAACAAGTTCAAAGATAAGTTCTAGAAGAAGTTCAAAGATAAGTTCAAGAACAAGTTCAAAGATAAGTTCTAGAACAAGTTCAACGATAAGTTCAAGAATAAGTTCAAAGATAAGTTCAAGAACAAGTTCTAAGATAAGTTCAAGAGGAGCGTCTACACGAACTTATGAGAATAAGTTTGTGGAGGAGCGTCTACACGAACTTATCAGCTATATATTGAACTTATCTTTGTGAATTCAGTGATCTTTGACGGCTCAGAGGTTCTGTCGAAATCGAGAGCAAACAAAGCATCCGTTCGTTTTATTCAGTGACTTTTGCAGAAATTAGTGTTCAGATCTCGTATAGTGCACGTACGAACTTGTGAGAGAGTCGTTTCAGAGAAATGCACGTGTCGGGTCGTTCGTCGAATCGGCTATCATTGTGTTCGTCTCCGGGTTTCCGTGTGTGTGATCGATCCGTTAAACCCCTAACGAGGATTCCGCACTCATTGGAAGGTGTTGCGTCAAGATCAGATCCCTAGGTAGGTGACCTTACACAAGACTTTCACACTAAGCAACAGATTATCACGCAACTTTGTTTCTCCAACTAAAAATGCATCCTAATAACTTTGACTTTGTTCCTATTTATTAAAATTAAGATACTTCTTAAGCTAAAATAAAATTAAATTAAATTAAATTAACTCAAAAATAATTTAAAGATACTAACAGAATAATTTTGCAAGATAGTCAAAGAAGGTTCAATCAGATAGCGGTGTCAAACGCACTTTCAGTATATCACTTTCACACTTCAGGAAATTTTATTCCTTTGATTGTTTGTCGTGACAGACACTTCAAGTTGATTGTTGGTATGTTTTTTCCATTTAAACATTAAAACACTTTGGAATTCCTTTGGCCTTCTTATTTATCAAGAAACTACCTTACGTGACTCATACTTAGACATACTTCTATGATTAAGGCAGACACACAATGATTATGACTTTTTGGTATTTGCAAATTATCTTTAAAAGGCAAACATCGGACACATTTCTATATTTACATACAACAGAGTGTCTTAGTTTGTCTTATAGTTCCTCTTATGTTAGCAAGACAACGGTGACATGTCTGTACTTACGTACAACAAAGCGACTTATCTTGCTAGTTCAAGTCAAAACAGCGGTGACAGGTCTATACTTTCGTACAACAAAGCGACTTGTTTTGACTCCCTTTTCTTTACAAAACTTTTTCTTTCTTTGTTTAAGATGTATTTTGATGAAGCTATACATCCCCCAGATAAATTTGCATACCTCATTCATAATCATTGTCTGTATGTCTTTATCATAAAAATTAAGACCTTTTGGTCGTACATCTAAGTTAGTTACACATATGACATTTTCTTGATTATTTAATTAGCTTTTAGGATTTTCTTCATGTATCATGCCTACCAACACATCAGACAAGAATATGTATATCACTTAGATTTTAAGGTGCATTATGTGTGAAAGCTTAACACTTAGAGCTTGTTAGACTGTGCTAATTTTCGTCACTTTGAACCTATGACTTTAAGACTTTTCTCAATTTTCAATATTCTCTTTTTTTGAAATTTTTCATGATTTTCTTTCTTTTTCTTTTGTTTTTCACTCTTAAGTAAAATAAACTGATAAACTAGACTAATAACTTACTACTAAAAGAAAATATACTAAGGTCAAGTTACTCTGGATTACGCATGCCATTTAGTTGAACTAACAATTCAAAGCGTGACTTATCAAATGCTTTTGTGAACAAATCTGCATTATTGTCTTCCGTTGCAACTTTTACCAGTTTTATCGAGTTCTTTTCAGCACAATCACGTGTAAAATGACGTCTTATGTCTATGTGCTTTGTCTTACTGTGTTTAACTGGATTATTTGTTGTAGCAATTGTTGATTGATTGTCTGTCCTAATGGGAGTATGAGTATAAGTCAAACCGTAATTCTGAAATTATTGTTGAATCCACAGAACCTGTGAACAGCAACTACTAGCAGCTACATATTCGGCCTCGCACGTTGATACGGCTACCGAAGTCTGTTTCTTGCATTGCCACGATACGAGCCTCCCTCCAAGGAACTGACAACCTCCAGTCGTTGATTTCCGGTTTAAGCTACACCCGCCATAGTCTGAATCTGTGTAGGCCTCCAATTCCAGATCTCCATCAGCATGATACCAAATTCCCAGCTTCGGTTTCGACTTCAAGTATCTCAGAATCCGCTTCACGGCTTTCATATGCATTTCTTTCGAATTAGCTTGAAACCTTGCACAAATACACACAGCAAACATTATGTCAGGTCTAGAAGCAGTTAAATACATGAGTGACCCGATCATGGCCCGATATAAGGTCAGATCCACATCAGTATCACTATCTGTACCCCGTCCGAGATTATGATTCACTTGAATCGGAGTACTAAAATGCGCGGTAAGCTTTGTTCCTACCATCCCGAAGCGTTCCAAAATGTCGTAGACATACTTCGTCTGATGAATAAACATTCCTTCTTTCCTTTGCTCAACTTGTAACCCGAGAAAGAAGTTCAGCTCGCCCATAGCACTCATCTCAAACTTTGACTTCATAACCTTTTCAAAATCCTTGCACATCTGCTCATTTGATGACCCGAAGATGATGTCGTCCACGTACACTTGTACTAAGATAAAATCTTCACCTTTCCTTTTCACGAATAGTGTACTATCCATTCTCCCTCTCTCAACCCCATTGCCTAAGAGGTGAGTTGACAGTCTCTCATACCAAGCCCTAGGTGCCTGATGTAATCCATTCAGAGCCTTATCAAGTCAATATATACTCTGTTGGGATACTTTGGATCAGTAAACCCTGGCGGTTGTTCGACATACACCAATTCCTTCACCTTATCGTATAAGAATGCACTCTTGACACCGAGTTGATATACCTTTAACCCTTTGAAGGACGCAAAAGCCAGAAACAAACGAATCGCCTCAAGCCTCGCCACTGGTGCAAACACTTCATTATAATCTATTCCCTCTTCCAGGTTGAAACCCTTTACCACGAGTCTTGCCTTGTTACGAGTAACTATACCCCGATCATCCCGTTTGCACCCATTTGGTCCCTATAGCAACTTCTCCTCGAGGTAACGACACTAACTCCCATACTTCAGTTTTTCTGAACTATGACAATTCTTCTTGCATGGCTTCAACCCGAGAATTGTCTTTCAGTGCCATTTGCACGTTTTTCGGCTCTACTTGTGAGATAAAACACGATTATAAACACGTGTGAAATGCTTCGGAGTCGTTGATCATCGAGAACAGCACCATGTTACTATTCACTATCTTCGGAGGTAGAATCCCTTGTCTGATTCTCATTTGTAGGTAATTCAGGTTCATTTTGTGCTGGAGACCCATCATCTGTCGTTGTTGTCTCAGATGTTGATGGAATGCTTGATCTTGGAAAACCTTGACACTCTTCGTTGAGATTCAATGATGAGAAGTCATATTCCACAGTACCTGCATTACCACTAAAAGGTATGTTAAATGATTCAAACACGGAGTCATAATCAAATAACCATTCAGGACCAGTTTAGGGTTCATGTGAATAACTTGTTACGTCAATGTTAAACACAATCTCAACCATACCATTTGTTTTGTTAAAAACCCTCTTGTTTGGTGAATTAGGAACATAACCTAGGAAGTATCCTTCGTCGGCCTTTTCATCAAACTTAGGTTGATGTTTTGTTTTGGGTTAAGTACTTATTTGACCACTTAACTTTCAGATTTGACCCATTTAGTCACTTAATTAATTTTTGGCTCCATTTAACCATTAATCTTTAATTAACCGGTTTAATATGGGGTAAAAACCTATTTTTTGTACTTATAACCTAATCAGCCGGTTACAACCATTTTAACCCTTTGTAACCCTAGCTCCATAGAACGATCGATCTGCTTCTCCTAATTTCAGTTCATCAATCGATCGACCTTCAATTCCTCTGTGATTTCCATGGCTTCTTCATGGTTCTTCCTCGTGTAACTCTATTGATCGATCTTCCTCCTGTAGCACAATCGATCGACCATGGCTTCTTCATCTCGTATTTCCAGTTGGTCCATGGATGAATTTCCAATCGTTGATGGTTGCCTTTGTTTTTGTGGGAAAAAACCTCGTCAATACACATCTTGGAAACCCACGAATCCAGCAAGGAGGTTTCTTAGGTGTCCAAATTTTCAGGTATGCGATGGATTAAATTTCTAAAATACGATGTTGAATTAATTCGACAACTTTTATGTCTTTTTGATCCAGACAACCTCAAGACAATGCAGCTACTTTCAGTGGATTGATCCTAAAATGGAGAGTCAATGGTACCGGGATACAATGTATGATATGCATTCCCAGTTGAAAAGGATGAAACAAGTAAATGATAAGGATGCCCTCCCAGAAACTGAAGTCCCAGAAGTCTTGAAAACAGAGCTGTGTAAAAGCAAGAGAAAGTTAGTTCTGTATAGGAGATTTCTGTTATTTATGTGTGTATTGTGTTTGGTATTGTTTGTCACAAGTTCAAAGTCAATGTGCAAGATGAATGTATTGGCATTGGCATTACCCAAAATGTATTGATTTACAATCAATGAAACCATTACTTTTGATGTCTGATTTGCCTTCAATGAAACCATTTACAGTTGAATGAAACCATTACATTACAGCTTTTGCAAGTCAGTGTACTAGTTTATTATGACAACAAGGCAAAAAACCATTACATTACAGCAAAAGAGCCAATCAGTGCATAAATAGTCAAGTGAATAATCAGATAAAGACTGGATTATATTGGCACAAACAGTCAAGGGAACATTAGCATGCCCAACATGTTTTTACAAAAAAACAACAAATCCTGTGCCCAACATGTACAAAAAAGCCATGTGCCAAACATGTTCAAAAAGACTGCCCAACATGTACAAAAACCTATTCTAGATTGTGTGGGTTGTCAAAGGTTAAACCCTTTCCATCCTTTGTTTTGACAACCTTCTTCAACTTTGCAAGCACTTGCCTTGGTGATTTCCTTAGCTTAGGCAGATTTGAAAGTCCAGGTGCAGGGTAATAGACAGGTCCTTTTGGAAAGGTAGAAACAGATCCTTGAGTACTTTTCATCTCAAGTTCTTTTGGACAGGTCCTTTGATGAACTGTAGAAACAGATCCTTGAGTACTTTTTATCTCAGGTTCTTTTGGACAGGTCCTTTTGGCCTTTGTAGCTTGGTTTTCTTCAGGTTCTTTCTCTTTCTTTACCTTTGGACAGGTCCTTTTGTTATGTCCTTTTTGCCAATAGATTCTGCAAGTCATTTCCTTTCCTTGTGCTGAAACTTTTTTTCTTCTTTTAGCATCCTTTTCACTTTCATCTCTCTTCCTTTTCAAGGTAGGTCTTCCAGGTAACTTTCTTTCCTTAGGAGGTAATGGCTTCTGGTAGTCTGTCACAGGCCACATATTGCTCCCATTGAGGGGCTTGATTGGATATATTCATTCCCCAGTCTTGGTTTGACCCATTTAGGACCTAACAAGTTATCATCCTCAGTGTCATCAGTAATGAAATTTGACAAATCTTCCTCATAATGATCCATATACAATGATATTCTTCCCTCATTCCCATTTGCAAGTCGAACCAGTTTCTCAATATCCGTATCACATTTAACTTGCCTAAGTCCTTTGCTTAAGACCTTTCTAGGAACACAATAGTACAATGCACTAAATTGGTGGTTTGTGGCTTCAGATATGATCTCCTCTAGAATGTTGTAATCAACCACTTCAAAATCTACATTCCTTATCGTCCTTGCTAAACCACAAGCATATGACAGTAGTGGTTCTGGGACAAACACCCCACCATAATGAAGATCAAATGTAATGACTTTTGACATGAAAGAACTAGAAGCCATTCTGAGTAATCAAAACATAAAGACATAATTGCAATAAATTGTTAGGGTTTCAATGTAATCTGAATCCATTCTACGATCTTAAAACAGAGAATAAGTTTAGGATTACCTTTCAAGCGATTAAATTGTACCTTCCAAGCGATTGTAATGCGGGGGATTCAATCGTTGGCCAAAGCACTAACACTTCGATACTTCGATTCGTCTCTACAAACTAACCACACAAACAGGTCGATTCGATTGTAATGCGAGGGATTCAATTCGTCCCACAGCAGGATATGGAAGATGGAAGATACGGAAGATGGAAGATCAAGGGTTTCACCGTGGATGAATTTACTTTGAAATGGTTACAAAGGGTTAAAATGGTTGTAACCGGCTGATTAGGTTATAAGTACAAAAAATAGGTTTTTACCCCATATTAAACCGGTTAATTAAAGATTAATGGTTAAATGCAGCCAAAAATTAATTAAGTGACTAAATGGGTCAAATCTGAAAGTTAAGTGGTCAAATAAGTACTTAACCCTTTTGTTTTCAGTAAAGTACACGGTACCCCAAACGGTTCAAAGCCAGTTAAATTTGGTGGTCTTTTATTCAGAACTTCATAACTGGTTTTGTTCAGTGATTTGACAGTAAGGACCCTGTTTAAAACATGACACGCGGTATTCACTGCCTCCCCTCAAAACATGGTAGGTAGCTTTGAATCCGAGAGCATGGTCCTTAATGCCTCAATCAAAGTCCTGTTCTTACGTTCTGCCACCCCATTTTGTTGTGGCTCATAAGGTGCACTTGCACTATGCATTTAGCTAAACAATACACACTGTCACACCCCGTTACCCCGGTTGGCAACGAAGCGCGACGTCGCGGAAAGCATAACTATAATCATAACGAACGACCACTATATGGACATTTTTAAAATACATCGGTAAAACTTTAAAATATAGCAATGTTTTACATAGTTTGGTATGAAGAAAAGAAGTTCGCATAATACAGAGATTTAATTACATAATTAAAATATCCAAAATAATGCAGCTAAATCTCCGTTAATTTTGAATATGCATGCGACTCCATGGATGCGGAAGCTTGAAAGTAAATACGTCCGAAGGCACACTTGCCTTAATTTCCTGAAAATACACGCTAAAAAACGTCAACAAAAATTTTTGGTGAGCTCATAGGTTTACACGTAAATCTGACTTGTATGGACAACAATAGTAGAGTTTGAATTTATAAAATCATAAATTCCATGTTATGTATTACATATAAACCATCATGCAACCGAAGCTTAATTAAAAATGAGTTTGTCCTGTGCAGTATTCCCATACGTAATACCGTGTGTTAAATATATATGCACTCGCTGTTAGCCGACCCGAACTAACCCGAATGGGGGACATGACTCCCGATAGAACTATCCACAATATATTCACGCTTACAAATAAATGCAATTAACGGTTCATGATATAAGGGCGGATGAAACCACATGTGTAATACATAATAGAAATGAAGTCGTTTTCGTGTCCATATAAAAACGAAGCATGTATTTCAACCCCAAAACATAACATTGTGAAAATAGGGGCTTTGAGGACTCACCGAGCTTGTGATGGCAAAAACGAGCGAAAAATGCTATTTAGCGAAAGTGGATGGATGATGCACCAAGTGAGTTTAATCGAGTCCTAAATGATAATAAGGACTTAATATCTCTAATATATGATAATATATATATATATTTATAAATTTTTATGTCTTAAATCACCAAACATTACAAGTTTATAAATAAAACCCGCTTAAAACGTCAAGTTTATATATATATAATTTTCCAGCTTTTTTGGAGGTTTTTCAGCCTACTTTGAGGCTGTTTTTGACCAAGCTCCAAAACGTTTTAGGCTTTGGTTATCTAGGACATTAAACTACTATATACAAAGGATTTTTAGAATCAAGAACAACCATTTTTCGAGATGTTTAGGTTGGTGAAAAAGCTCGTTAAAAACCCTATGTTGGCCATTTTTGAGCTGTCAAACTTTCGGTTTCCTAAATAATTTCTGGAGGTCTTAAACTCCAAAATAAATTATGAAACCTTCCAGATCTATAGTTAAGACATAGATCTAACTTTTGAGACAAGAATCAACTCATTTCGTTAAGTTATGAATTAGTTATGATTTTTCAAAGTCGATATAAATTTTCTGCCGAAAATCCGCAGTTTATAAACTTGAAATAACTTATGATTCTTGTCGTTTATTCAAAGACTACTTGTATACAAGTTATAAAACACATATATATTACTTATTTTCATAATATTAACACTTTTATGATGTGTTTATATATTCATAAACACATTTAAAGAAACAACTTAAAAATAAAAACTAGAAACTTATAAACTTGAGTTTTTATGAAACTTGTTGTTGTTGGTGATTATATATATTATGCAAGACTTATATAAACATAAATGTATAATGAAATAAGTTAGTATCTACTTACTTTGAAGTATTTAGAGTATGACTTTGAGTAGAAGTTGGAATCCTTGCAAGACATGCACCAAATACTCTTAAAATATTGAAAGAATGCAAAGTTGCAATTTTTTTGGCTTTGAATGGGCTGGTGGCCGGATTTTTAGAGAGAAAATAAGAGGGTTTTGGTTGTTATAAGTGTGGAAATGAATGGAGTTTAAGTCCTCTATTTATAGGCAAGGAAAGGTGGTCTTGTAATCATGAAAGATATGGGAGATGGAGATTGTGTACAAGTTTGCACAAGCATGGGATGAAAAGTTGATGTAGATGGTGCAAGGTTGGAAGATTAAAATATTGAGGTTGTGTACCTTGAGGGGGGGTGGCCGGCTTAGGGCCATAATTATGTGTATTTCCATTTTTTTTTTGTATAAATGTATTTAGAATGTATTCTTGTATTTCCCTTTTCTTGTAAATTCATAAATACTTTTGGATGCATTGTTTTAATGAATTGATTAGTCTTGCATAATTAATGTTAAGTAATTGTATTAGTGTATGATTAGTGTCACTAATCATAATTTAATTATGTACTTAGTTGAATTAATCCCTCATAACGTAAATTGATCGGATTAATTGATTTCCCGATTCATCGCACCGATGAATTTGATTCTAATTGAGTTGAAGTTTTTTTTAATAACCATTGTTAATCACTTGATTAATTTCTAATGACCACTGATTAGATTATAATTGGCTATTAAATACAGATTAGGTCATTTTTGCTAACCTGGTTTAGTGCCGGATGTTACAGTCTCCCCCTATTAAGGGAATTTCGTCCCGAAATTAGCTCGTGTTCTCCACTGCTTGAGTATTTGAGAACAACTGAGGGTATTTTTCTCGGAACTGATCTTCGCGTTCCCACGTAAACTCAGGACCTCGCTTAGAGTTCCATCTGACTTTTATTATCAGGATTTGGCTGTGTTTTAGTTTCTTGACTTCTCGGTCCATTATTTCTACAGGTTGCTCAATGAGGTTCAACTTATCATCTAATTCTAGCTCGTTCATGGGTATAACGAGTATTTCATCAGCCAGGCACTTCTTAAGATTGGACATGTGGAAGGTATTATGAACGTTACTAAGCTCTGAGGGCAGATCGAGTCGGTAGGCTACCTGGCCAATTCTTTTAGTGATCTTGAATGGTCCGATATAACGAGGATTGAGTTTTCTCGTTTCCCAAAATGGATTACGCCCTTCCAAGGCGAGACTTTCAACATCACTTGATCTCCCTCTTGGAATTCCAAATCCTTCCGTCGAACATCGGCATAGCTTTTCTGTCGATCCCGCGTGATCTTTAATCGGTTTCGAATCTGGGCTATCTTTTCTGTACTCTCTTGGATGATCTCAGGTCTAGTAATCTGACTATCTCCTACTTCAGTCCAACAAAGTGGTGATCGATACTTTCGCCCATAGAGTGCCTCGAATGGAGCGGTCTTAATACTCGAGTGATAGTTGTTGTTATAGGAAAACTCGACTAATGGCAGGTGCCTGTCCCAACTTTTGCCAAAGTCGATAACACATGCCCTTAGCATGTCTTCCAAAGTCTGAATCGTCCTTTCACTCTGACCATCCGTTTGCGGGTGATAGGCTGTGCTCATATCTAGGCGTGTTCCCAGTGCTGCAACGATTGCCAAAATCTTGATGTGAACCGGCTGTCCCTGTCTAATATAATTGATACTGGCACTCCATGCCTTGAGACGACTTCTTTAAGATAGATTCGTGTTAACTTATCCATCTTATCAGTCTCCTTGATTGGCAGGAAGTGTGCGGTCTTGGTAAGTCGATCCACAATCACCCAAATGGTGTCATAACCTCCAGAAGTCTTTGGCAACTTAGTGATGAAGTCCATGGTGATGTTCTCCCACTTCCACTGGGGTATTTCTGGTTGAACTAACAATCCTGATGGTTTCTGGTGCTCAGCCTTAACTTTCAAACATGTTAAGCACTTGCTGACATATGTAGCAATGTCAGCCTTCATGTTTGGCCACCAGTACATTCCCTTCAAGTCGTGGTACATCTTATCTGACCCTGGATGAATAGCATATCTTGTTTTATGCCCTTCATCCATGGCCAGCTTCTTTACTCCTCCGAATTTTGGTAGCCAAATTCTGCCCGTGAAGTACCGACATCCATCTGGCTTGATTTCAAACTGCTTATTCATTCCTCTCAAGGCTTCATCCAGTAGATTACCCTCCTTGACTGCTTCTTCTTGTGCCTCGCGGACTTGAGAGTTTAGGTTTGACTGTATAGTCATGACCAAAGCTCGGACTCTCAATGGTTTAACCCGTTCCTTTCGGCACAGGGCATCAACTACAACATTTGCCTTCCCCGGATGATAACGAATCTCGCAGTCGTAATCGCTAAGCAGCTCACCCAACGACGTTGCCTCATATTTAACTCTTTCTTATTCAGAATATGCTGAAGGCTTTTATGGTCTGTGAACACCGTGCACTTAGTTCCGTACAGGTAGTGCCTCCATATTTTGAGAGCAAACACCACTGCTCCAAGCTCCAAGTCATGAGTCGTATAGTTCACCTCGTGGATTTTGAGTTGTCGTGATGCGTAAGCAATGACTTTATCCTTTTGCATGAGCACACAACCTAATCCATTGTGTGAGGCATCACAGTAGACCATAAAATTTTTTGTCCCTTTAGGTAAGGATAGAATTGGTGCACTACACAATCTTTGCTTTAATTATTGAAACGCCTTTTCCTGCTCTTCACCCCAGATATACTTTACATCTTTCCGAGTCAGCTCTGTTAGGGAACCTGCTATCTTTGAGAAGTTTTCAATAAATCGCCTATAATAACCGGCAAGTCCTAGAAATTGGCGGATTTCCGTGGGAGTTCTAGGAGTTGCCCAGTTCTTTATGGCCTCGATTTTTGATGGATCAACTTGGATTCCCTGGCTGTTGATCACATGTCCAAGGAATTTAACTTCTCGCAACCAAAATTCACATTTTGAAAATTTAGCGTATAACTGTTCCTTCTCTAACAACTCCAAGATGAGCTTGAGATGTTGTTCGTGCTCCTCCTTATTTCTAGAATAGATGAGGATATCGTCTATGAACACTATTACAAATTTGTCCAAATACGGTTTACACACTCGATTCATGAGGTCCATGAATACGGCTGGTGCGTTGGTCAAACCGAATGGCATCACCTGAAATTCGTAATGTCCATAACGAGTTCTGAACGCTGTCTTGGGAATGTCTTCTTCCCGAACCTTTACTTGATGATAACCGGATCGCAGATCAATCTTAGAGTAGAAGCTAGATCCCTGAAGTTGGTCAAACAGGTCGTCAATTCTGGGAAGGGGGTAGCGGTTCTTTACCGTTAACTTGTTTAGCTCTCGGTAGTCTATGCACATTCTGAAGGATCCGTATTTCTTTTTCACAAATAAGATCGGAGCTCCCCAAGGTGAGGAACTTGGTCGAATGAATCCTTTATCCATCAACTCTTGTAGTTGATTGGATAGCTCTTGCATTTAAGAAGGAGCGAGTCTATATGGGGCTTTTGCTACCGGTGCAGCTCCCGGCACCAAGTCGATTTGGAACTCCACTTGCCTAGCTGGCGGAAGCCCAGGCAAATCTTCCGGGAAGACCTTCGGATAGTCACAAACCACTGGAATATCCTCGAGTCGTTTCTCCTCCGACTCTTTTTCTGCAATATGTACTAATACTGCATGGCAACCTTTCCTAAGGCATTTTAATGTCCTTAGGCCGAATATGACATTCAGCTGAAGATTCTTTCTTTCCCCTTGGACTGTTAGGACCTTCTTCTTGTGGAGTGGTATCCGTACCACTTTCTTACCGCACAAAATCTCGGCATGATTGTGTGACAACCAATCCATACCAATTACTACATCAAAACTTCCGAGTTCTATAGTCATCAAGTCTATCTTAAAGGGATGATATGCCAGCTTCAGTGTGCATTCATTAATAATACTACTAGCCTCTATTATCTTGCCGTCAGCCAGCTCTATAGTATAAGAGTTTTCTAACGGAAAAGGAGTGGCATTCAATTGCTTACTAAACTTATCAGATATAAAGCTCCTATCAGCCCCAGTATCAAAGAGTACGTAAGCGTAAATGTCATTTAAAAGAAACGTACCTGATACCACATGGGGATCCTGACGAGCGTCACCTGCTCCTAATACAAAAGCTCTCCCCTGAGCTCCTCCACCATTTTTCAACTTCGGGCACTCACTCCTGAAGTGCCCGGCAGCTCCACATTCATAGCAGCCTCTCTGTTTACCGCCATTGTTACCCGGGGTACCAAATTTACAGTCCTTGGCCAAATGACCAAGACGTTTGCATTTTCCACAAGGGGTTGGGCAGGGACCCTTGTTGTGATGATAGGTGCATTGGGTGCAGAAAGGCTTTGTACCTGTGTAGCCCTTCCTCGTCTCAACTCCCGCTACATAAGCCTTGATGGTTTCGGGCTTCTTGGATTGTGAGCCCGTATTCTTTCCAGACATGTCCTCCCATTTCCTCTTGTTTTCCCCGGCCTTGGCTTCGTTTCTCCAGGACACTTGATCCATATGGTTGTTGGCCATCCTGATGGCGTCCTGAATGGTAGTTGGGTTGGAGGCAGTGACATTGCCTTGAATTTGAGGAGCGAGTCCCCAAATGTAACGCTCAATTTTCTTGTATTCAGGGGTCACCATCTGAGGGCACAGAATGCTTAGTTCGTGGAATCGGTTCGTGTACCCAGCTACATCCGTTCCTTTCATAGCCAGATTCCAAAACTCTGACTCCATCTTCTGTAGTTCATTTCTTGGGCAATACTCATCGGTCATCATTTGCTTTAACTCGGTCCAGGCGAGTTGGTAAGTTACATCAATCCCCACAGACTGGGTATACGAGTTCCACCATGTCAAGGCGCTATCTTGCAGAGTGTGGGTGGCGAATTTCACCTTGTCTCCTTCAATACATCCGCTAACACGGAAGACAGACTCCAATTTTTCGAACCATCGTACCAATCTGACGGCTCCTTCAGTTCCGTTAAAGTATCGGGGCTTGCAACTCAAAAACCCCTTAATTCCACACCCTTTTGGGTGGGTTTCAGTACCTCCCGTGGTGCGGCTAGCACCACCATCTCCATTAGCAGAATTGTTTAGGTTGGTCTCATAAGTGGCTATAGCGGCGGCCACTCTTTGTGCGACTAGTCCCTCGATTTCTACAGCGTTCATAGCTCTTCGGGCGTCTACCCGTCGTTGCTGTG
The DNA here is from genome assembly GCA_020465985.1 of Centrapalus pauciflorus. Taxonomy (NCBI): domain Eukaryota; kingdom Viridiplantae; phylum Streptophyta; class Magnoliopsida; order Asterales; family Asteraceae; genus Centrapalus; species Centrapalus pauciflorus. The sequence continues at coordinate 122,300 of JAANYP010002499.1, forward strand.
GTGAGGGATTTGGTTGAGGAGTCGGGATGGGAATAGACTCCCGCCTCGGTGTGATCACCCTCTTTCGGGGTGTATACAACATCTTTGGGCCGTTTGGGTAGGGACGGTACGGCTTGACTGATGGCACCGCTGGGTGGTATGGAGTGCGGGCGGGGATCACCGGGGATGGTGGATCTACTCTGGCGTTGTCCTCTTCCATCGGTTCTTCTTCGTCTGATTCTTCCATTGGATCCTCGTCCTCCGAGGGGTCTTCCTCCTCGGTCGGGTCTTCCTCAGAAAATACCTCCGGGTTGTATGGGCTGGTAGGGGTATATTCCTCTTCTGAGTCGGACAAAATGATTATCTCTCGGTGGGACATGTTTTCTGCTATCAAGGTGATCGGGTTATAATTTACCATGTTTATTAAGCGTAAAAGAGTTGTTTTTAATGCAAAAGTGTTATAGAATGTGCCGCTATTGAATAAATTCTGTGCCTATGCAGGGAAACAAAATCCGGTTTAAAAGTGCGAAAAAAGGACGAAATTTCAGAGCCAGGCGCAGAGAGGGGCGCAGCCCTGCGCCCAGACCGAGTGCTCGACAGAAGAAATTAATTCACAAAAATACGGATTTCACAGAGGGGCGCAGGGGGGGGCGCAGGCCTGCGCCTACGGCTGCGCCCAACCCATTAAAATAATGGACGGCCGTTTTTAGGGTTTTTCCATCTTTTCCTATAAATACCAAGTCATACTTCAAAGTTTAATATCGTTTTTGAGAGGAGAAGGCTAAGGAAAAGAACCCTGTTTGAGCGAAAACACGTACGAAGAACACACGAGTCGAGCTACGGTGATGGATCAACAACTCTTGAACGTTGCATCAACTATGTCCGGCTAAGCTCACCATAATCATTCTCGGAGGAAGCACATCGCTAAGTTTTACTTTATGAACGATTACTTTAAGTTTGCATGGTTTTTATTATTTATATTGTGATTGTAAACGAATGATTATTATTTTGTTGTTGCGTTTCGCAAGATAGTTCGTAGACATTTTATTATTCGTGCCGAGTTAATTATTTAATTAAGACGAGTAATCAAACGTGTCACGCGCTATGCCCAAGATCACGTAATGGTTTAAATAATAGTTATAACAAAGATTATGTCTATGTAATCTTCAAATCGTTTTTATAAATTAAATGCAAAGCGAGGTGTGGAATCCGGGAATGGTTATCTTCGTACTTTATTCAATCAAACAGTTTTCTTAAGTTTTCTTTTCACAAAATTCGCAAGTAATTAGTTTTATAAATCAAAGCAATCACCTTTTTACAACCAAATCAATCTTTCGAAATTAATTATTTTACAACGCTAGTCGCTCGAATACGTGCATTTAACCTCTCGCTCTCTGTGGATACGATCCCTACTTACCCTAGCTTCTAAGGTATTTAGTGGTTATTTTTGACGGGTTAACGACACTCGCATCAAATTTTGGCGCCGTTGCCGGGGAGCGGTTGCGCTTAAATCACGTATTTTAGTAATTAGTTAATTTAATTTTAAATTTTATTTAAATATAAATTACATTTTCATATATTTAGTTGCCTTATTTTCTTTAGAGTAATTTAGGTAATTTAGTTAATTTAGTCAATTTCAATTATTTGTTTATTTGCTTTTATTTGCTTACTTAAATTAGTTTAAGTTTCCATATTTTGCTATTATTCCATTTAATTAGTTTTTAATTAGTTTTAATTTTAATTATTGTTTTAGTTTATTAAAAAAAAAAAAAAAAAAAAAAAAAAGGGAATCGTGGCGCAAGCATCGATTCTCACCAAAAAGAAAGTAACTAATTCGAATTCTTCATCTAGCCCTTCTAAGTTTATGCACACACGATATTCTGGTAGAATTTCACCCTTGAAGTTTGATCCAGAAATCGAAAAAACTGCTAGATCTAATAGGCGAGCCACAACTCAAACAAACGAAATTAGAAATACTGTTCCTACAGTAAACGTGGAAGAAGAAATAATTAATTTGGAAGACGAGAACATCGATAACATTCTAGTTGACGTCCAACAAAATCAAAGACCGATGGGAGACCGTAGAACCGTAGAATCCCATTATAGGCCGGGTGATATCCCTGATCCATCACCCATTCTCTACCCAATTAATGAGAATGAACCCGAAATTAGGCCACAGCTATTTAGCATATTACCTGTTTTTCGCGGAGCACCAAGCGAAGAACCGTATGAGCACTTAGCTGAATTCACTGCCATATGTAAGGCCAATCACGTTAGGGGGATGACCGTAGACGCTTTAAAACTCAGACTCTTTCCTTTCTCTTTGAAGGAACGAGCGAAAAATTGGTTCGTGTCACTTCCCACTGATAGTATAACTAACTGGGATGAAATGAAAAAAGAATTTCTAACTGAATATTACCCAATTAGTAAAACTACAGAAAAACGTAAAGAAATCACTGGATTTAAACAGAAAATTGGAGAACAATTTCACGATGCTTTTAATAGGTTGAATGAATTACTACGAACATGCCCTCACCATGAAATTCCTAAATGGATGCTAATTAAAACCTTTTTCGATGGGGTTAGTCAAGAAAGTAGGAATATGATCACCGCTGCTTCAGGCGGAACCTTTTTAGCTAAGGAAGATGACGAAGCTTGGGAATTATTAACCCAATTAAGCAAAGGTTTAAAAGTCCAAGCGGGTTCGGATAGCAGTGTTAGTGTCCAAGTTATGGGCATAGACAACGCATGGAAGAATGAAGTTAAATCTGACATATCCGAACTAAGCAAAAAGATGGACTTGTTGATGAAAGGAATGGGAAAGGTTACAGCGGCACAGGTCTGTTGTGTCACTTGTGGAGACCCTTCTCATCCAACCGAGAATTGCCCACATACCTTCACGCACGAAGAGTATGTGAACGAAGCTTTTGGATTTCGGCAACGAAAAGAACGGGAGAATCCATACTCGGAAACTTACAATCCGGGATGGAGAAAACACCCGAACTTTAGTTGGAGGGATAATCAAGACAATGATGCTCCCCCGAAGCCAAGATATGAGCAACCTCGTCAACAAAACCGAGATTTCCAATATGGATCGACCTCAGCTACGAAGGATGATCGGTACTATAAACGCCAAGACCCTAAAGAAGAAAATGATTCGCGACAAGTGTCGGGGAATTCGAAAGAGTTTTCCGAGTTTATGGAATTCATGAAACAACAAACCATGGTTCAAGCGAAAACTATGGAGATGCTCGGAAGGCAGATGGGACAAATTGCAGAGTCCTTGACTAAACGAGAAGAAGGGAAGCTTCCAAGCAACACCACAGTTAACCCATCGCACCACCATGGAAAAGAAAAGAAATATGAAGTCAATGAAGTGAACGAAGTTAACAAAGTCACTACCCTTAGGAGTGGAAAGGAAGTAGATAATAAAATAGAAATGCCTAAGGAGAGTGAGACTGACGACGAGGTAGAAATTGCTTATGAAGAAGAACCACCCAGATCGGAGTCAAAGGTAGAAACAAAAGTTAAGAAGGTAACCTTTAAGGAAGTAGAAGCCAAGAAACCAGTAGAGAATAAAGTTGGGGAAGGGAGTTCCAATACTGAAACTGCTCCCTACCCAACGGCCTTAGAAAATCCAGCTTCATTTCCTTATGGTAAGAAAGGACCTAAAAACGAAGAGTTATGGGATATTTTTAATCAAGTTAAAATTAACATTCCCTTAATCAAAGCTATACAACAAGTTCCTTCTTACGCTAAATTCCTAAAAGACCTTTGTACTCAGAAGCGGAAATTTAAAATAACTCTTCCGAAGCAAATCAACCTCACTGAACAAGTCAGTGCAGTTATCACGAGCTCACTGCCGCCTAAACTAAAAGATCCAGGATCACCCTTGATCCCGGTAACTATCGGCGATATTCAAATTAAAAAAGCACTTCTAGACTTAGGGGCGAGTGTTAATATTTTACCTGGTAATTTATTTGACCAACATGATCTCGGAACCTTACAAACAACAGATGTCATCCTACAATTAGCAGATAGGTCTACCAAAGTACCACGAGGGATGTTATCTGATGTAATCGTTAAGGTCGAAGATTTCTATTATCCAGTAGATTTCTTAGTGTTGGATTCAGATAGTGCTTACAAAGAAAGCCAACCGGCAATCATATTAGGACGTCCCTTCTTAGCCACAATCAACGCTCAAATCAATTGCAGGACAGGTGCATTAGACATAGCATTCGGAAACCGTAAACTCCGACTTAATGTCTTTAACAATGTACCCAATGCGCCATTGGATTCAGAGTGCTATATGATCGATCTAGTTGATGATTTAACACAACAACAATTATCAACAATAACATGTAAAGATCCAGTGGAGCTTTTTCTGTACTACAATGAGCATAAGTTAGATAATATGCCTGAAGCTAAGGAGTTTGAACTTGAAAGTGTCCAGTCAATAGATTCTAATCAACCACCATGGACACATAAGATCGAAAAACTTCCGACTGACCTTCCACCATCAGCAAAACCGTCTTTAGAGCAACCACCCAAGCTAGAGTTGAAACCACTTCCATCTCATCTCAAATATGCTTTTCTTGGCCCTGAGAATACACTGCCTGTAATCATCGCAACAGACCTTACTGCTGCACAAGAAAAGGCCTTGTTAGAAGTGTTATCGAGATATAAGGAAGCGGTAGGCTGGACCATAGCAGATCTTAAAGGAATTAGTCCGACGCTGTGTATGCATAGGATAATAACTGATCCAACAGCCAAGCCAAGCAGAGATGCTCAGAGAAGGCTAAATCCTAACCTTAGAGAGGTAGTGAAGAAAGAAGTGTTGAAATGGCTAGATGCTGGAATTATCTATCCGATATCAGATAGCCAATGGGTTAGTCCCACACAGACGGTTCCGAAGAAATCTGGAATCACTGTCGTCGATACTCCTGAAGGAGAAAAGATTGCAACTCGCCCTGTGACGGGGTGGAGAGTATGCATCGACTACAGAAAACTAAACGCCGCAACCTCAAAAGATCATTTTCCTCTGCCATTCATCGACCAAATAGTAGAGAAGCTAGCAGGGCAGAAATTCTATTGTTTCCTAGATGGCTATTCGGGGTATAACCAAATCCCAATACACCCAGAGGACCAAGATAAAACAACATTTACATGTCCGTATGGCACATTCGCTTACCGAAGAATGCCATTTGGATTATGTAATGCTCCGGCCACATTTCAGCGATGTATGATGGCTATATTTTCAGACATGGTCGGAGGTTCTCTTGAAATCTTCATGGACGACTTTTCAATATTTGATAAGTCATTCGAAGGGTGTCTCTCTCATTTAGAAAAAGTTCTCAAGCGGTGTACTGAAACCAATTTGGTACTAAGTTGGGAGAAAAGTCACTTTATGGTTAAAGAGGGAGTAGTCTTAGGACACATAGTCTCTGAAAGAGGAATGGAGGTTGATCGAGCTAAGATACAAATAATTTCCTCGCTACCACCACCAACTAATATCAAGGGGATTCGTTCTTTTCTAGGACATGCAGGTTTCTATAGGAGATTCATAAAAGATTTTAGTGCCATATCCAAACCCCTATGTAACCTTCTCCTAAAAGACGCACCGTTCAATTTTGATAAAGACTGTGCAGAGGCATTTAACACATTAAAAATGAAGCTCACAGAGGCACCAATTCTGCAATCACCTGATTGGTCTCAACCCTTTGAGATCATGTGTGACGCCAGCGATCATGCAGTAGGTGCCGTCCTTGGTCAAAGAGTGGACAAAAAGCCAGTGGTAATATACTATGCAAGTAAAACCTTCTCTGAAGCTCAAATTAATTACACAACCACTGAAAAAGAATTGCTTGCAGTAGTATATGCGCTAGATAAGTTTAGATCTTACGTCTGGGGAGCTAAGGTAATTGTGTATTCCGATCATAGTGCCTTACGACACCTCTTGGCCAAGAAAGATGCTAAGCCACGGCTAATTCGTTGGATACTGTTGCTACAAGAGTTTGATTTAGAAATCAGAGACAAAAAGGGCTCAGAAAATGTAGTAGCAGACCATCTCTCGAGACTACCAGCAATCACCACTGATGTGCTGGACTCCATTCGGGACAATTTCCCAGATGAACAATTATTGTTCGTCGCAAAAGTGCCTTGGTTCGCTAACTTAGTGAATTACTTTGTCACAGGGAAAACCCCAAACCACTGGAATTCACATCAACGAAAGTATTTCTTCTCTCAAACTAAACAGTACATTTGGGAGGAGCCGGATTTGTTCAAAATAGGAGTAGATCAGATTATCCGGCGATGTGTTCCAGATAACGAGCATTATGATATTTTAAATCACTGTCACTCGTATGCATGTGGAGGCCATTTTAGTGCTAAGAAGACAGGACATCGAATCCTACAAAGTGGATTCTTTTGGCCAACCATCTTTAAGGACTCCTACGAGTTTGTTAAGTCATGCCTACGATGCCAGCAGATAGGAGGTATTTCAAAAAGAGACCAAATGCCTATGACACCAATTCTTATAGTAGAGATTTTTGATGTGTGGGGCATAGACTTTATGGGACCCTTTCCTAAGTCATATGGTTTCGAATACATCCTAGTGGCAGTTGATTACGTCTCTAAATGGGTAGAAGCCGAAGCCACAAGAACCAATGATCACAAAGTAGTTTGCCAATTCGTTAAACGTAATATATTTTCTCGTCATGGAATTCCTAGAGCTATAATTAGTGATGGGGGTTCTCATTTCAAAAATATGTACTTTAGCAAACTACTTAAACATTATGGAGTGACACATAAGATAGCTACCCCATATCACCCACAAACTAGTGGACAAGTAGAGGTATCTAACAGGGAGGTTAAGCGAATATTAGAAAAAACAGTACGACCCGATAGGAAAGATTGGTCAATACGATTAGATGATGCACTTTGGGCGTATCGTACAGCGTATAAAACCCCTATTGGTATGTCTCCTTATAAACTAGTGTATGGGAAATTATGTCATCTTCCGGTGGAGTTAGAACACCGAGCCTTATGGGCCATTAAAAATGCAAACCTTAACTTCACGGCTGCCGGTATAAATCGAAAACACCAACTGAACGAATTAGAAGAAATTCGCAAGGAAGCTTATGAAAGTTCTAAAATATATAAAGAAAAAACAAAAGCTTTCCATGACCGAATAATTAAACGAAAGGTGTTTAATAAAGGTGACAAAGTCTGGCTATTTAACGCACGCCTGCGGCTCTTCCCAGGCAAATTAAAAAGTAAGTGGACAGGTCCATACACAGTAACTAACGTCTACCCCTATGGTGCGGTTGAAATAATAGATCAAAAAGGCGGTGAGCCGTTTAAAGTAAACGGACACAGATTAAAATTATTTGTACAATGGGCTGATAATGAAATTATATCATCTGAGACAATGGTCTTGGAAGATATCACTTAAATATTTAAGAGTTCCAAAATGTCTGGCTGAAGACATTAAACTTAGCGCTTACTGGAAGGCAATTCAGTGAACTTTGTGGGTATGTTCCATAGAAACCCTCACGAGACTATAACTCGTCCACTCAGGCTACTGAGGGGTTTAAAGGCTGGTTGCACATGCTAAGTGCAATCGTTTTTCACCACGAAAGTGTGCTTTAATTTCGTTTATTTAGTTATATTTAGTTCTTATTGTTAGTATTTCTTAAATCGTCCTTTAAAACACTTAGCTGCGTTTGAGCTTGACTTTACTACAAAATGTCACATGCGGTAACCAACTAAGTTGGGGAAAGAATTTGCACATTCGGGACCATTGAGCTTGGAGGAAATTAAAAGGAATATACTTACGTTAGGGAGGGGCAATTCCTAGCAAAATGTGTGTTGCACCAATACTAAATTGCACATGCTTGAATATTCAATACTTAGATGCCACATGTGTTGTTTCATTTCTTCGTAAATGTTTCTTGTTTCATAATTATTTGTGTGCCGAGGACGCCCCAATTCTTTAAGTTGGGGAAGGGGAACGCATTATGCTTCACACTATGCTTTATATGTTATATATCGTGAAACCGAGAAAAAAAATTTACGAAAAATGACAACTTTTTGGTCAAATAACTCACTTATAAAGATTTAAGGTGCCATTGTTAGTGTTGATCTCAGTTAAACTTGAGTTTTCAACTCAAGTTGGGGAAGTTTGAAGAAAATTACTAGCACGAGAAGATGATGGGCCTTTCAGTGAGTTCCACGACAGCAACTTCGGACCGCCACCACCGCCACAGTAGTCAGGTTCTTCCGTTCCTTCTCTAAGTAGGATGAAGTATTTTTTTTGCTTTATTATTTATGTTTGTTTTTGCGTACATTACTTTGATTGAATAAGTGTGTGTCCTTTAAAGAAGAGTATGTGAAAAACAGGCCGTGAATGATCCGATCAATCAGCCCGATAACTTTCTATTGTGAGCTTGCAACTTAAATATGATGATGTTAGTTAGGATGGTTTCAAGCAAAAAGACGTAATTATAAGAGTTTAAACATAACACCAAGAGTCATAAATGTTTAAAACCAAGGAAGTGAACTGAGTTAAAGCAGGATATATTGGGTTGAAGCGAGTGATAATTAACCAGGATTTCAATAGCCGCTAATTATTCATGCAATAAGGGGGAGGAAGCGAACACGAATAGAGCCTCAATTCAAGTGTGGCCTAGTTGATTCAGGAGATTAAGTCTGAAGGGTACCATCATGCCTAGTCCCCTAAGACCAACTGGTCTGGGAGTGGCTGACCCAAATCCTGTTACACGGATCATCTAGAAAGTCATAGTAAACTTGAACGAAAAACATAGACATTGCATGAAAAGAACAAAAAGAAAAAATTAGTAGCTCAAGTCATGCATCGAGGAAAAAGATGGTCCAGTGACCCACGTGAATTCAATTCTGTAACCTTGAGCTAAAAGGATAATAGTGGTGAGGAATTTTGGAACAACTATCCAAGAAACATCACGATATATCTGAATTAAATTCTGTTCGTGTCTGCAAGTTTCATCACATCTATGAAGGCTAGTGCTTGTTTAAATAAGTTAATTATGTTTTGTACGCTTGATAAACCCGATGTTTTAAAAGTCTGATTTTCGTTGCTTGCTCGGGACGATCAAGAATTAAGTTGGGGAAGTTTGATCGGGTTATAATTTACCATGTTTATTAAGCGTAAAAGAGTTGTTTTTAATGCAAAAGTGTTATAGAATGTGCCGCTATTGAATAAATTCTGTGCCTATGCAGGGAAACAAAATCCGGTTTAAAAGTGCGAAAAAAGGACGAAATTTCAGAGCCAGGCGCAGAGAGGGGCGCAGCCCTGCGCCCAGACCGAGTGCTCGACAGAAGAAATTAATTCACAAAAATACGGATTTCACAGAGGGGCGCAGGGGGGGGCGCAGGCCTGCGCCTACGGCTGCGCCCAACCCATTAAAATAATGGACGGCCGTTTTTAGGGTTTTTCCATCTTTTCCTATAAATACCAAGTCATACTTCAAAGTTTAATATCGTTTTTGAGAGGAGAAGGCTAAGGAAAAGAACCCTGTTTGAGCGAAAACACGTACGAAGAACACACGAGTCGAGCTACGGTGATGGATCAACAACTCTTGAACGTTGCATCAACTATGTCCGGCTAAGCTCACCATAATCATTCTCGGAGGAAGCACATCGCTAAGTTTTACTTTATGAACGATTACTTTAAGTTTGCATGGTTTTTATTATTTATATTGTGATTGTAAACGAATGATTATTATTTTGTTGTTGCGTTTCGCAAGATAGTTCGTAGACATTTTATTATTCGTGCCGAGTTAATTATTTAATTAAGACGAGTAATCAAACGTGTCACGCGCTATGCCCAAGATCACGTAATGGTTTAAATAATAGTTATAACAAAGATTATGTCTATGTAATCTTCAAATCGTTTTTATAAATTAAATGCAAAGCGAGGTGTGGAATCCGGGAATGGTTATCTTCGTACTTTATTCAATCAAACAGTTTTCTTAAGTTTTCTTTTCACAAAATTCGCAAGTAATTAGTTTTATAAATCAAAGCAATCACCTTTTTACAACCAAATCAATCTTTCGAAATTAATTATTTTACAACGCTAGTCGCTCGAATACGTGCATTTAACCTCTCGCTCTCTGTGGATACGATCCCTACTTACCCTAGCTTCTAAGGTATTTAGTGGTTATTTTTGACGGGTTAACGACACTCGCATCACAAGGTCCATGCATAGTCTTTTAGTTAGTTACAAAATATTTTCAAAATCAGTAAAACTAAAGTGCGGTTATAGTCTAGAGTACTAATGCAACCTAGTTCACTATAACTATGGCTCTGATACCAATCTGTCACACCCCGTTACCCCGGTTGGCAACGAAGCGCGACGTCGCGGAAGCATAACCATAATCATAACGAACGACCACTATATGGACGTTTTTAAAATACATCGGTAAAACTTTAAAATATAGCAATGTTTTACATAGTCTGGTATGAAGAAAAGAAGTTCGCATAATACAGAGATTTAATTACATAATTAAAATATCCAAAATAATGCAGCTAAATCTCCGTTAATTTTGAATATGCATGCGATTCCATGGATGCGGAAGCTTGATAGTAAATACGTCCGAAGGCACACTTGCCTTAATTTCCTGAAAATACACGCTAAAATACGTCAACAAAAATTGTTGGTGAGCTCATAGGTTTACACGTAAATCTGACTTGTATGGACAAGAATAGTAGAATTTGAATTTATAAAATCATAAATTCCATGTTATGTATTACAAATAAACCATCATGCAACCGAAGCTTAATTGAAAATGAGTTTGCCCTGTGCAGTATTCCCATACGTAATACCGTGTGTTAATATATATGCACTCGCTGTTAGCCGACCCCAACTAACCCGAATGGGGGACATGACTCCCGATAGATCTATCCACAATATATTCACGCTTACAAATAAATGCAATTAACGGTTCATGATATAAGGGTGGATGGAACCACATGTGTAATACATAATAGAAATGAAGTCGTTTTCGTGTCCATATAAAAACGAAGCATGTATTTTAACCCCAAAACATAACATTGTGAAAATAGGGGCTATGAGGACTCACCGAGCTTGTGATGGCAAAAACGAGCGAAAAATGTTATTTAGCGAAAGTGGATGGATGATGCACCGAGTGAGTTTAATCGAGTCCTAAATGATAATAAGGACTTAATATCTCTAATATATGATAATATATACATTTATAGATTTTTATGTCTTAAATCACCCAACATTACAAGTTTATAAATAAAACTCGCTTAAAACGTCAAGTTTATATATATATATATATATATATATATATATATATATATATATATATATATATATATATATAATTTTCCACCTTTTTCGGAGGTTTTTCAGCCTACTTTGAGGCTGTTTTTGACCAAGCTCCAAAACGTTTTAGGCTTTGGTTTTCTAGGACATTAAACTACTATATACAAAGGATTTTTAGAATCAAGAACGGCCATTTTTTGAGATGTTTAGGTTGGTGAAAAAGCTCGTTAAAAACCCTATGTTGGCCATTTTTGAGCTGTCAAACTTTCAGTTTCCCAAATAATTTCTGGAGGTCTTAAACTCCAAAATAAATTCTGAAAACATCCAGATCTATAGTTAAGACATAGATCTAACTTCTGAGACAAGAATCAACTCATTTCGTTAAGTTATGAATTAGTTATGATTTTTCAAAGTCGATATAAATTTTCTGCCGAAAATCCACAGTTTATAAACTTGAAATAACTTATGATTTTTGTCGTTTATTCAAAGACTACTTGTATACAAGTTATAAAACACATATATATTACTTATTTTCATAATATTAACACTTTTATGATGTGTTTATATATTCATAAACACATTTAAAGAAACAACTTAAAAATAAAAACTAGAAACTTATAAACTTGAGTTTTTATGAAACTTGTTGTTGTTGGTGATTATATATATTATGCAAGACTTATATAAACATAAATGTATGATGAAATAAGTTAGTATTTACTTACTTTGAAGTATTTAGAGTATGACTTTGAGTAGAAGTTGGAATCCTTGCAAGACTTGCACCAAATACTCTTGAAATATTGAAAGAATGCAAAGTTGCAATTTTTTTGGCTTTGAATGGGTTGGTGGCCGGATTTTTAGAGGGAAAAGAAGAGGGTTTTTGTTGTTGTAAGTGTGGAAATGAATGGAGTTTAAGTCCTCTATTTATAGGCAAGGAAAGGTGGTCTTGTAATCATGAAAGATATGGGAGATGGAGATTGTGTGCAAGTTTGCACAAGCATGGGATGAAAAGTTGATGTAGATGGTGCAAGGTTCGAAGATTAAAATATTGAGGTTGTGTACCTTGAGGGGGGTGGCCGGCCTAGGGCCATAATTATGTGTATTTCCATTTTTTTGTATAAATGTATTTAGAATGTATTCTTGTAATCCCCTTTTCTTGTAAATTCATAAATACTTTTGGATGCATTGTTTTAATGAATTGTTTTAGTCTTGCATAATTAATGTTAAGTAATTGTATTAGTGTATGATTAGTGTCACTAATCATAATTTAATTATGTACTTAGTTGAATTAATCCCTCATAACGTAAATTGATCGGATTAATTGATTTCCCGATTCATCGCACCGATGAATTTGATTCTAATTGAGTTGAATTTTTTTTTAATAACCATTGTTAATCACTTGATTAATTTCTAATGACCACTGATTAGATTATAATTGGCTATTAAATACAGATTAGGTCATTGTTGCTAACCTGGTTTAGTGCCGGATGTTACACACACCAATTACTGCATTCTTAAACTCTGTTCCGTTATCACTCCTGATACGTTTTACCCTTGTCCCGTATGATTTCTCGACTTGGTCTAAGAACTCAATCAGCATGCCAGCTGTTTCGTCCTTTGTACCTAAAAAGAAAACCCAAGAGAAACGTGAGTAATTATCAGTAATAACTAAACAGTACCAACTACCACCTATGCTCCTTTTGTTGATTGGAGCGAAGAGATCCATATGCAGCAAATCGAAGGTGGAAGCAATCGAGTTCTGAGTCTTTGACTTGTGTGACTTCTTATGTTGTTTTCCATTCTTGCACGGGACACACTTGTCATCGGACTGAAAACTCTTCAGTGGAACACCTTGCACCAGACCATTTTTCGTAATGTAGTTCATTTTCCTTAGGTGCAAAGTGCGCCATACGTCTGTGCCATAGTATAGATTCAGACTCTGAAGCTTTAGATAGTAGACAAATTGTTCCCATCGATGAGTCTGATACATTCATGTCCATCATGTACAAATCATTCTTCCTTGAGGCTCTCATCATGATCCACTCTTCAGGTATTTTGAATCCCGGCTTCAGCACTAACGCTTCAGTTTCAGTAAAAATAACCGAATGCTTCATATCACAGATCTGAGATACACTAATGAGATTGTGATCAAGTTTATCAACATGGTAAACTTGATCAAGTGTGATTGTCCCATTAGTGACCACTCCTGTTCCAGTGATATTTACTCCCTTGTTCCCAGCAAATGATACAAAGCCCTTGTTCCCTCCCTTGAAGTCTGTGAGTAGACTCCTTTCCCCAGTCATGTGATGAGAGCAACCACGGGGAACCCAAGCCATGACTAACTTGGTAATACCATTCTCATCCATATATGTGAACTCCTTCAAATACACATCTCTCCTTTCAGGTGACTTGGGTTTTTGATTGAGAATTTGTTGTGGTGCTGAGTGGTTAACATTCACTCTTGGCCTTTGGGTAGACATTTGCGGTTGAGCCCTAGAATAATTTCTATTATAATGCATTTCATTATGATATCCCTGGGCTCTACCTATGTGTTTGTTGTCTTTGAGGAGTATGTGACCTAACTGGAGTGTAAGTCCTTCTAGGCGTTGTACTCCTATAGCCTTGTGGTGGTCCTGATCTAGATTGACTAGGGACTAAATTCGGAGAATTAGTCCTAATCACTTCATTCTGTCTGACCGACACTCGAATTTGTTTAGCAGCTACCCTAGGTGTTGCACTCAAGTTCTTCTCAATATGTTGAGAACCACTTGTGCTTACAATACTAGGTAGTGGTATTATGACTGGTTGATCTTGCTTCCCTACAATAGGTCTAGACTCTGGTTTAGAAGGTGTAGACTCTACTTTCTTATAAGGACAGCTAGACGCAACATGTCCTTTCTCATGACATCTAAAGAAAGAAATATTATCAATCGACTTCTTATAAGTACCCTTTGGTTTAGGTGTCTCACTAGTGTCATTTTCTTTTGATTCAACTACAGTATCTACACCCTCTTGCTGATTATTACTTTCAGGTTTAGCTTCTGCTAGTTTAATGTCACTAGTAGGCTGCACAAACTTGACTTTCTTAATCTTAGGAGTAGTGGTTGACACCTTAGTTGAATTATCCTTTTCAGATGCAGTTACAGTTGCTACCTCTGATTCAACCGATTCAATAGTTTTATCCTGAGGTTGAGGCACGTAGTTGTTGTTGAACGGTGGAGGACTCTCTTGATAACCTAGTCCTAATGGCTTCTTAGACTGCCTTTGAGCTTCTAAGATTTTTCCTAGGTTTAGAGATGAGTTCCCAAACTTTTCAAGCTTGCTATTGGCCTCAGCAACCTTAACTCTAGATTATGCTAGCTCTACATCTTTAAGAGTGAGTTTAGTTGATTTGATTGATTAAATACGTTAACAAAGATAACCATTCCCGGATTCCACACTTAGCTTTGTATTTACCTTTAAGAACGATATTAAGATTACATAGACATAATCTCTTGATAATGTTATTAATATCGTTACGTGATCTTGGGCATAGCGCGTGTTACTTTGATTACTCGTCTTAATTAACATATAACTCGGTACGAATAATAAAATATCGACGAACTATCTTACGAAATGCAACCAAATAAATAACAATCATTCGTTTACAATCAAAACATAAACAATAAAAACCATGCAAACATAAGAGATCGTTCGTATTAATAAACACTTAGTGTTATGCTTCCTCCGAGAATAATGTGCGAGCTTAGCCGGACATCGTTGGTGCGATACTCCAGAGTTGTGAGTTCATCTTCCTTAGCAACGCCGTAGCTTGTCTCGTTCGCTCTTCGTAGCCGTATTCGTTCAACCGTAACCTTTTTCTAAGCTTTTCTCTCCAAAAATGCAACCCTTTTTCGTCTGGAATGCCTTTGTATTTATAGAAAACTCTTAAACCCTAAAAACGGCACGAAAATTATTTTTATGGGTTGGGCGCAGGCCTGCGCCCCCTACGCTTCTCGTCTTTGGCAGCCAATTTCTTTCTGTTGAGCACTTGGTTGGGGAGAGGGCTACGCCCCCCCTGCGCTTGGCTCTCTAAAACCGTTCTCTAATTTTGCTCAATTTTTTCAGACTTAAACTTAAAATGGTTACCTACACAAGCAATGAAATTTATCAATAGTAGAACATTCTACGACACATTTCCATTAAAACCAACTCTTTTATACTTTAAATGCATAGTTAAATACAACCCGATCAAGATGCAAATGTTAGGATCATATTTAAATGAGCAAGCCAAAATTGAAGAGACCAAAGCTAAATTTCTGAGTTTAGAGCTAAATATGATGAATCATTGCAAGCCACATTTACCAGTTTGCACTGTTTTGAATGAGCTGAACAAACTTCATATCTTCAAGCCTCATGATGATATCATTATCCAATTCCTATCTTCACTTCCGCCAGAATGGCCTTCGAGCTGTAAAACGGGTTCTTGATCTAAGCAAGACTTCTATTAGTGATCTGTTCAAATAGTTGAGAAAATATCAAGGACATGTGGATGCTCATAAGAAAATGGATACATCTATTGCTTCTTTGCTCTTAAATGCTAACAAGATCTCAAAGAACAATATGCTATCCAACAAACACCTGCTTCTAAATTTGTTGGACCTCTTGTCTGTGGACATTGTGCACCTTATGTGTCTGCTGCTCAGTTCACTCCTTATGGTTATGTTCCTCCGTTAGAAAATTCTTCAAGGAGTCAACATCCGATGTATGGCATACCACTGTCTCCTTATAGTGAACCTCTTGATGCTGAAGAGGCTGATATTCATGAACAAATGGCTCTTTTGACTAATCGTCTGAACCAAAATTGATTTTATCTGAACAAGATGAATAATCAACTTTGTTATGACACTGGACCGAGACGGTACCAGGATGATTGAATGGATGTATGGAGGGAAGAAAGACGAGATGATAGGGAGGAGAGAAAGTATGAGCGTAGAGGTGATAAATGGGAGGATAGAGAAGAGCGGATATATGACAAGAGAGATGATCGTCAAGGTGATGAGAGAAGAAGAGACGATCGACGTGATTACCGTAGATGAGATGATAATAGAGATTCCCGGAGAGAAGAGATGAGGATAGGACACTGAGATCTCATGATAGGAAACTTGCTGATGAGAGAGGTTATTATAAATATGGAAAATCCAGTCATTTTGCTAGAGAGTGCAAGAGTTAATTTGAAAGGGATCTGGGTTACTAAGAGCGCAAGATTGAGATGTTAAAGAAGAGAGTTGATGCGATGACACTTGTTGCTTAAGAGGATTACTCGGTGGATATTGAGTCTGATGATGAAGATGATCATGGACGTAACTGCTATATGGTTGACAGGATTGGTCTTGCTGATACTGCTTTCAATTCTGATGAGAGGATGCTTGTGGATCTAACTCTAGAATATTTCTCTGACATGACTGTCGATGGGGAGATAGATGATGATGTTTAGTCTGTCTGATGACTATCACTATGGATGTCGGATGCTCTTCATCTTCTGAGTCAGAGATACATGAGGTACATTCAAATTCCGTTAGTAATTAATTCTTTACCTATGACATATACTAGCAATGAGAGTGAATGACACACAATTTATCTTGCTTTAGAAGTTAAATTGAATGTTGAAAAGAAAATTCTGTGAGATTTTAACAACATATGCTTAAAGTAAAAGAATAATCAGAAGTGTATGAAAATAACTGGTTGAATGAACATAATTTACTGAAAAATCTCCTTACTGAAAATGGGAGAACTGATGATGGGAATACTTACATTAAGAGTTGTGTTGATAGAACCACTGAGCTAAAAAATTCATTGAAGACTAAACTATTTGTTCTTATAAAGCGATTTCAGTCCATAAGTATAGAGAATGTGGAAAATGAGAGAAAATTTAAAATGATTTAGTAGAAAAGAAAGATTTGTACTCCCGAATAAAGGAGTTTATGATAATTTTTTTAAAAAAAGAGGGCAAATAGATCAAACAATTCATCTTAACCAACCAAAAGAAACTAGCTTTTATATTCCAAGGAACGAATTAGTTTTAAAAATTCTATGCTTCTGAAAAAGGTCAAACTGTTTTACCCATCAAGTGATCGTTATGCACCATCCTCCCGCCGTGATGCATAATCCCGTGCGTGATGCAATATTATGCTTTACTTTGCAATGCATTGTGGATTGACTAAAACGACTACATGATTCATCAAATGATCGCGATGCACAATTCTACTTTGCTAATGCATTAATGTGGGTTTCCAACATTTTCTGACATATAGAGATTTTCCTAGGGGTGAGCATGGGTCGGTTTGGGTCGGTTTCATGCCCAAACCGAACCCAAACCGTTTATTTCGGTTTTTGGGTTTTAGAAACCGTTCGGTTTCGGTTTCTTCCGGGTTCGGGTTTTCGGTTTCCCGGATTGGTTTCTCGGTTTTTCGGGTTGAACCCATGGTTTATGGGTTTTCGGTTTTCATGGGTTCGGTTCGGTTTTTGGGTTTAAAACCGTTCTTTTTGGTTGATTTTTTATCTTAAAATGGTTATTTTAACTAGTATGTACTATTACTCATTTACACTATATAGTAGTTTTCATTTGTAATTACTAACTAGCAACTTATTTAGAAACATAATACTTAATAATTTACTAGAAAACCAATCCTACTATCATCTTAAAAAATATTTTAAAAAATTAAATTAATTATTACTTTTCGGTTCGGTTTTGAGACGCAATCCTAACCCAAACCATTTAAAACGGTATTTTCGGTTTTTGGTTTTCCGGTTTTACGGTTTTTTTGGGTTCGGTTTTTCGGTTTCCGGTTCGGTTTCTGCTCACCCCTAGATTTTCCATTGAGGCACTGTGTGTTATATATATATAATTCACATATCATGTGTGTGACGTTAATTTAATTATGACTGTGAAAAAAAATTTAATATTTTTTTAGGACGGTATTCGATTTTGAGTGGTACTTTTTCGAATCTAAATCTATATATATTCTTTAGAAAAATATAAAATAATCTTAAGCTGCCACACGATCGACCAAGTTACTTTCATGCGTTAATTACTAAACAATGTTTTTTATAAATTAAAAATTTTATATCAGTAAGTATTAATAAATATTTTTAGTAGGTTATAACAAAATAAAAAAAAAGTTCTTAGTTTTTTTGTCGCTTTAATATGTCGACAAAAGGTTATTCTAATTATTCTAATAATTATATTACTTTACTTTTTTAAAGTATATTCCATGCGCACTCAACAAGCAAAAGAAA
Source organism: Centrapalus pauciflorus (assembly GCA_020465985.1). Lineage (NCBI taxonomy): Eukaryota > Viridiplantae > Streptophyta > Magnoliopsida > Asterales > Asteraceae > Centrapalus > Centrapalus pauciflorus. The sequence continues at coordinate 140,883 of JAANYP010002499.1, forward strand.
AAGCAAGCTAATATATATGATTGTTGAGATAATCAATATGTGAACAAATATCGATCACTCATTAGAGAGAAGAAGCAGATCGAAACGCAGCAAGAACCGCCACACCGGCCATCATATATAGGATATAAGCTCTGGTACATACTTATAATTTCTTTTATCTATATCGATCTTACGTACGTTTGACAATCTAGATGTCAACTTTGTTTCCAAAATTCGTTGTTATAAATGATCGAGTATAATAATCGACGTTTTGATATATATATATATATATATATATATATATATATATATATATATATATATATATATATATATATATATATATATATATATATATATATATATATATATATAGGGTTGGGATCATTGCAGAACCTTAATTTAGTGCAGAACCATAGAACCAATCTAAACCATTAGATTATAATATAACACTAGGGATAAGATGGTAATTATACAATTAACATTGAATTAATAGCAGCCTACCAAGTTTGACTGTCCACTTTGACTTTTTTTTTTACTCTTTTAATATATAATGGACATGCAGTGTTGCATCAACGTTAAATATACGATATCAAAGTGTTCATTCGACATCGAATGGTCGTATGGGTAAAAAAAATTTACGAAAAATAAACACGTAAATTTTTTTTCAAAAAAAATATATTCATGACCGTTCTCGTTAAATCCACCAACTTTGACTACTAATTTTGACTATTATTTATCTCTGTTAATAATGAACGTATATGCAGTGTTGCATGGACGTTAAATATACGGTATCAAAGTGTTCATTCGATATCGAATGATCTCATGATCTCACCATGATATATTGCATCGTGGTCTGGGTAAAAATTTTTTTACGAAAAATAAAAAAATATATATCATAACCGTTCTCGTTAAATCCACCAACTTTGACTAGTAATTGTGACTATTATTTTGGCTCTGTTAGTAATGAACGTATATGCAATGTTGCATTGACGTTAAATATACGATATCAAAGTGTTCATTCGATATCGAATGATCTCATGATCTCACCATGATATATTGCATCGTGGTCTGGGTAAAATTTGTTTTACGAAAAATAAAAAGTATATATCATAACCGTTCTCGTTAAATCCACCAACTTTGACTACTAATTGTGACTATTATTTTAGCTCTGTTAATAATGAGCGTATATGCAGTGTTGCATTGACGTTAAATATACGATATCAAAGTGTTCATTCGATATCGAATGATCTCATTATCTCACCATGATATATTGCATCGTGGTCTGGGTAAATTTTTTTTTACGAAAAATAAACACGTAAAATTTTTTCGAAAAAAATATATCATGACCGGTCTCGTTTTAAAGAGTATAAAATTCTCGTTTTTATGGTATAATTTTTTTGATTTAAAAATTAATAATATTAATGTTATTTTAATTTAAAGAAAAAAGATATTTATTTTGCTAATGTCAATCTTTTTGCTATTTCCAATCTTTTCCTTTTTTACCCCTCCAAGAATTAAAATATCACTATTACTAATCTTTTTTTCACTAATTCCAAACTTAACTATTTTAATCAAGACCATTAGATTATTTTAATCTATGGACGATATTGGTTCTACAGTTCTACACTAAATTTAGGTTCTGCAATGATCCCATCTATATATATATATATATATATATATATATATATATATATATATATATATATATATATATATATATATATATATATATATATATATATGGTTCGTGTGAGTACCTAAAAAAATGCAGAATACCGTGATCACCTGTGAACACACGGGTTTCGGATATATTCATGTAGATACAAATAATATAAGACTATTCGTAAAAAATTATATACAAACTAGCATAATAAACGTCATATGAACGTGAATTTTTTTTTATGTGAAGATGCTTAGTGTGAACACACGTTTACAACAGTACAGTTTATGTGAACACACACGCTTTCCATATCTCTCCAACCCTTCTGCAATGGTGGGGGTTTTTACAAAGAAGACTTGTGTGCGATTTATATATAATATATATGCCAAGCTGAAAGGACCATTTCCCACTTTGTTAAGTTGATATCAATTTTAAAATATATAAGTTTTTCTAAAATCGAAATCACCAACTAACTCTTCACTGTCGTATATATGCATGTGGTGTTGTTCCTTGTTGACTTGTGGTACTCTGCCTCTCTCTTTCATATTTTATATATATATATATATATATATATATATATATATATATATATATATATATATATATATATATATATATATATAGGGTTAAGTTCCATGAAGTCCCATATTAGATTGGAGTCCTGGAGTCTCATATTAAATGTACATGTTCATTACAATAAAATGTTTTATTTTATACAAAAGTATAATATACACATGTTTAAAAGTGCATTACAATTGACGAGTTCACATCATATGAAGTTATAACGATAAAAAAAATTTTATATCATGCAAAATTATAATATTTAAACAATATGCACATGTGATCTGATGATGTACTTTGAACATGTGCATATTGCATTTTTGCATGAAATATAACATTTTTATCGTAATGAACTTCAAATTATGTGAATTGTTTAACAGTAGTAGACTTTGGAACATTTATATATTACATTTTTGCATGAAATAAAATATTTTATTGTAATGAACATGTACATTTAATATGGACTCCAGGACTTCAATCTAATATGGGACTCCATGAAACTTAACCCTATATATATATATATATATATATATATATATATATATATATATATATATATATATATATATATATATATATATATATATATATAGAGGGTTGGGATCATTGCAGAACCTTAATTTAGTGCAGAACTATAGAACCAATCTAAACCATTAGATTATTATATAACACTAGGGATAAGATGGTAATTATGCAATTAACATTGAATTAATAGTAGCCTACCAAGTTTGACTGCCCACTTTGACCATTTTTTACTCTTTTAATATCGAAGGTACATGCAGTGTTGAATGTGTGATATAAACTGTAATTCGACATTGAATGATCTCTATAAAATATATTGAATGGAGGTCTAGGTAAAAAAAAAAATTTTACGAAAAATAAACACGTAAAATTTTTTCGAAAAAAATATATCATTACTGTTCTAATTAAATCAACCAACTTTTGAGTACTAATTTTGACCATTATTTTGTATTATTAATTTTGAATGTACATGCAGTGTTGCATCGACGTTGGATATACGACATCAAGTGTTCATTCGACATTGAATTATATCGGCCATGCTACATTGCATGGTGGTCTGGTAATATTTTTTTACGAAAAATAAACACGTAAAATTTTTTCGAAAAAATATGTCATTACTGTTCTAATTAAATCAACCAACTTTTGACTATTAATTTTGACCATTAATTTTGACCATTATTTTGGTTTTGTTAATTTTGAATGTACATGCAGTGTTGCATTGACGTTGTATATACGACATCAAGTGTTCATTCGACATTGAATTATATCGGTCATGCTACATTGCATGGTGGTCTGGTAATATTTTTTTTACGAAAAATAAACACGTAAAATTTTTTCAAAAAAAATATGTCATTACTGTTCTAATTAAATCAACCAACTTTTGACTACTAATTTTGACCATTATTTTGGTTTTGTTAATTTTGAATGTACATGCAGTGTTGCATCGACGTTGAATATACGATATCAAGTGGTCATTCGACATTGAATGATACCGGCCATGCTACATTGCATGGTGGTCTGAGTAAATTTTTTTTAACGAAAAATAAACACGTAAAATTTTTTCGAAAAAAATATATCATGACCGGTCTCGTTTTAAAGAGTATAAAATTCTCGTTTTTATGGTATAATTTTTTTGATTTAACAATTAATCATATTAATGTTATTTTAATTTAAAGAAAAAGGATATTTATTTTACTAATGCCAATCTTTTTGCTATTTCCAATCTATTCCTTTTTTACCTCTGAAAGAATTAAAAAATAACTAATGTCAATCTTTTTTTCACTAATTCCAAACTCTATGGTTTTAATCAAGATCATTAGATTAATCTAATCTATGGACGATATTGGTTCTACGGTTCTACACTAAATTAAGGTTCTGCAATGATCCCATCTATATATATATATATATATATATATATATATATATATATATATATATATATATATATATATATATATATATATATATATATATATATATATATATATATATATAGATTGAGGTTCAATTGAGAACTTTTTATGCATCGGGGCACCTCGAGGCACTTTTGTGCATCGGATAATCCACCAAGGGTGCACAAAGGGCATTTAGGGAAAACTAAAAACATGATAATTAATTTATTTTTAAAAATCATTAAATGATAATTAGGAGTTACATTTTGAATTAAAATCTCATATTAACTACATTCCTCATTTTTCTCCTCATTTCTCTCTCTCTCTCTCTCTCTCTCTCTCTCTCTTTCTCTCTAATCGTGTTCTTCATGATTTTCTTAGTGATGATGATTTGAAGACGAAGAATAACGATGAACAACGATGATGATGAACATGAAAAAGAGAGGTAACAGATGATAATTATGAAGAACATGATGCATAGATGGATGATGAACGATGAATAATGATAATGCATAGATGGATGATGAACGATGAACAATGAAAAATGATGATGCATAAATGGACGATGAACAATGACGATGCATTAATGAATGATGAACAAGTTGAACATGATGCATAGCTCAATGAAGAATATGAACGACAAACACAATGCATAAAAAAAATGATGAACAAGTTGAACACGATGCATAAATGAATTTTTCTATTTTTTTTGTTAAATGCGTCTTTTTTTAACATGATGCATAGATAAACAATATTAACGATGAAATGCATTGATATCCATCATCTTTTTTTGAATTTGTGTAATTTTTGTTAAATTTGGAAAATCAATTGAATTTATTTGGCATTTATTATTTGATTATTTGTTGAAATATTAAATTTAATGAGGTATGCACATTCCCCAAAATGCCCTTCCTTGTTTGTTCCTATAATGCACAAGTTGCATAAAATTGTCCAACTATTTACCCTTTTGCCATCAATCTAATCCATACAATTTTTTGATCTAATGGTTGATATGGGTTCTTTTGTACCTCGATGCATAAAAGTTCTCAATTGAACCTCCCTCTGTATATATATATATATATATAGATATATATATATATATGTATATATATGTATATATATGTATATATATCTTTATAGAGGAGGGTTCAATGGAAAACCACCATGCATCTGAAAACTTGTGAAAACCGCACTGCACCACCACAAATGCATCACATTCCCCGCGTGATGCATCAAAATCCTGCTTCCCGCGTGATGCATCAAAATCTCGCGTAATGCATTACTTAATTTACGATCATGCCACCGTGTTTTTCATGAAATGCACCAAATCAGATGGTATGCGTAGGTTTCCATAGTTTTCAGGTGCATAGTGGTTTTCCTTTGAAACTTTCAATTCCGTGAGAACCCTCCAAAATGCACAAATTTATACATCAAATGCACAAATTTAAAAATTAAATTATAACTTACAATCATTATTGGTTATCAATATTAATAAATATCATAATCTAACATTAAAATTATCCTTAAAATTTAAATTATGAAGTTTTACACTAAATGCACAATTTTGAACATTAAATGCACAATTTTTGTCAAATGCATGAATTCGAACATAAAGTGGACAAATTTATCATGATATGTGTAAATTTTTATATCAAATGTTTAAATTTTAACATTAAATGCATACTTTTATACATTAAATGCACAAAATTTAGAGAGGTTTACACGTTCTCACGGTAACGAGGGTTCTTACCGGAACCCAACCCTATATATACACAGACACACACACACAGATATATATATATATATATATATATATATATATATATATATATATATATATATTCTGTGAATGAATGAGTTTTTATCATTTATTTACATAGTTTGTTATTTATTCACGAGGGTTCTTACCGGAACCCAACCCTATATATACACACACACACACACACACACACACACACACACACACACACACACACACACACACACACACACACACATATATATATATATATATATATATATATATATATATATATATATATAATCAGGTCATGAGAATTTCTTTATTTCGTGAAAACCACTCTAAAATTTATGAATTTCATACTAAAGAACATAAATATGAATATCCAACATTCATTCATCTTTTATTGTAGATAAGTCTAATCTAATTAATATCATGAAAACTCATATTTTGTCTAACATCATCATGGACGACTCACGACATCACCGACGATTTATTACACCATCGTTGATTCACAACACCACCGGCGATTCACAGTACCACTAGCGATTCATATTTGATATGGTTTATAATTCGCATTTGTGATTCATGGCACCAACGATTTACCAATGATTCACGATTCACAGTCATACAAGCATGAGATTCATGACTCGCTTATAGGATTCATGGCATCAAGGATTTACAATTGATGAACAAGATGATTTACGGTTTACAATTGATACAAACATGATATTTACAACACCAATAATTTACACGTATTTAACATTGTAATTCACGATTCACAGTCGATACAAGTACGATATTCAAGACCCACTTATGGGTTCAATGAAAATTCACTTGACTTCAGTTGTTTCAATAAACAAGAACATTCATAGCATTCGTCAGGTTCACTAAGAACCATTACATTCTAGCAACTTATTTATAAGGTTCAAACTAAGTGACGGTAAATAACTTTAAATTCATATATGTCGAAACTGTAGTCTTCAGATTTATGCATCCTTTTTTTTAGAAAATTTTCAAGGAAGGAGAGAAATTTTGCAATAATAGAGCTTACTCGGAAAATTTCAAGAAGTGGAATGGAAAGAGTAGTCAACTAATTGACTAAGACCTGGAGTTCATGCACTTGCTCCATAATCGGCTTTTCATCAAACATTTGAAACTCGAATTATTTAGATACAAGCTACTTATCGGTACCTTCTTCATGCACCTTATATTTAAGTTCCAAAGCTTTCCACAATTCCCTTGGATCTGTGACCGGCACGTACAGATCAAAAAGACGATCATAGAGAGTATTTTTTATATGATCAAGACAAGGTTCTTGATTTTCCCTACGGAGAAGGCGATTCTTTACGTTGAACAACGAAGCTTACTCTGAAGTACCCTTTATAATAATTTTTTTTATATTTTGTTTAACATGTAACTATTTTGTTATATATTCTTTTATAACTTATTAGTATATTATGTTTAATTAAATTCCAAATATATCATTATAGTAATTAATATTGTTTTTATCTATATTTTGATATAAAATTTACTACTTTTCAAATTCAGAATGACAGATTTTTATTTATATTTGTACTTTTTAATTTTATATATGATTTCATTTTTAATTATGATTAATAAAATTTCCTTATATAGTTATAATAGAATTGTTTTTACTTGCATCTCGATATAAATTTTATTATCATTCTAACAATTTAGCGAGGAGACTTCTGTTATTATATTTCTTATTTAATAATTAAATTTTTTATTTTTCTGTTGTCATATTTATATTTTTAATAATTTGATTTATAAAAATTTGAATATATAATTATGATTGTGAGGTCCATTTTAACGTATGGTTGGATAAATTATTTTACATTGAAAAACGTAGAAATTAATTAGTTATAGATTTTTGTCTTCTTACAAGCGGAGGAAAAAGCGTGAACAAAATTTGGAATAAAAAAGAATATAATATTTTTTTTGAACAGCAACAATTTTATTCAAACCCAAATTGCTTCTAGCAAGATGCTAGTCGCAACCAATGATACACCACATTAAATCCCAGAAGTTACAAGATAATCAAGAACATAAACTACTAAATCCTCCTATGAAAACTCCAAAAGTGGATTGCAAAGCCAAGAGCTCCAAGATAATTTTTTGCTAAATTGACCCCTAGAATTAATCCAAAAGAACGACCACCCTTGTATCGAACCAATAAGCGAAACACCCGATCTTGAGTCAGAAGGAAAGGCCAAAGAGTTCCTGAGCTTCCAAATCACCCAAAGCAAGGTAAAAACTGACGCCGAAAAAACTTCCAATTTGTCACCTTTAAGACCCAAATCCAAACCCCAACTTAATAAAGCAGCAGCCGATACATTTCTTGGATCATTCACCCCCCACCATCTTTTAAAATCGGCTACCAACTCCCAAGAAACAGCACATCTAAAAAACAAATGGTCCTCACTTTCCAATTCCAATCTGCACAGAAGGCAATTTGATGAATTAAATTGCAAACCACGCTTAGACAGATTAAAATAAGTAGGCAGTCTATAATGAAAAATCCTCCAAGCCAACACATTTACTTTACTTGGAACCAATTTAGACCAAAAAAATTGCCTCCCACGATAAGAAGAAGAAAGCAAATCATCAACCGCATATCTCAACGAAGAGACCGAGAATACCCCCGAATCTTCAAGTGCCCAATTCCAAGAGATAGGATTATCACGGGTAGGATTTAAATCCACTTGAAAAAGGGCAGACAAATCCAAATATAACTCATCGAAAGAGTTTTGGATAGATGCAATATTCTTCCAAGCCCCGCCTTTTTTTGTTGAAAGAGGATCTACCGGTAGGTTCCGATTAAATCCATGAAGAGCCAAAATCACCATCTTCCATAAAGAGTTTGAATCAGTCTTCAATCTCCACCACCATTTAGCAAGAAGTGAAAGATTAAGAGCTCTCAAACTATTGATTCCAAGTCCACCATGTTCCATAGGAGCAATCGTATCCCGCCAAGATATCCAATGAATCTTTTTTCCATCCGAACCACATCCCCAAAAAAACTTGCTTCTAATACTTTCAAGGCGATTTAGAATGCAATTAGGGGCTTTATATAATTACATATAATAAATCCCAAGAGAACCAAGAACGGACTTGCATAAAACCAATTTGCCACCAATGGAAATCAAGGAAGCTTTCCAAGCAGCAAGTCTTGAATTTGCTTTCTCAATAAGAGGTTCCCAAAAGCATTTCCTGTTTGAAGAAGCGCCAACAGGAAATCCAAGAAATTTAAAAGGTAGAGAACCAATGTTACAGTTCAATCGAGAGGCCACATGCACCACATCATCCTTTCTAACACCCACCCCCAGCAAGTAAGTTTTACTCATATTAACTTTTAATCCAGATGCAAAATAAAAACAATGAAGAATTCGGATTAAGTTAAGAGCATTGGTGTTCAACCAAACACCAATAAAAATCACATCATCAGCATATTGTAGATGAGACAAAGTCGGGCCATTATGAGGAAGAGAAATACCATGAAATAATCCAGCAGCCATTGTCTCCTGCATGGCAATATTTAACCCTTCCGCAGCAATAATAAATAAAAATGGTGCAAGGGGATCCCCTTGACGAACTCCGCGTTGCATCAGAAACTCAAGTGTAGGAACTCCGTTGACCAGCACCGAGACTTTAGATGAGCATAAACAGCCCCTAATCCACCTTCTCCATTTTTCCCCAAAATTCATTTGATGAAGAACCGAATCAAGATATTTCCAAGACAATGAATCAAAAGCTTTATCAAAGTCAACCTTCAGAAGTAAAGCTTGATATTTCGACCTCTTTAACCAACTAATAGTTTAATTCAAGATAAGGGGACCATCAAGAATACTACGACCCTTAATAAAAGCATTCTGAACATCACTCACTACCGAGTTAATCACCCCTTTCAGACGGTTAGATAAAACCTTTGCAATAATCTTATAAAAACAGCCAATAAGACTTATTAGACGAAAATCAGCCAAATAGATAGGATCACGGACCTTAGGAATAAGAGCTAAAAAAGAGGAATTAGCACAAGGATCAATTAAGCCTGTAGATTCAAAATACCTGACAGCATCAACAAAATCAGCACCGATGATATGCCAAAACTTCTTTATAAATGCAAATTTTTGTATTTTAAATGTTTTTCTATGATGAAGCTTATATTAAAAATTCCTAGGAAATTAAAATGGACAGGGAATCAAACCATATACAACCATCTAGAAAGAGACAAAGAAACATATAACTAATAAATTAAATATTGATTTTAATACATTCTTAATTAATAGCAAACTAGTAAACTACCATTACAAAAAACAATTAAAAGATGACAATAACAGTGTCATCACTCATCAATGAATATATATATATATATATATATATATATATATATATATATATATATATATATATATATATATATATATAGAATATGGTTCGTGTGAGTACCTAAAAAATGCAGAGTACCGTGAGTACCTGTGAACACACAGGTTTTAGATGTGAACATGCTCCGAAAAAAAGTTTTTTTTTTAAATTTATTTTTTCATATTAATTTAGATACAAATAATATAAGCCTATTCGTAAAAGAATTACACGCATTCACACTTTCTATCATCTTAAAAGTCATGTGAACGTTAAAAAATTCATGTGAACATGCTTAGCTGTGAACATACATTCACAACAGTGCAGTTCATGTGAACTTGCACGTTTCACATAGTTATAGTGTGCGTTTAGGTGTGATTTTTTGCAAGTAGTCTTATATTATTAATTTAAATATGACTATGAAAAAAAATTTCAAAAAAAATGGTTTTAAGCGAGGTACCTCCGGTACTCCGCAAAACTAGTGGTACTCATTTGAACCCATATATATATATATATATATATATATATATATATATATATATATATATATATATATATATATATATATATATATATATATATACGGGATCATTGCAGAACCTAAATTTAGTGTAGAACCGTAGAACCAATATCGTCCATAGATTAGATTAATCTAATGGTCTTGATTAAAACCATAAAGTTTGGAATTAATGAAAAAAAGATTAGTGTTAGTGATTTTTTAGTTCTTTCAGGGTAAAAAAAAAAAGGAATAGATTGGAAATAGCAAAAAGATTGACATTAGTAAAATACATAACATTTTTCTTTAAATTAAAATAACATTAATATGATTAAGTGTTAAATCAAAAAAATTATACCATAAAAACGAGAATTTTATACTCTTTAAAACGAGACCGGTCATGATATATTTTTTTTCGAAAAAATTTTACGTGTTTATTTTTCGTAAAAAAAAAAAAATTAACCAGACCACCATGCAATGTAGCATGGCTGGTATCATTCAATGTCGAATGACCACTTGATATTGTATAATTAACGTCGATGCAACACTGCATGTACATTCAAAATTAACAGAACCAAAATAATGGTCAAAATTAGTAGTCAAAGTTGGTTGATTTAATGAGAACGCTAATGACATGTTTTTTTAGAAAAAAAATTTATGTGTTTATTTTTCGTAAAAAAAAAATTACCCAGACCACGATGCAATGTAGCATGACCGATATAATTCAATGTCGAATGAACACTTGATGTCGTATATCCAACGTCGATGCAACACTGCATGTACATTCAAAATTAACAGAACCAAAATGATGGTCAAAATTAGTAGTCAAAAGTTGGTTGACTTAATGAGAATAGTAGTGATATATTTTTTTCGAAAAAATTTAGGTGTTTATTTTTCGTAAAAATTTTTTTAACCTAGACCTCCATTCAATATATTATATATAGATCATTCAATGTCGAATTACAGTTTATATAACACATTCAACACTGCATGTACTTTAGATATTAAAAAAGTCAAAAATGGTCAAAGTGGGCAGTCAAACTTGGTAGGCTACTATTAATTCGATGTTAATTGCATAATTACCATCTTATCCCTAGTGTTATATAATAATCCAATGGTTTAAATTGGTTCTATAGTTCTGCACTAAATTAAGGTTCTGCAATGATCTAACCCTATATATATATATATATATATATATATATATATATATATATATATAATATATATGTATATATATATATATATATATATATATATATATATATATATATATATATATATATATATATATATATATGTATATATATATATATATATATATATATATATATATATATATATATATATATACACACATACATACATATAGAGGGAAGTTCAATGGAAAACCACCATGCACGTGAAAACTTGTGAAAATCGCACTGCACCACCACAAACGCATCAAATTCCCCGCGTGATGCCTGTACACGGAAGAATTTTCGATAGTTTTGAAAAGGCTATAATTCCATACGATGAGTATGCAAAATCTGTGGGGTTCACAACACGTCGATCCACAGAAAACCGAGCAAGAGATGGGACAACAACACTAAAAAAGGTTGTATGTAGCCGTTCAGGTAAGACATGTGATGGAACATACACTACTGATGAAGGAGTATCGAAATCAAATAAGCATAGTATGCCATCAAGTAGGATAGGATGTTGTGCTCAAATCACATTTGGATATTTGAGTAGGGTAGGTATGTAAGTGAAAGCGTTTGTTGAGAAACACAAACACCCAATGGTACCAAAGGAGGATAGGTATCTAATGCGCACTAATAGAAAACTAGACTATAGTAAACAATGTTTTATATATGATATGTCGAATATCAATATAGGTGCAGTTAATGCCCACAAGATAGTTTCTCAGATGTCCGGAGGATACGATAAAACTGGTGCAACAAAAACAGATTTCAAAAACTTTGTGTGTGACATTAAGTGTTTCATAGGCGAGAACGATGCACAAATGGTTGTTGACAAAACGGAAAGTGTTAAGAAGTTTGGTTCTATTTATAGTTTCGAGTACACGTGTGCGGCCGATAGAATCTCTACTAGGGATGTTTTGGGCAGATGAAACAGGAAAGAATAATTATGATGCATTTGGTGACATAGTATCGTTCGATGCCACGTATCGTACAAACAAATATCTTTCATGACTTTCTCCTCTTACTTATTCTATAAGGGATAATTTTTAGCCGCGGGGACCCTGATGGTCGCGTCGCGACATCGCGAAAACCAGCACATGATAACCTCTAATAGCATAAAAACTATTTCACACATTCTCTACAACACATAACTCAAATTAAATCTTCAATTCAAGGGGCTTACCTCTTTGAAGCTCAAGAACACCACACAAAAGATGATGAAGATGAATCCAAGGTTTTCACACTCAAATTGAAGTTAGAAATTGGCTTCTTGCTGGAGGTCTTTGCACAAACACACACATATACACTCTTAGGGTTCAACTCAAGTGGACAAGGAAGAATTGAAGGCACAACATATATACGCTTCTAAATTTAACCGGTCCCGAACCTATTAACCCGAACCCGATATCACATTTTCAATATTTATACCCATTTAATCCCATGATCCCAAAAATATAATCCATCCACTAAAATTATAACCCGATGACACGCAAGCCCGATCCCGACACGTATCAATCCACGAAACGGGATATAATTGGACCAACCCAATATTAATAAAATAATTATCCACTAAAATAATTCCACATACCTGGTCGAAATGACGGATGTTACAAATTCTCCCCTCTTAAAGAGATTCCGTCCCGGATTCTAACTCGAACTCTGGAACAGGTGAGGATATCTCGATCGCATCTCTGACTCAGGCTCCCATGTAGCATTGGTACCGTTATGGTGTCTCCACTGAACAAGTACCAAGACAATCTCTTTATTTCTCAATTTCTTGATCTTCCTATCGGAAATGGCCTCAGGATGCTCCACATATCGCAGCTGATCATCGACTCGTATCGTGCACACCGGCCAACTCTGGAGACAATTGCGGTCGGTGGGCCTGATCCCGGACTCTCTCAATGATCTCGAATGGCCCAATATACTGCGGACTCAGCTTCCCGCGATGTCTGAACCGGATGACCCCTTTCCACGGCGACACTTTAAGCAATACTCGGTCCCCAACACTGAACTCCAGCTCTTTTAAACGGCGATCGGCATAACTCTTCTGATGGCTCTGGGCGACTCTCATATGCTCCCTGATCACGACCACCTTGTCACTGGTCTCCTGCGACAGCTCCGGCCCGCTGATAGATCGCTCACCGACCTTGCCCCAACACACTGGGGTCAGGCACTTGCGCCCATATAGTGCCTCAAATGGAGCCATCTTAATCCTGGCATGATAGCTATTATTGTAGGCGAACTTGACCAACGGCAAATGCACGTCCCAATTACCACTGAAGTCGATAGCACATGCCCGCAGCATATCCTTGATGGTCTGATTGGTGCGCTCGGTCTGCCCGTCTGTCTGCGGTCTATAAGTTGTGCTCAGCTGAACCCTGGTGCCCAATTCCCGCTGAAAGCTCTGCCAAAATCGAGATGTAAACCGCGTATCCCTTTCCGAAGTAATCGACATCGGAATCCCATGCTGCGATACCACTTCGTTGATATACAGTCTCGCTAGCTGATCCATGGTGATATTACCCCGAACGGCTAAGAAGTGCGCACTCTTCGTTAATCAATCCACTATTACCCAGGTCATATCATTCCCGCGGACCGTGCGTGGAAGTCTCACAATGGAATCCATCGTGATGTGATACCACTTCCACTCGGGGATCTCTAACGGTTGTAGATGCTTGTGCGGCTTCTGATGCTCGGCCTTGACCATCAGACACGTCATACACTACTCAACATACCGGCCCACATCTCTTTTCATTCCTGGCCACCAGTAAAAATCACGGAGATCACGGTACATCTTAGTACTCCCCGGATGCACAGATAGCCTCGACCGATGCGACTCATCAAGAATCAACTGCCGCAGATTCCCAACCCTCGGAACCCAGACCCTATCATCGAACAAATACAACCCACAATCATCCCTGATAAACGAATCAAGCTGCCCGGTCAGACGTTCCCTTTTTACATTATCACCTCGCAGGCCCTCCTGATGCACTAATTTCAGACTATCCGTCAATGTCGAGGTAATTTCAAGCCTCGAGGCCCTGGATATCACAGTCTGGCCGCATGCCCTACGGCTCAGCGCATCAGCTACCACATTAGCCCGGCCCGGGTGGTACTGAATCTCACAATCGTAGTCCTTAAGCAACTCAAGGCTACGACGCTGTCGCATATTAAGATCTTTCTGGCTGAACAGGTACTGAAGACTCTTATGGTCGGTATACACAATAAACCGAGACCCATACAGATAATGGCGCCAAATCTTCAACGCAAACACGATGGCGTCTAACTCTAAATCATGCACGGTATGGTTCTCCTCATAGGTCTTCAGCTGGCGTGAAGCATACGCGATCACTTTCCCTCACTGCATTAGAACACAGCCCAGACTCGACCCTGAAGCATCACAATACACCACAAAATCCTCGGTACCCTCCGGCAAGGCTAACACTGGAGCCTGACATAGCCGGGTCTTCAGCTCCCTAAACGCACGCTCCTGCTCCTCGGACCACTCAAATGGAACGGACTGTCGTGTCAATCTCGTCAACGAAATTAAGGCAATCCTTGAAAAGTCCTGGATAAAGCGTCGATAATACCCAGCGAGACCTAGAAAACTGCGAATCTCAAGCACTGATCTGGGAGGCTCCCAGCTCATCACTGCCTCAATTTTGGCCGGATCCACTTTTATACCCTCGACGCTGACCACATGCCCCAGAAATTGCACTTCCCGCAACCAAAACTCACATTTGGACAGCTTAGCATACAATTTCTCCCTGCGCAGCACAGTCAAAACCTCTCGAAGGTGCTGCTCGTGGTCCTCAGCACTCCGCGAATAAATCAGGATGTCATCGATGAACACAATCACGAATCTATCCAACATGGCTCTACACACCCTGTTCATCAAATCCATGAAAGTGACGGGTGCGTTGGTCAATCTGAATGGCATCACAAGGAACTCATAGTGCCCATAACGAGTTCGGAACGCTGTCTTCGGCACATCCTCCTCCCTGACCCTCAACTGATGATATCCGGACCGCAAGTCGATCTTGGAGAAGAAACTCGACCCTTGGAGCTGATCAAACTAGTCATCGATACGTGGAAGCGGATAACGATTCTTCACGGTCACTTTGTTCAACTCCCTATAGTCGATACACATCTGCATGTTGCCGTCCTTCTTTTTCACGAATAACACTGGTGCACCCCACGGCGACGAGCTCGGACGGATAAATCCACGATCTAGAAGCTCCTGCAGTTGAGACATCAACTCTCGCATCTCTGTTGATGCCAGCCTATAAGGCGTCTTCGCAATCGGCACCGCCCCAGGAACAAGATCTATTCGGAACTCTACTTGGCGATCTGGCGGTAACCCAGGCAACTCCTCTGGGAATACCTCAGGGAACTCACGAATCACCGGAATATCCTCTAAGGTCTTCTTTTATTTCCTCGCGTCAACTACATAAGCTAGGAAAGTCTCGCACCCCTTAGAGACATATCTCTGAGCCTTCGCCATATATACAATCCCGATATCTCCCCTGCGGCGCTCCCCATACACGATAACACTCTCACTGTCAGAAATGGGTATACGAATGATCTTCTTGGCACACAGAATATCAGCCCGTTTGGCAGTCAACCAGTCCATACCCACAATCACATCGAAGCTACTAATCTCAATCGGTAGCAAATCGATCATAAACCGCTGGGAATCTACCTCTAACACACAATACCGATACACCCGACTCACTAACATCGAACTCCCATCGACCCTTTTGACAACCAAAGGAATAAACAAAGGAGAAGGAGACACACTAAAATACGCACAAAAGATAACAGATACTAGGGGGGTTCAAAAATATCCGAATCCGAGCATCTGAAACAAAAATCCGAAAATCCAATCCGAAACTATCCGAAATTTCGGATTCGGATTCGAATAGTAAAATTCCAGATTTTCGGATATTCTGATAATCCGATATCCGAAAATCCAAAAAAAAAAATTTTGAATTTTTTTATATCTTTAGTATTGATTATTTTCATAATATTGAGTATTTAGTATTATTCTAATGTATATTTTTATGTTTTATCTTAGTATTATAGATTTATTAACTAATATTTTTATAAATTTTAGTTTATTTATATTTTTTTAGTCATTTTGAGTAAAATAATTCCGGATACATTTAGTTTGTGATATATTTATTTTTAATATCTATTTGGATATATGAATTTGTATTTTAGATATTTAAATATTTGATTTAATTTTTTAAAAAAAAATTAAAAAATATGAATTTTCGGATATTTTTTCGGATATTCGGATAATCCGATATCCGAATCCGAAATTTCAGATATCCGAAATTTCAGATTCGGATTCGGATAGCAAAATTCACTATCCGAAATTCGGATATCCGGTTTTGAACACCCCTAACAGACACGTAGGAGCGATTGGCACCGGAATCAAACAATGCACGAGCTCTAAGTCCGTTAAGAATGTACGTACCCGAAACAACATCCGTAGCATCCCGTGCCTCCTTAGCTGTGGCCTGAAATACACGCCCTCGGCCCCTTGGAATAGAATCACGGCGACTAGACGACGACGGCTCAGCCCTGGCCCGACTCGAACTGGTCCCCTGAACTGCCGGCCCTGGTTCCGGACTGTCCCTGACACGATGCCCCGACCTCCCACATCTGAAACACAGTGGCTCGGGAACTGTACAAACTGACGCGGCGTGGCCCCGCTAACCGCATCTATAGCATCGCGGTAGATCCGACGAACACTGCCCCGAATGACGTCGGTGACACTTCGGGCACTCCCGATCCCCATAAGAACTCTTAACTCGGCTACCGGACGCCTGGGACCCCTGTCTCACACTACTCTGGCTCTGTGCTCCAGATCCCTGACCCTGGCCCTGCTGTCTCGATCTACGATCTCGACCCCGGTCCCTATCTCGTCTCTGCACTGAACCCTGCCCTGAACCCTGGCTCGAAAACTGCCACTAATCCGGACGCTGGTCACTAGGAGCGTCCCCGGAGGACCTCCATACACTCGTCGGCTGCTCGGACGTCCCGGTGCGCTGTCTCTGAGAAGAGGGCTGCTCCCTCTGCTTAAGAATCTCGCGCTCCCTCATGCGGGCCATCTCTAAAGCCCTGGCGAATGTCGGGGTATCGTGTAGCCCTACAAACTCCCGGATGTCCGATCGAAGCCCATCAATAAACGCATCAGCCTTACGGCTCTCCGTATCAACATGCTGAGGCGCGAACTATGAATACTCATTGAAACGGTCGACGTACTGCTGAACAGTCATATTACGCTGCTGCAAATGCAAAAATCGGCGCTCCATTTCTCTGCGCTCATCCCGAGGGACGTACTGAAGCTCGAACATAACTCTAAACTGCTCCCAGGTCATGCCGTATACGGCGGACTCGGTCATCGATGACTCAATCGATTTCCACCATTGTGAAGCTCCACCTCGTAACTGATATGCTGCATACCCGACCATATACCTGGGATCCACATGGGCCACTCGGAACGCAGCCTCAATCTCTCGCTCCCACGCGATGGCCGCCCCCGGCTCACCGTCACCCCGAAACTGTGGTGGGGCCCCTTTCATGAAATCTTTGAAAGATCCACCCCGCTGAGAAGATGACGAAGCTCCACCCCCTGACTCGGTCTCGGTATGCCGAACGACTGGCCCCAAACTCTGACCCTGCTCGCGCTCTTGCTCTTTCTGCTGTCTGTAAAACTCTGTCAAAACCTCTAACAACTCGGATTTACGAATATACTCGTCACTGGGTGGCTAACCCGCGCCCGAACCTTCACCCTGATCTGTCATATTAATCTGCACAAAACAAAACTATTAAGCACAAAGGATAAATCACCCAGCGTTATACACTAAGCCAGGTCGGTTAATCCACTAATATAATCGCAAAACGATCCCCCCTGGACCGGAACAAGGTCTAAGTTAAGCATCCACTAATGATACTCAAGCTTCAAACCACAAGCTCTGATACCATGCTGTAACACCCCTCCCGATCCCGGAAATGCCACGTCAACCCAATATCATAAGTGACAATAACGCAACGGATCTATAACACACATGTCATAGGATAATGTAGATTATGTCTAATTTAAAACTTTAAACACATAGATAATAACATATGATTACATCCCAAATTATTCGCAAATCTTGTTTAAAACCAACATACATCCCAAAAGAACTATCACAGACTGTACTACACCCAAAACACTGAACTATCACAGATCTTCAATCCATCTCAGATCTACCTCGGCGGCGGCTGAGATCCCTTCTGTTTTCCTGAACATGTTAGACTCGAAGACATGAACTATAAAGCCCGCGAGCATACGAGGGTTGACACTGCACATAAACACATAACACGTAGCACACAATCCCTGTCCCGATTACCCAACACACATCCCAGGTATATAAACACATTTATGAGATCGGAATAATGCACAAGCCTGTGGGGACCCTTCCCAGGCCGACACACCGCACACAGCAGTGAGCGGCAATAACCATGTAGCACAGGAGCTACCCGGCTACAAGCCCTGCCGTATATATACGCCCCAAGGACTGTGAGGGACAGTCAACCCGCGCGATGCCCCTTCGCGACTTAGCGTCCGTATGGAACTCATCACGGACCCCATAATCGATCTCATATCTCATACATAACACGTATAAGGAATAGAATATACTTGAGGTTCACGTCCCTGTTTCATATATATAATACGCACAAGATAGCAAAACAACTAAAATCATAAGACGGCGCGCGTTTGGAAAAACAACTCGAGTACTCACCTGACTGATTTCCCGAAGTCTGGCCTCCCTGATCGAATCCTGCCCGCTCTCCGCTAGTCCCTGTAATCACATAAATATCCCACACGGTCAATCACAATTCAACTGGTAGATATAACAATACCACAATAATTCAAAGCCGACTCGGACCCGATAATCTCACGAAACCGAAACCCGATGAATACCCGAAACCCAACCCAAAACTCGACTCAAACAATCCCAACGAGACCCTAAACCCAAACGAAACCCAACCCAAGCAATCCCGAAGGAACCCGATACAATTCCGACCCAAACTCATTTCATAAGATTAAACTCGGATTTTCACTGCAGGCTCTAGGTTGCGCCGCGGGGACCCTGATTGTCGCGCCGCGACACCACGAAAACCCCATAGCTGACCTGCGATTTTCAGTTCTGCCCAGGAGTATACAACTCCTCTTAATTCATTTCCAGCCCCATATACCACATAAAACCAGCACATGATAACCTCTAATAGCATAAAAACTATTTCACACATTCTCTACAACACATAACTCAAATTAAATCTTCAATTCAAGGGGCTTACCTCTTTGAAGCTCAAGAACACCACACGAAAGATGATGAAGATGAATCCAAGGTTTTCACACTCAAATTGAAGTTAGAAATTGGCTTCCTGCTGGAGGTCTTTGCACAAACACACACATATACACTCTTAGGTTTCAACTCAAGTGGATAAGGAAGAACTGAAGGCACAACATATATACGCTTCTAAATTTAATCGGTCCCGAACCCATTAACCCGAACCCGATATCACATTTTCAATATTTATACCCATTATCCCATTTAATCCCATTCCCAAAAATATAATCCATCGGGTAAAATTATAACCCGATGACACGCAAACCTGATCCCGACACGTATCAATCTACGAAACGGGATATAATTGGACCAACCCAATATTAATAGAATAATTATCCACTAAAATAATTCCACGTACCAGGTCGAAATGACGGATGATACACGATTAGTGGAATGAACACGTGTCGGAGTCGAGTATACATGTCACCGGGTTATAATTCTAGCGGATTATTAATAATTATGAGACCACCGAATTAAATGGGGATATTGAGATTAATTATGAAATATTGATAACAAGGTCGGGTATAGGTGTTGAACCCGCGTTATAAACGATATATTTATATGTATAACAGGTTTAACTCTTTGCTTCTTTTTCATTCATTCTAAAAACAATTGAGAAGTGTTGGGTGTGTTTGTAAGAGCAAACAGAAAGGAAAAAAGCCGTAACAGATCGAATTGAGCTGTGGAATTCATCTTCATCTTGGCTTGGAGTGTTCTTTAAATTGGGAAGGTAAGAAACCTCTAATTTAAATGAGTTGATTGTGTTATAAGCTGCTAAATTATGGAAATTGGTTTAGCAAGTGTTTGCAAGTGGTTATGTATCGTTTTTATGGATTGCAATATTTTTCATTCGGCAAAACTATAAACTTGAATAATTCATAGTTTTTTTCGTTGTTAAAAACACAAAAATAAATGAGTTGCAATTATTTTGTACGAAAAATCATAATGATTTATAGTTTTTATTAAAAAAAACCTAAAACATGATTGGGTCGTAATTTTTCATTTGGGAAAGCTAAAAGTTGAATGTTTTGTAGTCAATTTAGTTTGGAATTTATTAAAAAGCCGAACAATTTATAATTTTTTTATTCCAAATGAAAAGTACTACGAATGAAAAAGTATTGCGACCCATTCAGTTTTTAGTTTTTCTATGAATGGAAAAACCATGACTCATTGTGGTTTATAGTTTTATGAATGAAAAATATTGAAACTCATTTTGATTTTTTGATTTTTAACTAAAAAAAACTATGACCCATTTAGATTGGAAAAACTAAAAAACGGAATGATTTGTATTATTTTGTTCGGAAAAACTAAGAAAATGATGGTTCATAGTTTTTTTTTGTTGGAAAAAGTAAAAATTGAAATGATTTATAGTATTTTTTTTTTCATTCATATTATATATAATTGTGAATAAATAATCAAGAATTATATATCCATAATATTCAGAATAAATTTGGTTTATTTTAGTGTTTATGAAATATTAAAAAACTTAATAAATTTAAAAAATTATGTTTTAATTTGATATGTTACTATTTTTGATAAAAATCTGAAAAGATTTTACTATTTTTGATAACTGGAAAGTTGGTGACCTGCTAAACAGGTTTGCAGGTCACCAATTACTATCATTGATAGAAAAATAAAAAGTTGTTA
Organism: Centrapalus pauciflorus; assembly: GCA_020465985.1. NCBI lineage: Eukaryota > Viridiplantae > Streptophyta > Magnoliopsida > Asterales > Asteraceae > Centrapalus > Centrapalus pauciflorus. The sequence continues at coordinate 162,861 of JAANYP010002499.1, forward strand.
CTATAAATTATAAAAAATAAATAATGTTACTATTAATGATAAAAATGTCAAAACTTGATAATATTTTTAGTCATTTGCCCAATTAAAAATCTTACATTTAGTGAAAACCAAACAAGATTTACAAGTAAATTTAAAACTCAAATCAATCATTATGTTTTCTTCTTTTCAGGACAATTTCTGGAGTCATGCAAGGCCTGTTCATTACAATATCTACCGAGTCTCTCAGGTTTAAAAGCATTGACCTTCGGCTCTTCGGCTTTACCAATCATCCGTTTACGAGACCCGCACCCTTTGTTACGAATTCCTTGAGGGACATGAATTGTTACTTCAGATGATCCCACGACCTGACAGTGGAACCAATTTATGTTGAACACGGTCATGACACTGCTTTAAGAGTGTATCATCACTACAACATATATGCCATTTAGTGACTAAAGCTTTTACAGACTAAAATACATTTAGTCACTAAAAGTTCATAAAAAAAACTATTCTGGCTAATGTTTAAAGGAGCTAAAAATAATCTAAATTTTTTTTATATTGGAAATTACTTCACTTTTAAAACCCTACAGCTCAACCTCCGCCTCCACCTTCACTCAATCAGTCCTGTGGCTCTGTGCTCAACTTATCATACGCCATCGCCGTTGAACCTCCGCCTTCACTCCACCATCGCCCTCCGCCTTCACTCAATCAGTCCACCATCGCCTCTGTGGCTTTCTGTGCTCAACTTCTCATACGCCATCGCCGTTGAACCTCCGCCTTCATTCCACCATCGCCTCTGATCGATTTCTCTGTCCACGGCTCCGGCTGCGATTGGCCTCCGCCATCGCCTCTGATCGATTGGCTTTCTCTCTGTCTGCAGATCAGTTTCACTCCGCCCCGACGATTCTAGCCCAAAGTTTGCGAGGTTTAATTTCTTGCTTTATTGTTGTTTAGCATTCGATTGATGTCATTGATGTTTGTTGTGAACTCGTTTATTAGTTGAGGTTAGGACATTTGTAATACTTGAGTTAATTTCAAGTATGACTAGGTATCTTCTTTGAGAAATACAACAAGGTTTAAGTAATTAGGATTACCGAAAATGGATTTTGGGTATGAAAATGGCCCTCTTAATCATTCTTTTCCAGTTTTTCTACATTAATATATTTGTGCTTTAATTTGTTTGGAATTTTCTGTTTGCAATTGTTTTTGTAGTTTTTAGATCCAGATTTCAATCACATCTCAAACCATCTGGTTTGAAATCGATGAATATGTTTGAGTTTTTTATATCTAATGGGCTTTGGTTTAAGTTTGTTGCTTAATTTGTTTCACGCATGTTTTTTATTTGTAATTTCCAAATCCAGGCTTCAATTATGCTTCACCACCACCCGTTGGAAAACAATGAACATTTGATGGATTTCAGTTTGGGTTTTTAAAATCGATTAACACGTTTTAGATTTTGAAAACGATGAACATGTTTCAGATTTTCAAATCACAAATTGGTTTCCGTTTGTGTTTCGATTTACAGATTTGTAAATCAATTTTTATTATTAGTGGTTTTTGTCTTGATTTCCAGGATCTTTAAATCGTTTTTTAGATGGGTTTTTGAAACCTTACTTAGGTATGAATTTATGTTTCAATTTACAGCACACACTTATATGCATACATTCCTGTTTTGCTTTCCAATTAAGGGCTGTTGGGATGATTTTTGGCTCACATATCACACACTTTTATTTGAGATTAAAGCTTAGATTAAAGAAAGGAAATGTTGTTTCTGTTACTGTTTGTAAGACTGTGGATTCTGTTTTTTTAAATTTGTATGCTTTTTTCAGTCCCATAAGCTATGTATGTGTACGAATTTTAAAGTAAATGTTGTTACTGTTTGTGTATATATGTATGTATGCTCCACACACAAATACACATGAAAGACTTGTCTTATTTAATTTATTAGGTGTTGTGGGTTCTGTTTTTTTTAACAGCTACATACATCCGAGTTTGTGTATGTGTGTGCTGCTGAACTGTTTCCGTCAAATTGTTCCACATCCGAGATTCCCATTCTTTTTGAATCTCGGATCTATCTCAACATATATATATGGCACTTAACAAAATTAATTTAAGAGGCATTTGTTGCAATTTAAATGAACAACAACACACTTACATGATCATGCAATCATTTAATAATTTAGGCCAAAGGTTAAGGACCTTTCTTGGCTTCATTCTGGGACTGCAGAACACAATGAAACAGAGACCATTTAAAGTCTTTGAGTTTTGTTTTTTTAGTGTAACATCCTAAGAATTAAAATGATGTAATTGAGGTTAATTAGTTTAAATTCCAGAATTTAAATATGAGTTTCGGATGAAGGTTTCGAATGTTCTTACACTTTTAATTGTACAACTTGATGTACAATTGTTGAGGAACATGTTTATGATATGATTTTCTTATGGAAATGTAACAGGTTACTTGTGGTGTTGTTTAACCCACAGTGGGGTACTTTTGAGTCCGGTTGAAATTCCAAAGAGAAATAAGATAACTTGAAGTTAACTAACGCACCCACTGTGAGTACCTTTGATTTTATACATGTCTGCATCTGCTTTATGTTTGCAATTGCCTGCTGAGGCATGTTGATTTACTTTTGTTTGGCACTCTAATAACTTGCGTATATATTGATGTACATTCATACTTGTTGCATGTCCGTTCATTTGTTGTGCATCCTATCGATGGACCTGAGGGTCGCATCTATACTCTGATGTTACTGTGCTATATGACCAAGAGTTTGACACCTCTGTGGTCAGGATAGACAGTAGGTCATCCCCGATGTTATGTCTGCCTCAGATGGTTGGTTTTTCTTATGCCGAGCGTCATCTCGAAGGAGCTACTGCTCGGGTTTGCGTACTTGGAGTACGTGTGGAGCATACGGTATGCGATACCGCGGTTACTCCTTAGGGGCATCATAAGGATTTGCAGAATGTGTAAAATCATTTGGTATTCACTAAGCATTCGCTTACCCCTCAGTTGTTGACTTTTTGCAGGAAAAGGAAAATCTGCTGCGGGACCTTCTAGCTAGGTCGTTTGTTCAAGTGATTGAAGATATCTGCTGTTTATCTTGGTAACAGATCTGTGGGAACAATTGTTGTAATAAATTTGGGATGATGTAATACCTTTGAGTATGTAGACTTAGACATGTAACCTTTAGCATCGTAGGGTGTTTGACAAATACGTATTATTCTATTTATGTACTTTAATGCTTCCGCAATGTAATTTAAGTTAGCAGATCATTATGTATTTGTATGTTGGTGATTAATCCTGGGTGAATTATAAATGGTGATTAATGTGGCAAGGGTGTCATATTTGGTCTCTATATTAAACTCTCAAAATGATGATAGACACAATTAATCACATAAACATCAAATGCACTATATATGTACTTTAAAACATAAATAAAAACGAAAAATCTTATAAAAAAACCAGAAATGATAAAAATGGAGGATTTTTGACCCGATGATTGGGCAACTTTTTCATGGATTAAGTTAGGACTTAGGATGGCTCAAGGTTCAAAATTATTTTTCTATGCATCAAAGCCTCTTACATTTTGACTAAGTAAGTTAGTGCTTCAAAACACCAAAATTTCTTTCATTAGATAATGATTACTCCATTTAAGTTGGGCAAACATGCCTATGTTTTAGGAGGTAATCTCTTATAACAAAAGTTTCTTTATTGATGTTTAAATGTATAATTATATAACATCTTTAATTGTCTAAATGATTCAAGTTGCGAATGATTTATGCAGCATCTATAGTCGCAATTGCGGTATATGTAGAATTCTGTTAATAGTTGTTAGTGTAACCCAATATAATGTTTTAACAACTTACTTTGATGAATTTTGTAACAGCATCAAGAAATAGAGGAAAGCTTTAAGGGTGCGTTTGGTACAGAGAATGGAATTGCAGAGAAATGACAACAGAGAATGGAATTGGAGAGAAAGAGAATTGGTCTGGAGAAAGAGAATTGATTCATTTGTTTGGTAGAACGGAGAATTCAACAGAGAAATGTAACAGAGAATCATATCTCTTGTTTGGTACAACAGAGAATTCAACAGAGATATTTACTAACTTTTTCATTTACAATCATAAATTTCATAATAATCCATTATACACACATAAAAAAGATACAAAAATAAAAAATTACCACAACAATAACAAACTAAATCATAAATAATCACAATCAACTTTATCATTCTTAACAATGCATGTTTTTATAATAATTTTTTATTCAATTCCAAAAAAAACATACAAGAAGAAGCATAAATTAATAATTATAATACATTTATCAATATTAAAAAATATACTTAAACAAAATTCTACAAGCTACATATGTGGGTTTGCTTGATTCCTACTTAAACAAATTACATTAAAGAAATCCATAATCCAAGCAGTTAGTTGTGCAGCTTGCGTTGGATACAATATTCATGTTGGCTTGTATGTGTTTCATTCACTCCTACAAAAGACATAGGGGCATCAGCTGATGGAAAGGAGCTGAGATCACCACCTTCTTGGCACCTCCCTGCACATTGATGCCAACAAAAGTCAATGTTGAAAAACCCAAATCCATTATTTTACCTCTGGCTAGTTACTTTTATTTGCCTCCCATTGATTTCCAAAGTGGACTCATTGACAACCTTGATACTGCCAATACCTGCATAAATCAAGTAAGATACAACAATTAAATTTTAGAAAGTGTAACTTGCTGATTTGCTTCTTCTAAAAAACAATAGGATAAATAAGAACATATCTTATTTTCTAAGAAACTAACCTTTTGCCAACTGTTTCTGCAACAACAGCACATAAACATCCTGCATCTGCACCATCTTTTTGGATATGACTTAAATGCCGAACCAAAACATAGTCCTCTTTCAACTTTGGACCATACTCTGGAGAAAATGATAACTTAGAGACCTCCAGAAATTGGCAAACCTGACCCGTTGTAAGAGTAACAAAATGTTGGAAGACAAAATTCAAAATCAAAGAATAGGTGACAGCAAAGTTCCAAGAAAATCCACAGAACACCATACCAAATTTTAATAGAGGGATAAAGTCTGAACCTTTCCCATATCCATTAAATCAATATATGATGTTGGCTAAGCTCACTAGGGAGAAATATGAGTGTAACAGAGATGTAACAAATCTTCCAAATACATACCCAAATTCAAAACAAAGTTGAGATGCAACAGATCTTCCAAAAACCAAAGAGAGTGTTGTTCGATCAACATGATATCGAACGAGAGAGAAAGAGTGCTTTCGATCTGAACAAAAAAGAAAAAAGGGAGAAAACATACCTTGGGTTTGCTGTAGCTCGCCGCCAAAGGAGTTGTAGGTGGCCGTCGGAGGTCTATGCTGCTGAGGGAAGATGATACACCGGAATAAACGAATAATAAGCAGTCGTCGCTGCTTGATACGCCGGAGGAGAAGGTTGTCGACGGGGAGTGAAAAAATCGCACTAGGGTTTCTTTGTGAAGGTGGGAGGAAAAAATGAGAAGGATGCAGACGTTTGGGGGTGGGAGGCGGGGGGTGGGGGAAGGCTGAAGTCTCCGTTTTTTTTTCATTTCCCTAGAGACTTGAAACTTGTCAATTCTCTCCATTTCTTTGGATGGGAAGAAGAAATGAAACTAGAGAAAAGGAATTGTTTTATTTCTCATTTTTCATTTCTCAGAGCTAAACAAACAAGAGAAATGGTTTCAATTCCATTTCTCTAGCCCCATTTCCCTGTACCAAACGCACCCTAAGGGTCTATGTGAAGGCATCATTGAGAGGAAACATACTCGTTACAGGTGTGACACCCTTGCCACAACAACCACCATTTGCAAACACCCAGGATTTAACATCAAACATAATTACAATATGATCTGATAACCTAAATTAAGTGCGGAAGCATTAAAAACACATAATAAAAGTAGTGCAACAGTGTCAAACACCCTACGGTGCTACAAGGTACCAAATCTAAGTCTACATGCCCAATACAATTATTACAACATCCAGAATATAATATAACATTGTCTCAAAGCATGATTACCGATTATATAGTACCAAATCTTCCGAATCTTCACAATATGTCCTAACTAGAAGGTCCGGCGGTAGACTTCCCTTTTCTAGTAAAATAAAAATAAACAATTGGGGAATAAGCAGATGCTTAGTGAATACAAAGATTACGCATTTTATAAATCTTTATGAAGCCCAAAGGTAACACAGATGACAAACATCGGATACCCTCTTCGTACACTAAGTACGGACCAGAGCCGCAGCCCCTTCGAGCCCAAAGCTCGGCATTTAAACATACCATCTGAGACAAACGTACGATCGGGGATGACATACTGCCTACCAGGCCTTGGAGGGATCAGCTCCAGGTCATATAGTGCAGTAACATCAGAGTAATTGATGCGACCCACCGGTCCATCACTAGATGCACAACAATCGAAAAGACATGCAACAAGTATGAATGTGCATCTAAATCCACGCAAGTTAGTAGAATTCCAAACAAGTAAATGAAGCAACAGGTCTCAGCAGGCAAAGCTTAACATAAAACAGATATAAACATGCGAAATCTAATGTACTCACAGTGGGTGCGTAAATAAAACTTCAATATTATTTCTCTTCGGACTATCAACCGGATCCACCAAGTACCCCACTGTGGGTTAAACAACACCACAAGGGACCTGTTAAATTAGTTGCAACAATACCTCGAGTCAAAAACCGTTTAAATCCATAAGACCAAGTTTTGTAAGTTTTGCAATATTTTTCCCCCATTTCGGATCCATATCCAAATTCGAACCACAACTAAGTTTGAACCCATTTCAAGTTCCCATCTTGTCCTTTGAATAACTCTTGTTATTTTATGTGTTTCATTCAAAATATTCAAGTTTAGAGAGTGGGTTTTCAATTTTAGGCATCAAATTCGAATTTCAGGGGTTAAATTCGAATTCCCTTCGAATTTAATGACTAAACTCGAACTCCTAAGGATAAATTCGAACCATATTCGAATTTAGGGTCTTAGATTCGAATCCATGGTGTCAAACTCGAATTCATGCTCGAATTTAGTACAAAAATCGAGTTTGTTCTTGCATTTCGACTGTGTTCTTGGTATTTTCGAGTTTGTTCATCTTTACAACTTAAATCCTTCATTTCAAAGCCTAAAATCATGAATATATCAAGTATTATACCTAGGTTTGATTCTATTACACATATACTATCACATTCTTGCAAGATTTCAAGCAAAACTAGCTCCAAATCACATAAAAATGGCAGATTCGAATCTAAGTTCTTCAAAACCGAAATAAACAAACTTAAAAGGGTCGATTCTTACCTCAATTCGTACGAAATCGAAAATCCAACCGTAGATTGTTGTTGTACTCCTCGAGATCTTTCCGATGACGTATAATTCTCGATAATCGGCCGGTCGGTTTGTGAGATATCGTAGAGAGTAGTAGAGAGAATTCTAGAGAGAGAAAGTGTAGAGAGAGAGAGAGTAACCATATAAAATGAAAGGCTTTAGCCTTTTATTCCCATTTTCATCATTTTGCTCATTTCACCCCTCAACTTAACCGGTTCCATAAAATACTGATTTATTCTTAAATTTATCATTAACAGCTTTTTAAATTCATAATATTCCATAATAATAATTATTAATTCTCAAACTTCGTAACTTCTTAAAATAGCGTCAAACTTTTAAATATCTCAAATACATAATAATTGCTCATAATTCAACTTAATTATAAATTATCCGCCTAAATAACTCCGAATTACAGTAACTAAATTTGAGGATGTTACAACATGGGCTCCACCACGCTCTAACTTCGTCCTCGAAGTTATTTGACTTCAAACAGCTGCGGATACTTCCTTAACATATCAGCTTTTGTCTCCCATGTATGTTTGGTTCCCTTATGATGCTTCCAACGTACCAGCACCATTTTGTTTCTTATTCTTCATTACTACCTTTTATAATTTCTAATTCATTATAATCAGCCTAATCTTCATTATCAGTTGTGAAGATTTCATAAAGATTTCTACATGAAATACCAAGTGTTATTTTGATATTTCCTTAGGTAATTCCAATTATCACAACTAATTCCAACTTTTTCATTACTCTAAATGTGCCAACATATTTTTGTGTCAACTCGTCTCCTTTTTACAAAACCAGTTTCAACCCTTATCGGTGATGTTTTCAACTATACTTAATCGTTTGTTATTATAACTGATCAGTTAATGGCTCTACTATCATAGTAGCACATTTGTGATAACATGGTCATAACAATCAGAGTTCCTTCAATTTTCTTTCCAACATGTAGGGCTTCTACATTTTCTCCCGTGCAAAACTTTTAAACATGGTTTTCTTTACTTTACCATGATGACTAAAGTTATACGAATCTCTATCTAATCAATTGATTATTTCAATTTATACTTGAATCCAAAATACATTATCTCGTCACATATTTCAATGTGAAATTATCCATTCATTCTGATCTTCTATCGGTTGCTGGTAAATTTTACTCGTATTCATGTTTGTGCCGCATCTTACTTATATTTCGTTATATGCATACCGATACGAATAACAAATTATTGGGAAAAACTCCAGGGATCAAATCAACATATAAACCTACTTCTTCGATCTCTAAAGTACAATCATGATACACATGATCTATTTTAACTAATGTGTTATTAAAAAAAAAATTTCAACATCAATCACAACCGTCAACTTAGACCAAAAGACTAACATTGATTGCACAAATGCAGTAGTTACAATTTAATTGATCGGCACCAGAATTAAACAAAACTCATAACCACCTCCGAATCCCCCTTAGATTCCGAATCGTAGTATTAGACCTTTCTTTACTGTATAAGCAAATTTCATTACTGTCCAAAGTCTCTTTAACTTTCTTATTGATCAATTACCATATCAATAAGTATACTATCCTCAAGTAGCATTATATTTCCTTTTTAATTGATTACAACTCACGTACATATCTTACTTATATCTCACATTGTATATTCTAAATCTCATACAGTATGAACACCATTATCATACCCTCGTACGGTTTCTCTCAAAATTTCTAGACTTGGTTTCCTCATATAATGTTCGTATATATATATTGATATTGAAATAATTTCCTTGATTCTAATTACATAAAAATTCTCACGATAAACATCTTTTCCAATTCAAAGCTTCAGAATCCATTTTGGCTTTTCATCTAATGCCTATTCAGATACTAGAGTATTCTTTTTCACAGTCATCATCTTACCTATATTAGTAACAACTTTTCCTAATACTTAAATTCATGCTATCTTCGGAATCATAAAACTTCGATGAAGTTACATATAGAATCTTATAGTACTCTTCTAAAATGACTCATTTTTCCACAATTATAGCAAACATCAGTCCTTCTTGACATTTGTCATTCTTATTTATAACGTCGACATCTTCTATATTTATCACGTTACATTCACTAAATGCTATCGGAGTAAGATCCAAATTTGAAGACTACATCTTCAATTTTCTAAGGTGCAGCTACGATATATGTAATCTAATTCGGCTAAAGTGTTACTAGTAACTTCTATGTCAAATATAGCAAGTAACTTAAACAGCATCATGACTAGTTGTTTGTTCAAAACAGTAGACACAAAAAGGCCTATTGATATCAGAATTAAACATCATTATTGCAAGCAAAGATTTAACTTATAAACGTACCCTCATCCACCTCCGGGTTTTCCCTAGCTTCCTCCGCGGTAATCTGAAATGTACTAGTCTGTCCCCTTTTTGGCTGGTTCCGGCAGTTGACTGAACCACCACTTGATCCTCCAAATGATCGAGTCGACGATGGAGCAGCAGCTGTTGGAGCATTCTTTCGGCAATCCCTACTATAGTGCCCCCACACACCACATTTATAGCAGGCATCCGATCTTCGTGGGCATTCACTTTGGTAGTGGCCCAATTCTCCACAGCAAAAACATGCACGAGCATGACCAGGAGAACTAGACTGCCGACGATAAGACTGTTGTGGCGAGTACTGTGATGATCGTGCAGAACCAGAGTAGCCTCCTTCACGTTGACGTTTCGGCGGTGAAGGTTGAGTTGGGTTAGTTGAAGCAGCAACAGCAGACCCCATCACATATCCTGACATAATCAGGATCTGTTCTACATTTCTGGCAGCTTCCAGCAGACTAGCAAACGTGGGGTAACGTACGTTGCTCATCATTTCCAAATCAAGACCAACCTCAAATCGAGTAACTTTTCTTTCTTCTGTATCAACCTGATGAGGCGCAAATAAACTTAGCCTCGTGAACTCTACCGCATATTGGGACACAGACTTAGTCCCCTGAATTAGTGTCATGAACTTAGCTTCTAGTCTTCGGCGTTCATCGGCCGGGCAGTATTGCTGAGTGAAAATTTCAGTAAACTCAGCCCATGTCATTCTAAAAACCTTCTCCATTGTTAAGGAATTCCACCACATTACTGCGTCTTTGGTGAAAATAGCAGTAGCGAACCGGACCATGTCCTTCTCAGCACAATCACTGATTCGGAATGTCCGTTCTGTGGTTGTTATCCATTCCAGAGCAGCAACAGCATCACCCAGTCCATTAAACTCGACTGCTCCATTTCCCTTAAAATCCTTAAACCGACAACTTCTGGGCTTATTAGATGACCCAGTATTGTCATCTTGTTCGTCATTGCTTTTCTCTCTTTCCTTATTCTTCCTCTTATCTTCTCTTCGTTTAGCTTCGGCCTCATCTCGAGCCCGAAACTGATCTTGAATCATTCGATTCTGCTCAGCCATCATGGCTAGCATCATCTCTCTGGCTTCTTCAGGTGTCATTCCTCCTCCAGACATGTTCTGTAATATAAACATATAATTTGTTTAGCAACATGTCATAAATTTAAAGACACCATTCATTTGTCCCGTATGATAGTCAATCTCTTATAATTACTAGATCGTAACCTATCTTAGTTCAGATCATTACTTAAACCACTACATATCATTACCTAATGTTTGAGATCAAGACCTCACGGACACTTGAATCTCAAACTACTGCTCTGATACCATCTCGTGTGACACCCTTGCCACAACAACCACCATTTGCAAACACCCAGGATTTAACATCAAACATAATTACAATATGATCTGATAACCTAAATTAAGTGCGGAAGCATTAAAAACACATAATAAAAGTAGTGCAACAGTGTCAAACACCCTACGGTGCTACAAGGTACCAAATCTAAGTCTACATGCCCAATACAATTATTAACATCCAGAATATAATATAACATTGTCCCAAAGCATGATTACCGATTATATAGTACCAAATCTTCCGAATCTTCACAATATGTCCTAACTAGAAGGTCCGGCGGTAGACTTCCCTTTTCCTGTAAAATAAAAATAAACAACTGGGGAATAAGCAGATGCTTAGTGAATACAAAGATTACGCATTTTATAAATCTTTATGAAGCCCAAAGGTAACACAGATGACAAACATCGGATACCCTCTTTGTACACTAAGTACGGACCAGAGCCGCAGCCCCTTCGAGCCCAAAGCTCGGCATTTAAACATACCATCTGAGACAAACGTACGATCGGGGATGACATACTGCCTACCGGGCCTTGGAGGGATCAGCTCCAGGTCATATAGTGCAGTAACATCAGAGTAATTGATGCGACCCACCGGTCCATCACTAGATGCACAACAATCGAAAAGACATGCAACAAGTATGAATGTGCATCTAAATCTACGCAAGTTAGTAGAATTCCAAACAAGTAAATGAAGCAACAGGTCTCAGCAGGCAAAGCTTAACATAAAACAGATATAAACATGCGAAATCTAATGTACTCACAGTGGGTGCGTAAATAAAACTTCAATATTATTTCTCTTCGGACTATCAACCGGATCCACCAAGTACCCCACTGTGGGTTAAACAACACCACTAGGGACCTGTTAAATTAGTTGCAACAATACCTCGAGTCAAAAACCGTTTAAATCCATAAGACCAAGTTTTGTAAGTTTTGCAATATTTTTCCCCCATTTCGGATCCATATCCAAATTCGAACCACAACTAAGTTTGAACCCATTTCAAGTTCCCATCTTGTCCTTTGAATAACTCTTGTTATTTTATGTGTTTCATTCAAAATATTCGAGTTTAGAGAGTGGGTTTTCAATTTTAGGCATCAAATTCGAATTTCAGGGGTTAAATTCGAATTCCCTTCGAATTTAATGACTAAACTCGAAATCCTAAGGATAAATTCGAACCATATTCGAATTTAGGGTCTTAGATTCGAATCCATGGTGTCAAACTCGAATTCATGCTCGAATTTAGTACAAAAATCGAGTTTGTTCTTGCATATCGACTGTGTTCTTGGTATTTTCGAGTTTGTTCATCTTTACAACTTAAATCCTTCATTTCAAAGCCTAAAATCATGAATATATCAAGTATTATACCTAGGTTTGATTCTATTACACATATACTATCACATTCTTGCAAGATTTCAAGCAAAACTAGCTCCAAATCACATAAAAATGGCAGATTCGAATCTAAGTTCTTCAAAACCGAAATAAACAAACTTAAAAGGGTCGATTCTTACCTCAATTCGTACGAAATCGAAAATCCAACCGTAGATTGTTGTTGTACTCCTCGAGATCTTTCCGATGACGTATAATTATCGATAATCGGCCGGTCGGTTTGTGAGATATCGTAGAGAGTAGTAGAGAGAATTCTAGAGAGAGAAAGTGTAGAGAGAGAGAGAGTAACCATATAAAATGAAAGGCTTTAGCCTTTTATTCCCATTTTCATCATTTTGCTCATTTCACCCCTCAACTTAACCGGTTCCATAAAATACTGATTTATTCTTAAATTTATCATTAACAGCTTTTTAAATTCATAATATTCCATAATAATAATTATTAATTCTCAAACTTCGTAACTTCTTAAAAAAGCGTCAAACTTTTAAATATCCCAAATACATAATAATTGCTCATAATTCAACTTAATTATAAATTATCCGCCTAAATAACTCCGAATTACAGTAAGTGAATTTGAGGATGTTACAACAGGTAACATAACCCCTGTCATATTTGAATATTTCCCCTAATGACCCAAAACCAACTTATGTATTTCTGTTTTTGTACATATTGCGAGGACAAACAACCTTAGGATGTTGGCTTGTTTAGACTTTCTAAGAAAACATTACTACAATACTATATAGTTTTATGTATTAGTTCCAAAAATGCTGCAAATTTGTGCACAAAACCTTCTTGGCATGATTTCTTTTTTGGTTATTTGATTGATTTTCCAAAATTTTATTGCATTCATTGCACATAATTTTTAGAGTTGGAATGGGTAGATTCTGAATCCTAGATAAAGCATAAATCAGGGTAATGTTTAGAGTTTTTGTTCGTCCTAGGCAGATTTCTTTGGCAGGTGCCCTGTGCATCAGAGATATGGTCAAACTGTGTTCATACTAAGTTGAATTTGTTAGACTTTTACATCTGTTTGAAGGGCTAAACTGTGTTCATACTAAGTTGCAGTTAGCAGTTAGCAGGAGTAAAAGTGATTGTAGTTTGTTTGTTGTCTTGAAGAAGAGAAGCAAATTGTCTGAAACCTTTATAGGACCATTTTGTCTCTTCTTCATCTTTCTATTATTTCGTCTGCTAAAATTAATTTTCTGTGGTATCCCTGCACATTTAAGTCTTGGATCTCTCTCTCATGTCATGTCATTTTCTTAATTTGCTGGGCTGCCTGCATATCACTCAGGGATAGAATTAAATTATCCAAAGATTTGTGCCAGCAAGAAGTTATATAAAGACTAAAAACAAAAATGTTTTTGCATACATATACATATATATATATATATATATATATATATATATATATATATATATATATATATATATATATATTTGAGGAATCAATTTTGTTAACTAATGTTTTCAAGCCTTCAAGGTGATTTTTGTGTAATTTATGTGGGAAAAGAAAAAGAGAGATGTATCTTTATATATAACTTCCATTCTAACAAATTGAAGACATAATTTGACTTTTGACCTCTCTGATCTAATTAAACACATCAATCAATCATAGTTTAGATTCATTGTTACAAAAATATATGAAACTAACAATGTGGGTCTGTTTAGGTTGTGAATTTGTCGAGGCAGTAGCAGGTATAACCTACTGTCAACAGCAAGTCAAAATTAAGTATTAGTTAGAACTTAGAACTTAGAAGCCTGTATTGTATACTTTTTTCATCACTGCTGATTTTGATCCAAGTAAATTGTGTGGACCAAAATAAGCAATTAACTCTTTTGGTGGTGCCTAAAAGCGTAGGGAATTGTGTGGACCAAAATAACCTAGAATTCGTTGTCAGGTAAGGTGCCTAAAAGCGTAGGGAATTGTGAATCGTTCGTTAGAATAAGGCTCGGAGAGAATCAGCTATCGGGACCGATTCCTAAAGAAATTGGACGATTGCCAAACCTCGTGTTTCTTGATTTGTACACCAATCATTTTTCGGGCGTCCTGGGGAGATTAGTAACATTACAGCTCTTGAGCTTTTAGATGTTCATAACAATCATATAACAGGCGAAATCCCTTTCGAGTTAGGCGAGTTAGTGAATGATAGATTAATCATGATTGTTAAGTTAAATATGTAATTTAAATTAGTCAATGTATCATTATTGTAATTAGTGAAAGTATAGGGACTAGAATAGTCACTAAATAGAACCGAAAGGGTGTGTCTCTTCATGAATAGACACAACTATTCGAAAAGGTTCCATGAAAGGTTGCGTCTTTTCATCGCACCTCTTAGTAGTTTATAAATAGGAACCTTAATCAAAATTTGTAGAGTGTGAATTCGATGTTATGTTAATAAAGATCAAGTTTTGATTATTTCGATCCTGTGCAATTTTCGTTATCAAAATAGATCCCCTTTCCTAACATTTGGTATCAGAGCACACGGTTCCAATCAAACCAGAATCATCATTTACCAAATTACCGATTATTAGCAAACCACGAATTACACCAGAAGGTGATTTAGGGAAGAATCATCATAGATACAACAGGCGGCAGAACATCAGAAGTGTTCTACAAACAACCGGCACCAATTCATCAAATTATTTCCCTGATTTCAATTAGAATTGAAATCAAAAATACCCAACAGTAGGCAACCCATAAGAACCAAAGGCAACAGATTCAAGGCAACAAAGGTTTACAAGAAAAACAGTAAGCCCCTATCGAAAATTCATACTGTAGACCCTAGAAAATTCATAGTTTCTTATTGAATCAAAGGCAACAAGAACCAGAGAGATAGAACCTGATTCCAAAAGGCACCGCATAGAAATTTCCACAGAAATAGTGCCATCACCGCAAGATTAAACCCACGGACAGAAAACCATTACCGTAGGAGAAACCCACGGACAGAAACCATCACCGCAGTGACATCATTGTAGGAGAAACCTAAGGACAGAAACCACCGCCGCAGAACCACCATCACAGAACCACCATCGTAGAACCACCAATCGCCACCATCCAAATAGAGGCAACGATTAGGGTTCTTGTATTTTGCCCCAAATCAGAAACGTATTACCACCGATTCAAAGATAAACCGTCGGATAACAGAAGATTAGGGTGCACCGATTCAGAAAGGGTTGCAACGATTCAACAAGAACAGCGGTCATCGATTTAAGAAAGGGAAAAGATACACCGGTTGAAAAGAAAAGAAAGCCACGTTTCTGTTAAGAAACGTTTCACACAAAAGAAAAGCAAAGCAGTGAAGAGAAGAACAGAAGGGTCCTGAGAAGAGGAGCCCAACCCATACGTGATTTGCATTCAGATCCAGAACCGGATCCACACATAATCAGCCCAAAAGGTTAGGTATTCTTTTAAATACCTTATTTTTAATTTTATTAGTTATAAATAAAATTAAATAAAACCTTAGTTTAATTTTATTATAACGTAACTTATAATAAAATTAGGTTTCAGAAAACAAATTATAACGTAACTTATAATTTATTATAGGTTTTAAAATTTTATAATATAATTTATAAAGTTTTAAAATAGTGATACTTATAAAATTAACGCGCGAAGTAAAACTCTCTTTGATATAAGTTTTAAATTTTTTTAAAATTTATAGTTTTTTTTTAAAATATAATTCTGTCATTTAATTTTCATTAGTGACATAATTTTATTTTAGTTCACTTTTATAATACGGCCAAATATAATTGTGAATCAAAATAGAAAAACAGATAAAGAGTCAAATAAATTTTAGACTTAAGAAATAAGCTTGAAATTTGAAACCAGAAAATTTAGCCTTAAAAAGCCTAAATTATTGTAGAAAGAAATTTTATAAATTTTTATTATAAAATTCCAATTTAGACATGGGTGACAAATTAGGACATGATAACAATAGAAATGAGATAGGAATAGTATCTCACTTTACATGTCCTATGTTAAAAACAACAAATTATACCATGTGGGCAATAAGAATGCAAGCAATTTTAGAAGCTAATGACTTGTGGGAAATGATTGAACCACAAGAAACAACTGAGGAAGATACTAAGAAGGATAAAACGGCAATCGCCTATATTTATCAAGCACTTCCAGAAGACCGGTTGTTATTTATTTCAAAGTTTAAGACCGCAAAAGAAGTATCTGATACATCAAAGACAAGACACATAAGAGTAGAACGTGTTCAGCAAGCTAGGTTACAAACACTCAAGACAGAATTTGAGATGTTATATATGAAAGAACATGAGATAGTAGACTCTTTCATCATGAAGATGACTAGTCTTACTAATAAGGCAACTAACCTAGGGTTAACATATGAAGACCCTGTACTCATTAGAAAATTATTGAACGCAGTACCAGATAAATTTCTACAGATAGTTGCATCTATAGAACAATACTCAGACCTAGACACAATGAAATTAGATGAAGCTGTTGGCAAACTAAAAACTTTTGAAGAAAGACTGAAACTCAAAAGAGATAAGCATGTTGATAATCAAGAGAGCTTGATGTTCACACAACATGTAGGTAGAGGTCAACACTTTAGAGGACGTGGTAGAAATAGATTTAACCACTCACGAGGTAGAGGTAGTAATAGATTCAGATCAGAAAGAAAGAATCATGAACCCTCACAAAATAATTTCAAGAAGGAATACAATAGCAACACAAAGAAATTTACTCCTGACATGAGTAAAGTTCAATGCTATAAATGTAAGAAGAATGGACATTATGCATCCAAATGTCCACAGATAGTTCAAAGCTCAGAACAATCACACCTGATAGAAGAAGACCTAGAACCAACATTGCTTATGGCAACCATAGAAGAACACCAACAAATTTTATTAAATGATATAAACTTAGAGCCAAGAAGGTTACCTATAAACAATGAAGATACGTGGTTCTTAGATAATGGAGCTAGTAACCATATGACAGGAATTAAAAGTCATTTCAACGAACTTAATGAAATGATTACTGGAAAAGTACGATTCGGAGATTGGTCGTACATAGAGATCAAAGGGAAAGGATCTATACTTTTAGAATGTAAGAATATGGAATAAAGAATAATATCACTAGTATATTATATACTGAACCTTACTAGAAATATATTGAGTTTAGGACAACTTACAGAAAACGGATGCAGAGTAGTAATGGAAGGAAATTTACTACACTTATACGATTCAAGTAATAAAATACTCTTGAGAGTAAAAAGATCAAAGAATCGTCTATACAAAGCAGACCTAAGACTAGGAAAGCCTGTATGCCTATTAAGCAACTTGCAAGATGAAGCATGGCTTTGACATGCAAGATTAGGTCACTTGAACTTTAATTCTCTAAAGTCAATGGCATCAAAGAACTTAGTTCAAGGAATACCCAATATTAAGATTAAGACAAGTATATGTGATATATGCTTAAAAGGAAAACATATTAGAACTTCATTTCCACAACAAACCCTGGCAAGATCAGAAATACCATTAGAGTTAGTCTATGGAGATTTATGTGGTCCTATATCACCACCTACATCATCAGGAAAGAGATACATATTTTTACTAGTAGATGACTACTCAAGATATATGTGGGAATATTTTCTAAGTTCAAAAGATGAAGCACTTGAATTCTTCAAGGAATTCAAATCAAGGGTAGAGAATGAATATAGAACTAAGATGAAGATTTTTAGAACAGATAGAGGAGGAGAATTCACTTCAGGTGATTTCTTAAAATACTGCAAAGATAATGGCATATTAAGATAGTTAACTGCACCATACTCACCACAACAAAATGGAGTTGTTGAACGTAGAAATAGAACTATACTTTCAACAACAAGATGTATGATGATATCAACAAACATGCCCTAGAATTTTTGGGCAGAAGCAGTTAGACACGCCATATATATCCTAAATTGTACACCTACTAAGTCTTTCGAAGATATTACTCCATATGAAGCCTTAAAGGGAAGGAAACCAGACCTAACACACCTTAGGATTTTTGGTTGCATAGCATATGCAAAAGTACATTCTCAACACTTAACTAAGTTAGATGATAGAAGCAAACAAATGATATACCTTGGAACAGAACCTGGATCAAAAACATATCGCTTATTAAATCCAGAAACAAAGAAGATTTGTGTAAGTAGGGATGTAAAGTTTAAAGAAGATGAAACATGGAATTAGGAGGAATACACAAAGGAATTTGATTGAGAAGAACCTGAGTAGAGTGATTTACTGTTGAAACCCAACAAGTCATAGAACCAGAAATTCAACCAGAAAATATTCCTCACACTCAAAATGAAAAAACCTCACCAACCAACTCACCAAGATCACATTCACCAGATACAAATAATGAAACTCAACCCCTCAACTAACCAATATACCTATACATAGCCCAGATACAGCATCATCTTCAAACTCAATGATTGATCATGTACCTATAAGAGGATACAGATCTTTAAGTGACATATATGAACATTTATTATTAATTGAAGATGAACCTAGAAACTACAAGGAAGCAGCACTGGATAATAAATGGATTGAAGCTATGAAGGCAGAGATTAATTCTATCACCAAGAACAATACATGGAGATTAACCACTTTACCTAGGAATCATAAGGCAATAGGCTTAAAGTGGGTATTTAAGACAAAGAGAAATGCCAATGGAGAAATAGTTAAACACAAGGCAAGATTAGTAGCGAAAGGATACATACAGGAACATGGCATAGACTTTGAAGAAGTCTTTGCACCTGTAGCTAGAATTGAGACAATACGGCTAATATTAGCATTAGCAGCTTACAATAAATGGGAAGTACACCATTTAGATCGATATAAAATCAGCATTTTTACAAGGAGATTTACAAGAAGAAGTATATGTTTCACAACCAGAAGGTTTTATACAGCCAAGACATGAAGGCAAGGTTTATAAACTCGCTAAATCTCTATATGGTCTTAGACAAGCACCACGAGCATGGTACACAAAATTAGATAAGACCCTGAAAGAGTTAGACTTAGCAAGTGTGCGTTAGAACAAGCTGTTTACACAAGAACAACCAAGTCATCAACATTATTGATAGGTATATATGTAGATGACCTGATAATCACTGGAACACCAAGACAAGAGATAGATTTATTCAAGGATCAGATGAAGGATAAGTTTGAGATGAGTGATCTCGGCTTATTAGCATATTATCTAGGAATTGAAGTTATGCAAAGTTATGGCAAGATTTCAATAAAGCAAACAGCCTACACAAATAAGATACTCAAAAATACAGGAATGTTAGACTGCAATGATGCAAAAATACCTATGGAACCAGGACTCAAATTGACAAACCTTACAGAAGAAACTTATGTAGATGCTACAGGATATCGAAGCATAATTGGATGTTTATGGTATTTACTACATACTAGATCCGACTTAAGTTACTCAGTTTGATTACTTAATCGTTTCATGCAAGAGCCTCAAGAGCAACATATGAAAGCTATTAAGCAAATATTAAGGTACATCAAAGGAACTAAAGATTACGGAATATCTTATGAATACAAAGGAGGAAACAACATAGAAGGTTATAGTGACAGCAGTTATGGTATTAATACACAAGAAGGAAAAGGAACAACAGGATTAGTTTTCTATTTTGGAAACTCACCAATTAGCTGGAGTACACAGAAACAAGGAACAGTAGCATTATCATCATGTGAATCAGAGTTTATTGCAGCAACAGCAGCAACAACTCAAGCAATATGGTTAAAGAGATTACT
The DNA here is from genome assembly GCA_020465985.1 of Centrapalus pauciflorus. Classification (NCBI taxonomy): domain Eukaryota; kingdom Viridiplantae; phylum Streptophyta; class Magnoliopsida; order Asterales; family Asteraceae; genus Centrapalus; species Centrapalus pauciflorus. The sequence continues at coordinate 183,105 of JAANYP010002499.1, forward strand.
TAGCAAGATTACAAATACTGGAGAACAGAAGATCAAGATTTATGTTGATAACAAGTCAGCAATAGCCTTAATGAAGAATCCAATATTTCATGGAAGAAGCAAACACATTGACACCAAGTACCACTTCATCAGAGAATGTGTTGAAAGAGAAGATTTAATAGTCGAACACATCAACGGAGAAAAACAAAGAGCTGACATACTTACAAAAGCACTACCAAGAATCAAGTTCGTCACAATGAGACAACTACTTGGAGTTGAAGAATTATCAAGCAACAATCAAGATTAAGGGGGAGAATGATAGATTAATCATGATTGTTAAGTTAAAATATGTCATTTAAATTAGTCAATGTATCATTATTGTAATTAGTGAAAGTATAGGGACTAGAATAGTCATTAAATAGAACCGAAAGGGTGTGTCTCTTCATGAATAGACACAACTATTCGAAAAGGTTCCATGAAAGGTTGCGTCTTTTCATCGCACCTCTTAGTAGTTTATAAATAGGAACCTTAATCAAAATTTGTAGAGTGTGAATTCGATGTTATGTTAATAAAGATCAAGTTTTGATTATTTCGATCCTGTGCAATTTCCGTTATCAAAATAGATCCCCTTTCCCATCAGTGAACCTTGAGCAGCTCGATTTGAGTCAAACGGATTCACTGGTGGGATCCTTTCAAGTTTTGGGAACTTCAGTTACTTGAATAAACTCATCCTCAACAACAATCTGCTCACTGGTTCGATCCCTGCATCGATCAAAAACCTTCAGAAATTGACACTTCTTGATCTGAGTTCAAACAGTCTTTCAGGTCCAATACCACCTGAGATTGGGTCAATCACGAGCTTGACCATTAGTCTTGACTTGAGCTCGAATAGATTCCAAGGCGAGATACCCGAGTCAATCCAAAACAGGCCGAATACTTCTTTACTTGTGCAGATACTTTTTTGAAATTCCCTGCACAGAAACATATTAATTAATGATGATACATAATGTGATTATGACTTTTTTATGCTTCTATTTAACAAATTTTTTCCGTGTTTCAGGTTGATGGTACTTTCTCTGAAGCTTTTCAAGAAAATTGCAAGGGTTTTAACATCAAGAATGATTTGATTGTCGAAGATTTTCATTAATTAGTATCTAGTTTTATAGTTAGAACTTTGCAACTATGTATTACTAAAGGAATATTTCTGTCTGTCGTCTCATTAGCTTCACAAATGAAGAATATATACATTGAAAATAGAGAGATCCTAGGCTATAATTATGCTATGCATTTAATACAAGAGATATCCTAGGCTATAATTGAGATAATTGAATACAAAAAATATTACAAGATTATTGCTATATTTACAAATATTCTATCATACCCCCGCAGTCGAAGCTGGAGATTGTCGTACGCTAAGACTGTCCCGAAAATCTTTAAATAGTATTAATGGGAGGCCTTTAGTGAAAATATCAGCTATTTGAAATCGTGATGGGACATGTAACACACGAACTTCTCCACGAGCTACTTTTTCACGGACAAAGTGAATGTCCATCTCGACATGTTTAGTGCGCTGATGTTGAACCGGATTGCCCGAGAGATATATTGCACTAACATTATCACAATAAACTAAAGTAGCTTTGGAAATAGGGCAGTGTAGTTCCAAAAGAAGATTTCGTAACCAGCAAGATTCCGATACAACATTGGCGACACCTCTATATTCAGCCTCGGCACTAGAGCGAGACAAAGTAGGTTGTCGTTTTGATGACCAAGATATGAGATTATCACCAAGGAAAATACAATAACCAGATGTTGAGCGTCTGGTATCCGGACAACCGCCCCAATCTGCATCTGTATACGACAAAAGAGTGGTTGTGGAAGATGGATAAAGATGCAAGCCATAATCGAGAGTCCCATGAATGTAACGCACAATGCGCTTTAGAGCAATCATATGTTCCTTCATCGGGTTATGCATGAATAAACAAATTTGTTGGACAGCATAAGCGATGTCGGGTCTTGTGAAAGTAAGATATTGAAGAGCACCCGCAAGACTGCGATAATGTGAGGGATCTTCATATGGTGTTGTTGATGTAGCACTCAACTTTGGTTTAGTATCAACAGGTGTGGGACAAGGCTTACAAGAAGACATGCCAGCCCGCTCAATAATCTCTTCAGCATACTTCTTTTGAGACAAAAATAAACCTTTTGCATGACGAGTTACAGCAATTCCGAGAAAGTAACTTAATGGTCCTAAATCTTTCATGGCGAACTCCGAACTAAGAAGAACCATTATAGACTTGCGAAGAGTATCAGAAGAAGCAGTTAAGATGATGTCATCCACATATAAAAGAATGTAAGCCATACAAGTACCTTTGCGATAGATAAAGAGAGAATGATCAGAACGACTGTGAGAAAATCCAATAGTAGAAACATAATCCGCAAAACGTTTATACCACGCCCGAGGAGCCTGTTTAAGTCCATACAAAGACTTTTTTAACTTACAAACATAGTCCGGATGTTTTGAGTCTCGAAAACCCAATGGTTGGTGCATGTATACGGTTTCTTTTAGTTCACCATGTAAAAAGGCATTTTTCACATCGAGTTGATGAATAGGCCAATCTTTAGATAGAGCTAAGCTGAGAACCATCCGAATTGTTGCCGGTTTGACGACCGGGCTAAATGTTTCACCACAGTCAACTCCAACCTCTTGAGTTTTTCCATCACCTACAAGTCGGCCTTTGTGCCTCTCAAATGAACCATCAGAATTTTCCTTATGTCTAAAAATCCACATTGAACGAATTACATTTACATTAGGTGGACGAGGTACCAAATCCCAAGTCTTATTTTTAATTAGAGCATTATATTCGTCATCCATGGCCATTTTCCAATTTGGGTCCTTTAGAGCAGACATAGGATTACGAGGGAGAGGAGATTTGGAAATATGAGCATGAAGACCATACTTTGGGTTAGGCTTAAAAATGCCGTGTTGGCTCCGAGTAACTCGTCGGTGGGAAGGAATTGGATCAGTTAATATAGAGGGGTTAGAGTGAGATTCATGCTGGTTAGTATTTTGAGATGGTGGAGAGGAAGAAGTAGATGGTGTAGGATTTCGACAGGAGGTACTTGGACAAAGTGGAGTAACAGAGGAGGTTGATGGGTTTGAGCCGATGAGTTCAAATGGTGAACCACATATGGAGATAAACCATCATCGAGGAAGTTATATGATTGATTTGGGGAAGTATGTATTTTAGCAAATGGAAATCGGCTTTCATCGAAAGAGACGTGACGACAAATAATATTTTTTTTGAAGATAAATCATAGCATTTGTAGCCACGATGGTTGGGTGGAAAACCTAGAAATACACATGGGGTAGAACGGGCTTGTAGTTTGTTAATGGTTGTTGATGGAAATAGAGGATAACACAAGCAACCAAATACTCGAAGATGACAATACGAAGGGTCTTTGTGATATAAAAGTTGAAGAGGTGATTTAAAACCGAGTTGTTTATTTGGCAAAATGTTGAGAAGGTAGGTGGCCATTTGTAGTGCATGATGCCAAAAGGATGGTGGTAGTGATGCATGAGCAAGTAAAGTACGAACCATATTGTTAATTGTTCGAATTTTTCGTTCCGCTTTTCCGTTTTGAGAAGAAGTGTGGGGACAAGAAAGACGAAAGGATATACCATTTGCATTACAAAATTCCCAAAATGGGCCATTGTCAAACTCCCGACCATTGTCACATTGAATATTCTTAATGCAACGTTCAAATTGAGTGCGTATAAAAGCATTAAGAGTTAGGAATGTGGAAAAAGTTTGAGATTTTTTAGACAAAGGAAAAGTCCATAAAAAATTAGAATAGTTATCTAAAAACAAAATATAATATCGATGTCCAGAAGAGCTTAGAACGGGAGATGTCCAAATATCACAATGGATAATATCAAAAGGTAAGAAAGTACATGAATTAGAAGCAACAAATGGTAATTTAACTTGTTTTCCAAGAGAACAGGACTCACAAACATGAGAAGTTCGAGTACCATTACATTGAATAATTTTATTTGATCTAAGAGAGTCTAAAATTGGAGCTCCTGGATGTCCTAAACGTGCATGCCATAATGATGGTGCAAGAGCCGTAAAGGTTGATGGGGTGGTTACGGAGGTGGTGACGGGATAAAGATCGCCCTGACTATTACATCTCAGTAGATGCGTCCCCGTCGGAAAATCCTTCACAGAAAACCCAAAAGGATCAAATTCAACAGAAACTGAATTATCAGTTGTAAGCTTTCTAACCGATACTAAATTTTTAATGAGTTGAGGAGCATGAAGGGTATCTTTTAACAATAATTGTGGGTTTGAGTAAGGTAAATGTGTTTGACCATAACCAACAATTGGAATAGAATGACCATTTCCGACAATTATACCACGGTTGGTGCTCAAATTACAATAAGACGAGAGATTACCTTATGCGGATGTCATATGAGAAGTGGCGCCAGTATCCATGTACCAGTTGGCATCTGGAGGATTGAGTCCGAGAGTGTGCATTGCCGCTTCAATGTCTGTTGGGATAGGTTGTGTCGTGGCAGAGTGTGCTTGTGGTGCTGGACGTGGGCCAAGAATACCAGGTTGGGTCGGTTGGGTGTTCGGTCTGGGCCAAGGAGCCGTTGGGTATGGTGAGGGAGGAATCGCCCATGGTGTACAAAACCAAGGCCACTGTTGTTGCCCATTATTCATCCAAGGCTGCCACTGTGGAGGGTGGTTAAATGGTTGTTGGTTACTACTACGATTACCACCACCAGGTCGAGCATTCCCGCTTTTGTAGCTATTTCGGCCTCCTCCGCGGGGTTTATTGTTGCTTCGAATTTGACCTTTGTAACCACTGCCATTGTTACGGTGCTGAGAATGCGGTTCATAGGATGGAGTATTAGTGAATTCACGTGCAACCATGGCTGCAGGTGATCCTGTGGCAGCTTGTTTTGCAAAACCCGCTTCTTCTAAAGTAAGCATAGACTGTGCTTGATAAAACGGAGGAAGTGGATTGCTTTGGCGAATAAGCGTTCCTACTCCACGGTAGGCTTCAGTAAGGCCAGCTACCATTTGAAGCACGAGGCGATTATTAGAAACTGGAGCGCCTACGTTCTTGAGTTGATCCGATAAAATTTTGAGACGTTGACAATAGGCAGAGGCATTTGGAAAATCCTCCATATTGATGTTGGAAAACTCTTGCTCAAGAGTGACGGCACGAGAATTTTTGTTGTCTTGGAATATATCACGCAGGCGATTCCAAGCTTCCATGGCTGTTGAATCAGGTTCAAGGATCGTATGTAACAAGTCACTTGAGATGGTTGCATAAATCCATTGAAGGACTGTAGCATCAAGGGTAGACCAAAGTTCCTTTTCGGCAGCGGTGGTAGGCAACGTTGCTGGGCCGTTTGTGGGTGGGATAATATGGTCTATGACTCGATGAGACCGTGCGTGAATTTTGAATAGTTCTGCCCAGGTTGCGTATTGGACGTTTTCCATCTCAAGGGTAATTGAGATATGGTTCTTAATGTTAGAGACAGCAAGAGCAGGATGGAATGAGGACTGCTGGGGGGAATTGGTTTGGTCACCCATGGAGGTAGATGAAAAAAAAAGGGCAGAAAGTGGAAGTGTGTAAGAGAATAGAGATCCTAACCTATGGCTTTGATACCATAAAGGAATATTTCTGTCTGTCGTCTCATTAGCTTCACAAATGAAGAATATATACATTGAAAATAGAGAGATCCTAGGCTATAATTATGCTATGCATTTAATACAAGAGATATCCTAGGCTATAATTGAGATAATTGAATACAAAAGATATTACAAGATTATTGCTATATTTACAAATATTCTATCAATTACAAATATTAAACTTTTCAATTAAATCAATATGGTTCAAGTAATGAAATTGCTTTTTTTTTTTTTGTACATGCATGTTCGACACGAAACACCTGTAGAACTTCATCGCTACACACAAATAAGATTTTTTAATGTCTGCTGAAATCCAATAATGACATACTGCATTCAACATGTGTGTGCTTCAATTCAAATATCAATTAAATAACGATTCTTTATCTGTTCGCATATGCACGAATGCATTACGACGCAATATACGTATTGTGGCGGCGAAAACCAGAGTTCGTGATAGTTTTACCACCGGTTTCATATAATCAAGATCATGGAATTGAATGAGAGAATAAATTATATAACGCGTATGTATAATGCATTAAACATTGGTATTTTAGTGTAATCATTCTGTAAATACTAGTTTATTACCCGCGTATTACACGGATATTTTTAATATATATAAAATATAATAAGTAAAAAGATAAAAATATAAATATTATTTTTTAAACAAAAGTATATAAGGTGATATTATTATTTATTATGACCTATTAATTTTGTATACTTTTAAATATATATGAAGAGTCATTATTTTCTTATATATTTTTTTAAACTTTTATTATATTATCTTATAATTAATAAGTTAGTAGATTATTAGATTTTGTTTGATTTGATTTGATTTGAATTTAAAAGTGGATTATAATAGATTTGGATAGATTTAATTAATAAGTTAGTAGAGTGTTAGATTTTGTTTGATTTGATTTGATTTGAATTTAAAAGTGGATTATATTAGATTTAGATAGATTTGATTTAAATTTCTTTATTCTTTTTAAAATCTATAACTGCTACGTGTCGATTCATGGTGACGACATATGGCTTCACGAGAAGAGTATAGTTAAACAAAGACTACACATCCAAATACGCAAACAGAGATGGAATTAGATAATCTATTTTAAGATCGAATTGCAGAAGAACAACGACGACGGAAGAGAATAAAAACGCCAATTACAGTATTACGCATAAATCAAATGCAAAGCACCGAATTTGTTTAAAAAATACATAAAGTTGAGAACCGCAGAAGGTTGGTCAACCTTGTTTAATCGTGAAATCAGTCATATAAGCCTACAAAATAGGAACTGCTATTGCTTATTATAAAAATATGTTATTTAATCATAATTGCAAATGACAAAAAAGCCCTTAACTGCAATTAATTAATATGTAATTAGATAATTGCTTATTTGTCATGATATTATAATTCACATTGTTCACAATTTCTAACTTGTTCACAATTGATCCTTATATATCGATTTAAATTTAGGTAAAAACCATTAGTTTTGCGGAGTTACTCGCTTAAAATTATTTTTTTTGAATTATTTTATATTTTTTATATATACATAATATTCATTAGATTGGTCCATTCAAACTATGTAAATAAGTTATATGTAACATTCAAAGGTTTTAATTGATGCTGATTTGTTAAATTTTTAGTTGTGCTCACGGTGTTTATTATTAAATGGTGCTTAAATGATCCTAATTATATGTATGTGTGGAATTGGGTTCAAATTAGTACCACATATTCAAAATAATTTTTTTAAACATTTTGGCATAAATATGTACAAAATAACGTTATAAGTTAATATAAATTGGTATCATAATTTTTTTTATCAAATAATTACAAAAAAAAATATTCTGTGAATGAATGAGTTTTTATCATTTATTTACATAGTTTGTTATTTATTCACATTATTTTTTTTGTAATATAATTTGTTAATCCCCATGATACCAATTATATTAACTTATATATTAATATTTTACACATTTTTATGTAAAAACTTTTTAAATTAATTCATATTGAATGGTAACTCCGGTGAAACTGAACACACACACAGACACACACATATATAATCAGGTTCACATGAGAACTTTTTTATTTCGTGAAAATCACTCTAAATTTTATGTATAAATTTATGCATTTGATGCTAAAGAACATAAATGTGAATATCCAACATTCATTCATCTTTAATTGTAGAAAAGTCTATTCTGATTAGGGATAACTGCGCAAAAAACCTTAAACTTGTCAGTTTTTGTGATTAAAACCCCAAATCATTTTTCGTTGCATAAAAAACCCCGAACTAACTAAAAATCAGTAAATCAAGGTTTGATCAATTGGTAACCGGTTATTAATTCTACGTGAACCGCTAAATAACCTATGTGAAATAAATTTTAATTGTTAAAACCGGTTGCCAAGTATTACATATCATTTAAACCCCCGTTGACGATGTAATCTCGTTTAAAAATTACAATTAAAAATGATCAACAGGTGTTTAAGTGGTGTGTAATACTCGGCAACCGGTTTCAACGATTAAAATTTATTCCACGTAGTTTATTTACCGGTCCACGTAGGATTAATAAACGATTTCAACCGCTTACCGATTGATAAAACCTTGATTTACTGATTTTTAGTTAGTTCGGGGTTTTCTATGCAACGAAAAATGATTTGAGGTTTTAATCACGAAAAACTGACAAGTTGTGGGTTTTTTGCGCAATTATCCCTTCTGATTAATATCATGAAAACTCATATTCATGTCTCATCGTGGACGACTCACGGCATCACCGACGATTCATAACACCATCGTTGATTCACAACATCACTAGCGATTCACAGTACCAGCATTTCATATTTGATATGGTTTATAACTCACATTTGTTATTCATGACACCACTATCAAAAATGTACCCATTGTCCACATTTATTTTACAATATCTACGCATTAAAAAATGTACGGTGATATAAGTATGTGCAAACAAATGTGTCGTGACAAATTATTTCTATATCTTAACACATAAAAATGTGAACAAATTGGTTAAACTTCATATTTAATAGCATGAACAAATTGTCCCAATTTCACATTTTTAAGTGTGAAAATTTTGACAAAAATTTATAGAGTTCAAATCTCCACGCTTTTAAGTGTAATCTTTTTTACAATTTTCAAATTATTATGTTTACACATATAAAACCCTGAAGATTATTCTTTAATTTATACATTTATAATTGCGAAGTTCTACAATTAAGTATTTTACACATTTATAAGTGTGATCATGTTAAGGAAATTATATGATTTATAATTAGTGTGTTAATTTAGGCTATGATTTCCTATTTCCTTATTTTGTTTGATTCTCTTCTATATATTGTACTGGTGATTCCCTTGGAAAAGGGCAGAAATAAACCAAATATTTCATGGTATCAGAGCTAGAAACATGAGCTCACTAAACCATGGCCGGTGGAGAGGAGATACCACCGCAGCCGTCACCAAAAATTGAGCCAAACTCACCATTCTTTCTTGGTCCTAAAGATCGACCCGGAGATTTTATCACTCCAACTCGGCTTCGTGGGGATAACTACGATGATTGGGCCAGCGATGTCCAAACTGCGTTGGAAGCACGACGCAAGTTCGTGTTCTTAGATGGAACGATCACAAAGCCGACTCCACGCAATGTTGATATCTTGGATTATGAACACCGTCGATCCCGAGGTAAAGTGCTACCTGTCCAAATATAAAGACGCAAAACGCCTATGGGATACTCTAAAATCCCGATATGCATTAGTTTATGGTCCAAGAATTCAACAGTTAAAGTCTCCTATTGTCAAGTGTGAACAAACAAAATCCATGCCAGTCGCTGAGTATTTCGGTAAACTTTCAGCACTTTGGGAAGAATTACATAATCATGAACCAATAATACATTGTTCATGTTGTGGGTCATGTTCAGCTGGAAGAAAACATGAGGAGAGGCGTGACAATGAAATGCTTCATCAATTCCTAATGGGTCTTTATTCAGAATATTACTCTACTCTTCGCACTAACATTTTATCACAGGATCCACTACCTACTCTCGATAGAGCTTTCCAGTTGGTCATTCAAGATGAACGAGTACGAATTGCAAAAGGAGAATCAATTGAAAAGACACCCGAAGTGATGGGTTTTGCTGTACGAACAGGTGCTGCCAAGGGACGGGGTCGGAATGATAAACCTGATCGATCGCATCTTAGCTGCACTCATTGCAAGAAAACAGGCCACGAGGTATCACAATGCTTTGAGATAGTTGGTTATCCCGATTGGTGGGATGTTCGTGCCAAGACCGATGGAGAACGTGGAAAATTAGGCAGACGGGGCAAAGGAAATATTCGGGCTAATGCTACTGTTACCGGACATGGTAGAGGCAAGAATTCAATTAGTTTGCCAGGTAACAACTCGGCTACTTCACAATTGTTCACAGCGGAACAATGGAAGGTCCTTGCAGGTCTTATGGGTAATGCAAAAATTTCAGATGAAAGACTAAACGGTACGTTTGATAAACGATCTTGGATAATTGACACGGGAGCAACACACCATGTCACTGGTAATGCTTCTTGGTTAATTAACACACAGAAAATTAGTGATCGCCCTGTTGGCCTTCCTAATGGAGAAATAGTTGTCACGACTCATGAGGGTTGTGTTCAACTGTCAGATAAAATCCTCCTAAAACACGTCTTGTTGGTTCCAAAACTAAGTTGCAACTTAATTTCAGTCTCTCAATTAAACGATGATTTGAAAGGCATTATCCAATTTGATCCTTATATGTGTGCTATACAGGACCAATCGAGGGAGCTGATTGGAACGGGTGCTAGGCGGGATGGACTTTACTACTTTGGAGAAGGAGATTCAGTGCAACACGTATCGACAACTAAGAATGAAACATTGGAACTTTGGCATAAGCGAATGGGACATCCTTCTGAAAAGTGGTGAAGTTAATTCCTCAAATTCACAAGTCTAAAGGTAGTTTGAACAAAGAATGTGAAGTGTGTTTTCGTGCAAAGCATTCTAGAGATAAGTTTCCTTCAAGCAATAGTAGAGCTACTAGAATTTTTGAGAAAATACATTGTGATTTGTGGGGGCCATACAAACATCATTCGTCGTGTGGTGCCCGATATTTCTTAACATTAGTTGATGATTATTCTCGAGCAGTTTGGGTTTATTTACTTGTTGATAAAACTGAAGTTTTTCAAATTTTCATGTCTTTTGTTGCAATGATTGATAGACAATTTTCTCAAAAGATTAAAATCGTTCAAAGTGATAATGGCACTGAATTTCATTCATTGCTTGATTATTTTGCTTCCACTGGTATTTTGTTTCAAACTTCATGTGTGGGCACTCCTCAACAAAATGGGAGAGTTGAGAGAAAACACAGGCATATTTTGAATGTAGGTAGGGCTTTAAGATTTCAAGCCAATCTGCCTATTTACTTTTGGGGAGAAGTAATTCTTGCTGCTGCACATTTGATTAATCGAACACCGTCTTCTTTGTTGAACAACAAAACTCCTTATGAAATCTTGTTTGGTAATGTTCCTTCCTATGCCACCGTACGAACATTTGGTTGCTTGTGTTTTGTTCACAATCAAAAGACAAAGGGGGATAAGTTTGCTAGTCGAAGTCGGAAATGTATTTTTGTTGGTTATCCATTCGGGAAAAAAGGGTGGAAATTGTTTGATCTTGATACGAAAGAATTTTTTGTGTCACGTGATGTAAAATTCTTTGAGAATTCTTACCCATTCATGGATACGGAATCACCAAATAAAACTCTGAAAGATGTAAATGAGTCCATCCATATTGACTTTGATGATTATTTCACCAAAAATGATGCTGGTCCAGTTACAGCACAATCCTCTTTTCATCAAACTCATAATACTCTAATACAAAGTGACTCACCCGTAGCTCAACAAAGTGAACCAACTCAACAAACCACTCAGACTGAATTAGATACTGATTTAGTAGGTCATACAAAGCAGACTTTAAACTCTGAAACCACGGATACCACTGAATTAGGCAGAGGCATGCGACACAAGACTCCATCGGTGTTGTTAAGGGATTACGTCACTTACAAGGTTGTTGGTAAAGATCCATCCCCCGACACTCCGTCCTCGCAGCATTCCTCAGGTACTCTCTATCCTATAGCACATTATATAAGTTGTGACAATTTCTCTGTACAATACCGGGAATTTCTTGCAGCTATTACGACAGGAAAGGAGCCACGATCATTTAAAGAGGCTGTGAAGCAACAATGTTGGAAAGAGTCAATGCAAGATGAAATACGAGCTTTAGAAGACAATGGCACTTGGACATTGGAACCTTTTCCTCCTGGAAAGCGTGCTTTGGGCTGTCAGTGGGTGTACAAGATTAAATATTTGTCTAATGGAAACGTTAAACGACTCAAATCCAGATTGGTTGTCTTCGGCAACCACCAAGAAGCTGGTATTGACTATAAAGAAACCTTTGCCCCGGTTGCAAAGATGACTACCGTACGAGTTTTTCTATCGGTTGCAGCTGTGAAAGGTTGGGAACTTCACCAAATGGGCGTTCACAATGCTTTCCTACATGGAGACCTTAAGGAAGAAGTGTATATGAAACTTCCCCCGGGATTTGAAAGTTCCGACCCTAATTTGGTGTGTCGGTTGCGAAAGTCTCTATATGGATTGAAACAAGCTCCTAGGTGCTGGTTTGCAAAGCTGGTTACTGCATTGAGAAGATATGGTTTTCGTCAATCTTATTCTGATTATTCTCTATTCACCTGCACTCGTGGGAATATACAACTTAATGTGCTCGTGTATGTTGATGATCTCATTATATCTGGGAATAATCCTGCTGCTATTCGCGTTTTTAAAGCATATCTTAGTGATTGTTTTAAAATGAAGGACCTTGGCGCGTTAAATTATTTTCTTGGCATTGAAGTAGCAAGAAGCTCCTCTGGTTTGTTTCTATGTCAAAGAAAGTACACTCTTGATATTATCTCGGAAGCGGGCTTATTGGGAGCTAAGCCATCGGGGTTTCATATTGAGCAAAACCACAAACTTTTGTTATCTGATCCTGAGTCTTAGCGTCGTCTAGTGGGTCGTCTCATTTACTTAGCAGTCACCCGTCCAGACCTATCTTATTCGGTTCATATTTTGTCCCAATTCATGCAAGAACCTCGTGTTGAACATTGGGAAGCGGCTCTACGAGTGGTTCGGTACTTAAAAGGGACTCCTGGCCAAGGAATTCTTCTTCGATCAGATAGTGATCTATCCTTGGAAGGATGGTGTGACTCGGACTGGGCACTTGGGCAGCATGTCCAATTTCTCGTCGGTCTTTGACAGGTTGGCTTGTATATCTTGGAAAGTCTCTTGTTTCGTGGAAGACGAAGAAGCAACATACAGTTTCACGTTCCTCTACAGAGGCAGAATATCGCTCCTTGGCAGCCATCACTTGCGAGCTTAAATGGTTAAAAGGCTTGTTATCGAGCTTGGGGGTACATCATCCACAATCGATTAAGCTTTTCTGTGATAGTCAGTCAGCACTTCACATAGCTAAAAATCCGGTGTTTCATGAACGAACAAAACACATTGAGGTGGATTGCCATTTTGTTCGGGATGCTGTCATTGATGGGTTGATAGACCCATCCTATGTGCATACCTCGACACAATTGGCCGACATTTTGACCAAGGCTCTTGGAAAGAATCGCTTTGATCTTCTTCGGAACAAGTTGGGCATTCTCAATCCACACGCTCCAACTTGACGGGGGGTGTTAAGGAAATTATATGATTTATAATTAGTTGTGTTAATTTATGCTATGATTTCCTATTTCCTTACTTTGTTTGATTCTCTTCTATATATTGTACTGGTGATTCCCTTGGAAAAGGGCAGAAATAAACCAAATATTTCAGATCAAGATAATATATTTTTACGTGCTTTCACATTCCTTGGAGATTTAGCGGTTTTTTTGTAGTGGACCAACGATTTACCAATGATTTACGATTCACAGTCATACAAGCATGTGATTCATGACTCGCTTATAGGATTCGTGGCACCAAGGATTCACTATTGATTAACAAGTTGATTTACGGTGTACAATTGATACAAGCATGATATTCACAACACCAATAATTTAATTAACTTTGTGATTCACGGTTCACAGTCAATACAAGTATGATATTTAAGACCCCTTATGGGTTCAATGAAAATTCACTTGAAATGAGGACTTCAATTTCAATAAACATGAACACTCATAGCATTCATCGGGTTCACTAAGACCATTACATTCTAGTAACTAAGGGTTCAAATTATCAATGAATTCCTTGTAGTGAACTTGACATGTATGAATTTAAAGTTGTAAGAGTTACTTTGTTTCAAGTGACCTAGGTGAATGCACAACCCATACTCTTACAACTTTAAATTCTAGTATGATTTGCTTTTCTACCAAACAAAACCTAAATAGTTGATAATTTGTGTTTGGTAGAAAGTATCGAAAAGAAAGAAAATGAATACAAATTATTAGTTTGGAGACCTGAATTGTATATATAAATTATCTATTAATTCTCAAGTTGTCACTATAACAAAAGGGATAATTGCGTAAAAAACCTTAAAGTTGAATCATTTTTGTGATTATAACCCCTAACCATTTTTTTATTGCACAAAAAACCTCTAACCGGTAAAACCTTTTGAAATTAGGACTTGACCGGTTATAATAGGTTGCTATGCTTAAATGGCATACACGTGGCGTCCACATGGCAAACCCAATTATGTGGCCGCCTACGTGGCACTACATGTATAATTCTTAAACTGAATTTTTTGCATAAAAAACCACGAAATTGATGACTTTTTCGATTAAAACCCTTAACTATATTTTTTCTCACCTCTAACCAACAATAATATTTACATTTTCTCTTCTTCTTTACCTCTGACAACTCCGATTACGCTATCCCCTCTTTATGTTCAGTGCTGTTTATTTTATGTATGTATGTTCGATTAACTTTTGCCGTTTAATCTTGTATTTTAACTTCAATTGTGCCGATGGAATCGATTTCATTTTGTGTCACGAGTTGCATTTTTAGGTTCAGCTTTATGTTCAATTTCGTTTATTTATGTTCCATTTGAGCTTCTGTATATGATCAGCCAGAGCAGTGAAGTTCGCTAGCCTAGAGGGTGGAGGTTTCATTGGGAAACAAATTTTTTTAATAAATATCTATGTCATCAAAATGCAATCAGTGAAGACTCAATTTTAATTACCTTTGTTGGTTGGAGGTTTTTTATCAAATGAAAAATGATTTGGGGTTTTAATTGAAAAAACTAAACAAGTTGGAGGTTTTTTACGCAAAAATCTATTTTAAAATTATACACGTCATCAAGTTTTAGCCGGTTGCAAGTCAGATTTTTTGAAAAAACCCCAAATTTACAAAGTTTTAACCGGTTGGAGGTTTTTTGTACAATGAAAAACGGTTGGGGGTTTTAATCACAAAAATGATCCAACTTAGAGGTTTTTTGCGCATTTTCCTCATAACAAAAATGAGGATTATACACACTTTTTTTTTTCGCGGTTGATGATACCACGTAAATTTTCTTTACAATATTCACAATTATAAGAGTGTAAAAATTTGTCACATTTATAAGTGCAGAAGTTACTAAAATTTTACAATTATGATAGTAAAGAAACATGTTTACAATAAAAAGTGTGGAGAAAAAAATATTCACGATTATTAGTGAGGAGAGATTTAAAATTTGTCACATTTTTAAGTGCGAACAAAAAAAAAGTTTAATTATCAATTGAAACAAAAAAAGAGAGTTAAATATGTAAAATGAACCAACTATCTAAAGTATATTATTATTTAAGAAATAAAAAACAAAATTTAATAATTTGTTTATTAAACTAAAAGTAAACTTACGCTGAATTTGTTTAAATTGGTAAATATTAGTATATTATACATATATACATTATTCACTAATGAAATTACTATTCATAAATGAGTTTTTTTAAAATGCACCACTTAAATATAATTTAATGAGGGTTTTCTAACATGCACCATGAATTATTTTTATATTATCATGTATAAATGGTTTTTATCATTAATATTTTATTAATAAAATTTTTCTACATATAATATAACATGTGTCAATATATCATTAATAATATTTTTATTGCATATGAGAATAATGCATGTATTAAATTGTTATAACATCAAATTTATTTTAAAGTAATGAATAAAACAATATTTATGTTTATGGTATTTTTTAAAGGGTTTATTATGAAAAAAACATATGTTTTCACAGTTTTTGTGTTTTCGTTCATCGGTGTTATTTTTTTCAGAAAAATCCCCAAGCTAAATTTTTTTTAGTTTAATAAAATTTTATTATTAGAGTCCGATTATAATTAGTAAACAAGGTTTATAAAAACTGAAAAAACTATGTTCTAATATCCAAATTTCACTAAACCAAAAGAAAAAAAAAATAACTTGAGGACTTTTATGGAAAAAATAACATAGAGGGCGAAAACATGTTGTTTTTTCATAATAAACCATTTTGTAGGTGTATGTCACAAGAGAAATATAATATTGAATATATTAAAATTTATCACTACAAATTTACATTTTACATTAGTTTTTATAAAATTTATTTATTATAACTATGATTGTGAGTGTGTGCCTATTTTACATAGAAATTAACTTTCGTACAATCCTCTAGCATGAAAATAATAATATACTCAAAATATAATCAAATAAAAAACAATCCAAATTAATATATGTAATTTATTGATTTGTTTTTTTATTAAACTAAAATATAAAAATCTACTAACGAAAGAACGATCAAATTAATAATTTTAAAGTATTCATATAGAGATTGATAGCAAAGTATTACATATCCATTCTACTGATTTATTTTTTAGTTAAATCAAACTAAAAAAACGCAAGTAAAAATATATTAAATCTAAACTTAAATATGTAATTAAAAATATTTAAATTAATAAATTTTTATATATCTACATATGAATTAGTAATAAAACACCATGTAACTAAATTTTGATAATAAAATAAGATTAAAAAATATTTTTCTTAATTTATTTTTTATTTAAATATTAAGTTGTATTTACAATATAAGTGTAGTGTTCTAGATCAATGTACACTAAACATTTAAGTTTATTTTTTCATTTCATTATAATTTATAATTTATTGGAGTTTTTAAACTTTTTTAAAGTATAATTTAATTTAATACAATTTGATCTTAACTTTAATTTTATTTACAAAAAATCAAAGGCAACGTACGGACACCACAAAACTTGTTAAATAAAAGCATAAAACCCCAATTAAATTGAAGCTGTCAGATTATCCCAAAATCAAAATCGCTCCTAAACCTAAATCGTCAGTGCCACTTCATTTCTCGTTGCTGGATCCCTCAAATCTCTCGCTCAACCGCAAGATCTCTCAAATCTCTGATGAAATCATTCAACTAGACTAACAGGTCTGATTTGCTTTGGTAATATACTTGATTTTGCGTTGATAATATATACTTGACTTTGTTTTGGTAATCACTCAATTCGACTCACGGCTTAACTGATGAATCATCCTTGATTTTGCTTTAATAATATAGTTTTCTACTCTATTCTTCTCGATCATATACTTGAAGTTCTACTCACATGTTTGATTTCACCTCTGATTTCGATCCTTTGCTCATAATTATTTCATGAATTAATTTGCTCTAGGAATTGAGTATTTACACACATACATCAAGTTCATTTTAGATCAGATACACTGACTTTGTATAGCCCTGACTTTCTGGTATACACACATTTTGGATTCCTATAGGAAGGCAGTTGGTAGGATAGATTCCTATACATAAAAAGTATTCAAGTAAATAACAAAAAAAAAAAAAAACAGACTAGGAGTATTTACATAAAAACTATTCAGGTTTTAACTTGTTAGTGGAATTAAACTTTTCACTAGAGTGCTGGTTTTAGGGGCTATTTGTTTTTAAGTGATTAAGGACGCAAGTCTAGAAGCTCAATTGTTATCCCTAAGGACTTCCACCAGCTGGAAATCAGGCACTAAAACTTAGTTTATGCATTTGTTTGTCCAAGTGGTTAGTTATCTCATATATTGTCTAAAGTGATGTGGTGGCTCCATTGTCTATACTTCTGTCATATGATGTAAAGTTTTCATTTTCCTGATTTTTGTTATTGATAGGTAGAGATGTTTAGGTCTAAAACAACCATACAACATGCAAAAAAGCATAGCCATACATCGTGTTTTCCTCACATACCCATTCGACCATCTTTTCATTCTAGTATCCACCAAAACTCTTCATCCTCATCATCTTTCATCAATTCTCAATCTTTATGCTCCCCACCAACTACTTGTACCCCAACCCTCCATCAACCCTCGTCATTTGAACCTAATTTGCACGAGTCTTCGTCATATTCTGAACCAACCTCATTTTCTAATTTTCACCATGATGAAGATCAACAAGATGAAACCGAGATGAGGTTGTTGACTGATGTTGAGATAATAGGTTAGCTTAAACTCTTTTTTATTTGTAATTGTTTTTGCCTTTGTATTTCCATACTAACAGTGGCTAATAATCTTGTAGATGAGCAAGGAAGCATTCTTCGGACACAAAAAATGACAATGAAAGATGTGTATTAGCTAAAAGAGGGTGAAAAAATTCTGGTTAATGTTAATGAATTTTGTCAACCAATCAAAGCTGCAGGTGGTCTATGCACAAGATTTATGACCTTACTTCTGAAACAACCAAATTTATGTCCTCCAGAAGCTAAAAATTGGAGAGAAGCAAAAGTACGTTGTGGTGTTAGGCTATTGGTAGAACTTCGGGTAATATTTTTAATGCTTAAAGTTTCAATTATTGTTCATTATTGAATATAGTTGCTAACATGTTTTATGTCATTTACCGGTAATATTGGCAGCGAAAATTCAAATTGCCTCAAAGAGAAAGTGTTGACAAAGTCATTTTTGCAATTTTCGATGATAAGTTTAGGACCCTAAAACATAGGTTGAAAATGGAGTTGTTTAGATTAGTTGCTGAGAAACTAAATGAAGCAAATAACAATGGTGATGTTGGTGCACCAAAAAGGCATTATACAGAAGAGGAGCTTTTGCAAGCGCTTGATTTAGTTGAAGTACCGCCTAACTTTGTTGATCATCAATGGGAATTGTATAAGAGCCTTCTTCAAACACATGAAGCAAAGGTATTTGTTTGTATTTATTACTTCAACCAACAAACTTTACTAACATGTGTTATACTCATCTGAAATATAGAAACTATCAGAATATGGGAAGAAAGCAAGGTCAAGTCCATACTCATACTACTGGTGCTTTTAGTTATGCACGAAAAAAAAAGACGAATTTGTGAGTTACTAGCATTTTTATTAAATCTAGTTTCATACTTATTCTACTACTAACCTTTGATGGTTTTTTATTTATTCTATAGAAATTGAAAAACAAAAGAGAACCTAATGATGTCGAGTTCTTTGAAATTGCTCATCAAACGAAAAAAGGATCATACGTTGGAGACTCGTTGAGAGAGTTGATGGTATATAAATATATTACATGTTATTTTGTTTTGATTTATAAATACATGTACACTAAAACCAAGGTATTTAGTTTTATATTAGTAGTTACGTTTTATGAACTTATAAGCTTATCTAATGTTTTAGGACCGAGCACGAGAAGAGATTGCAAAGAAGATATTAGATATTGGCAGCTCTCAACCCATTGATATGGAATTGCAATCCGAAATTGTAAGGGATGTAATGAAGGAACTTATGGGTCCCAATAAGCCTTGACGAGCACGTGGTTATGGCACCGGAGTTACAAAATCCCAAGTAACTAAGTTTAGCTTCGATTTAAGAAAAATGAGAAGTGAAGATTTGACAAATCAAAACCGTGCCCTCTTAAACAAAGTGGAGTCTCAAAGTAAACAAATACAATCTCAAAATAAGCAAATAGAAAGTCAAAGTAAACAAATGAAGATAATGGAACAAAAAATTGATGAGTTCACAGGAAAGCTTCAACTTTTTAGAACTGCATTTCAAGAGATGTACAGTGTCCGTACACCTCGTGTGGCACGTGCAAATAGATCTGGCATACAGGTTATAACTTTGACATTTTTGCATTGTTTTATCATTTATTCACTTAAATTTTGTTAATTTTTTCATTTCATATTATTTTGTAATGTTTTTCAGCTCTCTTCTTCCTGTGCGTCATTTGGAGATGGTGAATAAATGTTCATCTTTCTTTTCTGATTGAAAATAGCAAGCCACTCCACTACAAAGGCATGACATTTCTGGTAAGAGACATGACATTTCTACTTGTTACCACATGATACATTTAGTTGGTATTGATCCACATATGCTTAGCTCATTGAATCATATGAATTATTGCTATTTTCAATACGATGACTCTGTACCATCACTACTACAAAAAACATAATGGACCCCCCATATTCACCCCGGTTGATAGAAAAAAAGCTTAAAAAACAGGGTTCTTTTGAAGTTTGTTAGAGTGTTAGCTAATACACCCCGGTTGTTTAACAAGGTAACCGGGGTCCTTTACTTTTTCTTATACACCCCGGTTGTTTTTATAAAAACCGGGGTACATAATCCAACATTTACCCGGTTGTTTAACAAAATGATCGGGGTCTTTTACTTTTTCTTATACACCCCGGTTGTTTTTATAAAAACGGGGGTACATGATCCAACATTTACCCGGTTGTTTAACAAAATGACCGGGATCCTTTACTTTTTCTTATACACCCTGGTTGTTTTTAAAAAAACCGGGGCACATAATCCAACATTTACCATGTTGTTTAACAAAATGACCGTGGTCCTTTACTTTTTCTTATATACCCTGGTTGTTTTTAAAAAACCTGGGGTACATAATCCAATAATTACCCGGTTGTTTAACAAAATGACCGGGGTCCTTTACTTTAACTAAAACATTTATACCTTATTGTCTTAATCAATTCATTAAAAAAGGGTCTTTGGCCTAGCGGTATTAAGGTGTTAGATGGGACCCCAAGGTTGTGGGTTCGAGTCCCATTGTGGACAAAAGGTGTAGATTTTGGAGTAAGATTAGATGGGTGTGTGAGTTCTGTAGTACAATATATATATATATATATATATATATATATATATATATATATATATATATATATATATATATATATATATATAGGTGCCGGAAATTGTTAAAAAAACAAAAATTAAAAATTAAAAAAAACATTTGAAACCCAGTACCTTACAAAACAACCAGGGTCTATTTGTATTTTTTAGTTCCATATAAGCCTTGGAACCCCGGTTATTTTGAATTAAACAGGGGTCTATATACATATGTACCCCGGTTGAACGACCGGGGTCCTTTACATCCGGAATAGACCTCCCCCTTATCAACCCCGGTGCTACAACCGGGGTTTATTATCATTTTTGACCGGGGTCCATTATGCTTTTTGTAGTAGTGCATGTTGGGTTATGACCACATATTGGGTTATGACTTCAATTTGATTATTGGGTTATTCATAAAATGCCAAAATTCGAATTTGTTTCAATTTGCTATTGATAAAAAATGTAATTTATAATAGTAGTAGTTTTTTATTTATAATTTTTCATGTATGATTATCGGTACACACTGACAAATAATTTTTTAGATTTACTTGGTAACTAACCTGTTTGCACAAGATACATATAAGTATGCAATAGTTATGTCATTTTTTTTTATTATTAAAACTTACATCATTATAAGTTTGAATATTAACTACTAATTTTTGTTTCTGAGGCAAGGTTCGATGATGACAAAGAAGATTCATTGGTTTAGTAGATCACATGTATCATCAACATTTTGTAGTTTGTAGTTGACTTTATTAGATATCGTTTATGAGAAAGTTGTTTCACATAGTATAAATGATTCTGACTTGTATTTTAACACTTTGTTTTCGTGAGACTTTATTAGATATCCTTTTTACCTTTTATTTTAAAGGGTTGGTTATCAAATAAAATAAAATCAAGTCTTTCATGTGATTTATATCCTAATTGTAGTGGATCGAAATATTTTCATAATTTGTGAATTATAATGACATGATTTGTCCATTCTTATAGGAGTGGACATTGAGTATTTTCTCCACATTTGTAACTGTAAACATATAGGTGAGATGTTCACATTTGTAAGTGCGTAAATTAGTAAATAGGTCCACGCTTATCACCGTAAACTTTTATGTGATTTATGTAAATTTGTAAGTGTGTACTTATAGTTAATGAGTGTGCACTTATAACCATAGACTTTTAGGTGATTAGGATATGTTTTTAACCGCGGACAAGTAAACATTGTCCACACTTGTATGTGTGGGCATTTGAAAACTTTTTGTCACACCAATTTTCTCCACACAATAGAAAAGCGTGGACTTCATAATTGTATGCGCTTTAAAGTGTGTACATTTAGTCTAAAAAATGTGGAGATTTAACTTTTCTTTTGTAGTGTGTATCGATGTAGATATAAGTTAAAATTCAATTCTTTCATTTTTCTAATAATGATGAAGAATTAAGTAAAAACTAAAATTAAGAAAAGAGAATTACAACAACCAATACGGTTACTGTATTTTCAAATTTCATGGTCTAGAAAACCATTGATTTTTTTTCTTATTTCTTTTCTCTTCGATTCTCTCTACCAAACACAACCCAAAGTATTAGTCCTTTTGTTTCCAAGGTAACTCGCATCAAGCATCAATTAGCACGAGATGACAAGGTCATCAAGGCATTTCAAACGTCAAACTTCAAATCAAAATAGTAGTTATAAAGAATCGACACGATTTCAAGGAAACATGAGTCACATAAAACATGCCACGCAACCGTTACAAAATACAAGGAAAATGCATCTTCCCGAGTGGCTTTATCAGCGATATGATACAATCTTCCTAGGGACATTATTCATGAAACAATAACATAGAGGCATAGTATATTTATATATATGTCATCCAACAAGTAGTTGATGATCCTGCATGTTTCATTTTTCGTGTAAAGTGGAGTGAGATCGAGAGATGATCCAACGAGCATTTGATTATGTTTTAGGTTTTCTTGGAGTGCCTTTCGCAAAAGGCTTTAAGCCTCTTGATACCTTCTTCAAGAGCTGATGGCTCGATAGCAAATGTGACCTGAAGCCAATTCTTGATCAGTCCTACACTTACGCCTAAAGGATAAAGAAACAAATTTAATCTAAGGTCACCCAGTCTAATAATTTCCACTTAACAAATTTCTAGGTTGCGTTTAGCTAACGAAAACTAGTTCTTTTTCAATTTCAGTTTTCAAGTTATAATTTTAGAAGAAAAAAACAAGGGTTTTATTAAAAGTGAAAACTTGTTTAGACAATGAAGTTTTAGTTTTAAGAAAAATAAGATATGTGATTATATAAGAAGAAGAAGAAGATAGGTGATAGAAAAGTAAGCGAGAGAAATATAGTATTATAAGAAAATATAGGGTAGGTAATAGAAAAGTAAGATAATGAATATGAAAAATGGTATTTTAAAAAGTGAAATAAAAATTTATGAAATTATTATTAAGTAAACAAGTTTTCATTTTTTTTTGAAAAGTGAGATCGAAATTTTGTAAATTTTCGGTAACCAAACGCGTCCGAATTTCGAAGGAGAATAACATCATAGTGGTGGTAGACTAACTTGTTCGAAATTAGATCTTCAAAATCAAAGCATGTATGCATTGTCTTCTCGAAATAAGCGGGTAATGAACAAACAATTGCACCCGAAAGTACATCTTACCTGGTTGGATTATTACCGATTCTTCTTTAGCAATCTTCACACAGAATTCCAAATCATCCTTGATGTCCTCAAAGACTGATATATCTAATTTAACATTTTTAACAAAAAAAACATATGTAAGTGGTTATTTGTTTACTTCTTAACGGAATCATTAAGAGGCACGTTCAAAGGTTAAACCACCTCTTAATGATTCTATTCAGCAGTAAACAAACAATGACTAAAGAAAACTAGAGTAGAGGTGGCAAAACAGACAGGTTAATACTCAGGTTGACCCACCAACATTTTTTTATCTATTATTTAAATGACAATCTAATCTTTTGGATAAGCCAATTTAAAAGGTTGTAATCATTTAAATACAATTTAAGAGATTGTTGGCCTATCTAACTTTTAACTATGCTTTTAGATTTTAGCCATTCTTAACATAATTTATCTGAAATCAGAAATCGTTAAAGATAATTGATCATCTATGCCCATAGCATACCATAATTTATCTTAATTATCTTCGATTGTTATCGATCTTTGTGGATGGTTTCCTTATGTCGATCAGCTTCCGTCTTGTGCAGACATTCGCTTGTATTGTGTTAAACCATTATAAATTCAATGAACATTCACAATCTAAATCCGCTTGTATATTTTCCTTTCTTTCATAAAAATTGAATCTTGCAATTATATATGTTACATCCTTCAATGGCTGATTTACGATTTGATTGAATTTCCTAGTTGAAACAACCCTAAACATAAACGATAATATTTGAATTGTTTCATTCTTTTGATCGCTATTATAGAGTTCGATGTTCCTACTGTAATTTAGATAGGATTAACTAATCTGCTTTGAATTGCTTTTCTGCCAAACAAAACCTAAATAGTTAATAATTTGTGTTTGGTAGAAGGTATCGAAAAGAAAGAAAATGAATATAAATTATTAGTTAGGAGACCTAAATTGTATATATAAATTCTCTATTAAGTCTCAAGTTGTATCAATGTAGATATATGTTAAAATTCAATTCTTTCATTTTTCTAACAAAGATGGAGAAGTAAGTAAAAGCTAAAATTAAGAATTGAAAATTACAACCACCAACACAGTTATTGTATTTTCAAATTTCATGGTCTAAAACACCATTGATTTTATCATTTTACACACCGTTAGGCCTTAGTCCTTTTGTTTCCAAGGTAACTCGCATCAACTAGCACCAGATGACAAGGTCATCAAAAGGCATTTCAAACATCAAACTTCAGATCAAAATAGTAGTTAAGGAATCGACTCGATTTCAAGGAAACATGTGTAACATAAAAACATACAACGCAACCGTTACAAAATACAAGGAAAATGCATCTTCCCAAGAATCTTCCTAGGGACATTATTCATGAAATAATAAGATAGAGGCATAGTATATTTATATATATGTCATCCAACAAGTAGTTGATGATCCTGCATGTTTCATTTTTCGTGTAAAGCGGGTGAGATCATGAGAAATGATCCAACAAGCATTTGATTATGTTTTAGGCTTTCTTGGAGTGCCTTTCGCAAAAGGCTTTAAGCCTCTTGATACATTCTTCAAGAGCTGATGGCTCGATAGCAAATGTGACCCGAAGCCAATTCTTGAGTCCTACGCTTACGCCTAAAGGATAAAGAAAAAAATTTAATCTAAGGTCACCCAGTCTAATAATTTCCACTTAACAAATTCTTAGAGTTAACGAAAACTAGTTCTTTTTCAATTTCAGTTTTCAAGTTATAGTTTTTAGAAGGAAAAAAAACAAGGGTTTTTATGAAAAGTAGTTATAGTTCTTTTTCAATTTCAGTTTTCAAGTTATAGTTTAATAATTTCCACTTAACAAATTCCCAGTCTAATAATTTAATCTAGGGTTGCGTTTAGTTAACGAAAACTAGTTCTTTTTCGATTTCAGTTTTCAAGTTATAGTTTTTAGAAAAAAAAAACAAAGGTTTATATGAAAAGTGAAAGCTTGTTTAGATAATGAAGTTTTAGTTTTAAGAAAAATAAGATAGGTGATTATATAGTAAGAGAGAGAGAGAGTATTATAAGAAAATATAGGGTAGGTAATAGAAAAGTAAGATAGTAAAATATGAAAAATGATATTTTAAAAAGTGAAATAAAAATTTATGAAATTATTGTTAAGTAAACAAGTTTTCATTTTTTTTTGAAAAGTGAGAACGAAATTTTGTAAATTTTCGGTAACTAAACGTAGTCTAACATCATGGTGGTGGTAGACTAACTTGTTTGAAATTAGATCTTCCAAATCAAAGCATGTATGCATTGTCTTCTCAAAATAAGCGGGTAATGAACAAATTATTGCACCTGAAAGTACATCTTACCTGGTAGGATTATCACCGATTCTTCTTTAGCAATCTTCACACAGAACTCCAAATCATCCTTGATGTCCTCGAAGACCGATAGATCTAATTTAACCTTTTTAACAAAAAAACATATGTAAGTGGTTGTTTGTTTACTTCTTAACGGAATCATTAAGAGGCTCGTTCAAATGTTAAACCACCTTTTAATGATTTCATTCAGCACTAAACAAACAAAGACTAAGAAAACTAGAGTAGAGATGGCAAAACAGACAGGTTAGGTGACAGATCAGATTCTCAGGTCAGATTGGTTTGACCCGCCAACACTTTTTTTGGTTTGGTAATTTGAAATATATAGATGTTAGTTTATTATTTAAATCGCAATCTAATCTTTTGGATAAGCCAATTTAAAAGGTTGTAATCATTTAAATACAATCAAAGAGATTGTTGGCCCATCTAACTTTTAACTATGCTTTTAGATTTTAGCCATTCTTAACATAATTTATCTGAAATCAGAAATCGTTCAAGATAATTGATCATCTATGCCCATACCATAACAAACATAGATCCTTCAGGCTTGCTTGGGCAAATTATACCAGGAACATTTTGAATTCCCTCGTAACAAGTATTCGCCACTTCTTTTATAATCTTTAGGTTTTTTAAGAAGAAATCCTCTTTCGTTTTCCCGAGGATATCTGGAACCGCTCCCTGCATGTAATAAAAACGCAAGATCAAGAAAAGCAAAACATGAGGAAATAAGGAATATATAGTTGAGTATGCAACATCATAAAGTCCATGGATTCATGCATTCCATATAAGGTATGTCATGAAAAAAACATCCGCGAGTACTTGAGCAGTATGAGGACAAGATTCCAGTCACACAAAGATTCAAACAAGACATCCGCGAGTACTTGAGCAGTATGAGGACATGACACGTAAATAAACCTATTAAAAGTAAATTTGATAAAAGTAGTATCAATTTGTAGTCAAAGTACTTCGCTAACTATAGTAAAAGTAATTTCAATATACCTCATTATTCGGCTTTGCATTTCCCACTTATCGTCAATTAAATGTGCAGTAATTGACATGAAACCTTTTTTTTGATTACTCGACGTCCACATGTCAGTAGTAACAGCAACTCGACTATCGTTCTTCTCCAGAATCCTTAAATAAATTAATAAATAAACGTTAAATTTAGATATCAATAGGCACAAATAAGTAAATAAATTATTAGATATCATACCGCATTGTCTTTTCTTTCTCAAAGTCATATATCTTGAAAATATCACTCTTCAAAGTATTACGGGATGGAACCTTAAATAAAGGTTGAAGACCCCCTACAAATTTTCGAAACCCGTGATGTTCAACCATTACAAGTGGGTGTTCATGAACAACAACCATTTCTGCTAGATCTCTTCGCGACTTATCCGGGTCAAAGTTATAGCAAGCAAGATTGCATTGTCCCTCCGTCGGGTTTTGTCCTTTTGCTAGCATTTGTTGGCGTATATCTTTACTTCTTCGCCTCGGACAATTCTTGTAGTGGTCATGTAAATGTCGTGTCCCGTTCTTACTATTTCCTCCTAATTTTTTCTTACAATAACGACACTCCGCCTTATCTTCACCGTCAATTTTCACATTGTCAAAATGATTCCAAACAACCGACGTAAGTTTCCGCTTTCTAGTAACAACATTATCCTCATCAAGACCATCATCTTGAGTACCATCTTGAGTTCCTTCTTCATGTGAAGGTGTCATTGATGGAAGTGGGTTGCTTGGAATTGGACTCGGAGACGATTGATTCATACAATTGTTGCTATCGGCTTGTGATTGTGTGTTAGAATTGTCACCGATAGAACGTTGTCCTTCCATATCCATCTAATTCTAAATTTCTAATAAGACACAACATAAAATCATTTAACAAAGTGTCAATTAACAATGTAAAAAGATTTAATTTATTTAACAAACTTAACACAACTATATTGAATCCAACATTTATACTATATAACCATATATATTATATTAACACATCTATTAATACCACAAAATCAGTAGAATCCAAGACTTCAAAATCCAAATCCAAGAGTAAATCCAACAGTTATAATGAACTATATTATCACATCTATTAATACCACAAAATCCAGTAAATCCAAGAGTTATACACACAGATCCTGTTAATCAAGTAAATCCAAGAGTTATAAACTTATAATCAACTATATAAACACATAGGTTTATACCGTGTGAAGACTGGAATCGTGGAAAGACCGAAAGAAGAGGTTGTTGCCTGTTGACCGGCGGTCGACGGACCAGTGGGTCGGCGGTGGGTGGCGAAGAACGACAGAACAGAAGATGCTGTCGGCGGTGGGTGGCGGAGAACGAAGATGTCGACAGAACAGAAGATGCTGTTGACCGGCGGTCGGCTGAACAGTGGCGGAGCAAATACGTGCCGGCGGTCGGCTGAACAGTGGCCTGTTGACCGGCGGTCGGCTGTGGATGGCCGAGCAAATACCTGCCGGCGGCCGGTGGGTGGCGGAGAAGGACTGAAGGAGAGACAGAGAAGACGAGAAAGAGGGTGGCTGGTTTGTGACTTTGTGAGTTATGAGTTTACAAATTAGGGTTTCTTTCTATATATATATATATATAATATATATTTATAAAAATAATCGGGTTTTAAACGGGTAATCGGGCCGGGTAATCGGGTATTTAACTAATACTGGCCCCGGCACCATCCCCGTTAAAATCCTAGCGGTTTTCCCCGAAACCGTCCCCGTCCCCGATTAGTGTCCCCGAACCCGGCCCGTTTACGTCGGTTTTCGGTTTTCCCCGTCGGTTTCGGTTTTTTTTGCCATCCCTATTGGTTTAGTAGATCACATGTATCATCAACATTTTGTAGTTTGTAGTTGACTTTATTAGATATCGTTTATGAGAAAGTTGTTTCACATAGTATAAAGGATTCTGACTTGTATTTTAACACTTTGTTTTCGTGAGACTTTATTAGATATCCTTTTTACCTTTTATTTTAAAGGGTTGGTTATCAAATAAAATAAAATCAAGTCTTTCATGTGATTTATATCCTAATTGTAGTGGATCGAAATATTTTCATAATTTGTGAATTATAATGACATGATTTGTCCATTCTTATAGGAGTGGACATTGAGTATTTTTGTAACAACCCAACTTTTAGCCCAACTAAATATCTGATCATTAAACCAATAATGTAATATAATTATTACATTATTTTGAATTATAATTTAATTAAGTTTTAAAATATTTAATTAAATTATATGTATTATGAATTATGATTTAATAATTATTAAGATATAAAAGTAATAGTGGGTTAAGTAGCAAATAAAAATTGATCAAAGTATATAAATGTAATTTAAAAGTTCATTCTTCACTTTCACACCAAATCTCTCTCTCTCTTCTTTCTCTCTCTACATTCGGTCCTTCAAGAATTCATCAAAATGGTTTATAAATTTGTAATTAATTGATGCATTGAAGTCAAGAGAAGGTTACAAGAAGAAAACAACAAGCATTTACAAGATTTCAAGGTAATTTTCCAAACTATTCAAAGTTTGGTTCGGTTTTATGTAAAAACCGAAACCAAAGAAATTAAATTATGAAATTATTGTTGCATGTATAAGAATTTTGTAGATTATGATAAATTTATGATAATAGATGAAACAGAAACAGAAATCTGAGGTTAGATCGTTCGAATAAGCAAGAAATTTGATTTTTATGAAAATATATGTTTTTGACAAAAACTTGCTTATTTTGGACGATCTTGACAAATTAATGATGTTATTAATAGGGAAATTAGTATAAAAACACTCAAATAGTGATATTACATCAATATATTTCATTGCATGTTGATAAAGATGAAAGTTTGATAATTATTAATAAAATCCGTATGAAGAACACCAAGAACACCAAGAACAATTTCTGGAAAAAAATAACAAGTGTGGGATCCGAATTCGGATGACCCGAATTCGGATGATGTCCCATTTCGGACCACGAAATTCGGACGAAATCCATTTCGGTCCCATACTTCGGATAACAAATAAATATTTTGTTAAGTATTGGTCCGAACTCGGATGATCCGAGTTCGGATATTATCAATTTCGGATAAAGTACCGTTTCGGACGGAAGAAGGTCCGAATTCGGATGATCTTCGGATGGCCCATTTCGGATGGTGCTAGTTCGAATGAATCATTTGGACCAACTTCGGATGTACCATTTCGGATGACTTAG
This sequence comes from Centrapalus pauciflorus, assembly GCA_020465985.1. Taxonomy (NCBI): domain Eukaryota; kingdom Viridiplantae; phylum Streptophyta; class Magnoliopsida; order Asterales; family Asteraceae; genus Centrapalus; species Centrapalus pauciflorus. Next base: position 213,110 of record JAANYP010002499.1, read on the forward strand.
AACTGAAACCGGATGATCCGAATTCGGATGGTCCGAATTCGGATGGTCCTAATCCGGATGTGGTTTTTTTTATGATTCAAAATATAACAACAGAATTCCTTATATAAATATGAATGATCAGATTTCAGAAATGTAACTTTATAAGACTTTGAGGTTGATGCTAATATGATCAAAATATAAGATTGTGGAATCAAAGACCAACGAATGAATCTTGAGCATAAATGATGAACACTGAATATATATTATTCAGATGATATAAGAGCTAATAAATATCAGGAATGATATTAATAACAGATTGAGCAACGAGCAAAATGGCGAGCATCTGAAAGTCTGATATAAGTCAGATAGTGGTTCTATCCACTACAGATTGTGAGCAACAGAGCCAGAGCCAGAAACTAAAAGAGCACAAATAACCAGTAACTGTGAGTTGTAGATTTCACTTTAACTGCATATTATGTGAATTGAGACTTTTGTTGCATGATTCTGATTTATTGATATTCTGATCTTGAGCTTATTGAAATATTGTCATAGTATATTTACTATGATTTGTTGAGCTGAGTATTTCTTCTTCTAGATTCGATTCTTTGACGAGTCACTTGATTGTTAAGCTTAACACCATCACTATTGCTCAGTGTTGGGTTAATATTAAGCTTATGATGTGCTGATTTACGTGAT
>JAANYP010002500.1:0-32008 GCA_020465985.1 Centrapalus pauciflorus
GAAGTGGGCAGTCAACTTAGTTCCCTCCATCCCAAACCGTTCTAATATGTCATAGACATACTTAGTTTGATGGATAAACATCCCTTCCTTCTTTTGGTCAACTTGTAACCCTAAAAAGAAATTCAGCTCCCCCATAGCACTCATCTCGAACTTAGACTTCATCACCTTTTCAAAATCTTTGCACATCTGTTCGTCTGATGATCCAAAAATGATATCATCGACGTACACTTGTACCAAGATAAAGTGATCTCCCTTTCTCTTCACAAATAGAGTACTATCTATCCTACCCCTTTCAAAACCGTTTTCTAAAAGATGGTTGGATAAAGTCTCATACCACGCCCTAGGTGCCTGATGTAATCCGTAAAGAGCCTTATCTAAGCGATATACTCTATCAGGATATTTTGGATCTGTAAATCCGGGCGGTTGTTCTACATACACCAACTCCTTCACCTTCCCATATAGGAAGGCACTCTTAACGTCTAGCTGATATACCTTAAAGCCTTTGAAGGAGGCAAACGCTAGAAACAACCTAATGGCTTCCAGCCTTGCTACTGGTGCAAAAACTTCGTTGTAATCGATTCCCTCCTCTTGGTTGAAACCCTTTACATCTAATCTCGCCTTGTTGCGCGTGACTATACCCCGATCGTCTCTTTTGCACTTAAAAACCCATTTGGTTCCTATTGCAATCTCCCCTCGAGGTAACGGAACTAACTCCCACACTTCTAGTTTCCTAAATTGTGAAAGTTCTTCCTGCATCGCTTCAACCCAGGAGTTATCCTTAAGTGCCATTTGCACATTTTTGGGCTCTACTTGCGATATGAAACACGAATATAGACATGTGTGATATGCCTCGGAGTCGTTTATCATCGACAACAACACGGTGTTGTTATTTACACTACTCCGAGTCTTCACACCCTCGTTAGGATTTCCTATGATGCTTTCTATTGGATGGTTCTTGTTAATCCTAGAGGTCTCTATTTCATCAACCCTTAGATTATCTCCTAAGTTGGATCCTATTTCACCTAAAGGGGGAACAGGCTCAGCTTCTACATTTTCCTCCTCACGGACGTTTTCCTCATAGTTAGAACTTGAAGCTTGAGTCTGATTCTCAGTGTTAGGTGCCTCTTGATCAGCAACTTCTGGAGATACATCTACAGTCGCAGTAGGCTCGGAAGTAGATTCGAATGTGGTCCTTGGAAAGATTTGGCCATCGTCGTTCAGATGCAACGTCGCCAAGTCCTTCTCGATTGTACCTAAAAAGAAAACCCAAGAAAAACGTGAGTAATCGTCGGTGATAACTAAGCAGTACCAACTACCTCCAATACTCCTTTTGTTGATTGGGCCGAAAAGGTCCATGTGCAACAGATCGAATGTTGAGGCTATGGAATTCTGCTTCTTGGACTTGTGTGTCTTCTTGTGCTGTTTGCCCTTCATGCAAGGTAGACACTTATCCTCGAACTGAAAACTTTTCATGGGCACACCCTGCACCAGTCCATGCTTCGTTATGTAATTCATCTTCCTCAGGTGCAGGTGAGCCATGCGTCTGTGCCACAGTACGGACTCCGTCTCTGAAGCTTTGGATAGTAGACAAATTGGCCCCATCGAAGTATCTGGCTTGTTCATATCCAGCATGTACAAGTCGTTCTTCCTTGGCGCCCGCATCAACACCCATTCTTCAGGAATTTTGAATCCAGGCTTTAGCACTAACGCCTCAGTGTCAGTGAATAACACCGAGTTCTTCTTATCACAGATTTGAGAGACACTAATGAGATTATGAACCAGTTTATCGACGTGATAAACTTGATCCAAAGTAATCGTCCCATTAGTGACTTCTCCAGTTCCAGTGATATTCCCACCCTTGTTACCCGCGAATGATACGAATCCCCTATTACCTCCCTTGAAGTCTGTGAGTAGACTTCTTTCCCCCGTCATGTGCCTGGAGCAACCACTGTCGACGAACCACTTGTTGTTTGGACCGGTAGTTATCTCCTGCACATGAAAGAAAATAGGTTAGTTATCACGGGGAACCCAAGCCATGACTGACTTGGTAATACCATTCTCGTCCACATACGTGAACTCTTTCAAGTACCCATCTCGCCTTTCAGGTGACTTGGGCCTTTGAACTGAATTCTGTTGTGGTGCCGAGTGATTTAAATTCACTCTTTGCCTTGGTGTAGGCATTTGTTGTGGAGCTCTGGAATAATTTCTATTATATGCCATTTCTGACTGTGATCCTTGAGCTCTTACCGGTGCATACTGTCTAACTGGAGTATGAGACCTAACTGGAGTGTGTGACCTGCTAGGTGTGGTGCTCCTATAGACTTGTTGTGGTGCTGACCTAGATTGATTATTGACACGATTCGGTGAATTTGTCCTAATCACTTCCTTTGGTCCAACCTTAACCGGTGTGTTTTTCACAACTTGTTTGGGTGCGGCCTGCACAGTTTTCTCGGTAGGTTGAGAACTACTGCTGCTTGCCACACTGGGTGAGGGCTTAACAGGTGTTGGGTTCACTGTCTTAGGTGTAACTTCTGCTTTCCTAAGTGGACAGTGAGAAGCAACATGCCCTTTCTCATGACATCTAAAGCAAGACATCTTATCCATGGACTTTTTGGTTGGTCCCTTAGATCTAGGTGTCTCACTAGTGTCTACAGCCTTTTGTACATCTACAGTGTCTGTCTCTTCGACCTGGTCAGCCCATGAAATTTTCTGTTTTCCTGCAGGTGTTTCACTGGAGGAAGACACAAATTTCACTTTCTTGACCTTGACGGTTGAGTCAACCACCTTAGGTGTATTATCAACTGTAGGCTCAGGAGTTGGTTCAGGTAGGTCCTCTAATTCTACTGACTTGTCAGTTTTCTCCTGAGGCTGAGGCACATAATTAGCATTGAAAGTTGGAGGAATTTCATGAAAACCTAGACCTACAGGCTTCTTAGACTGTCTTTGGGCATCTAAGACTTTCCCTAGGTTTAGGCTCGAATTCCTAAACTTTTCCAGCTTGCTATTTGCCTCTGCTACCTTAACCTTGGTCTCGGCTAGCTCTATGTCCTTGTCCTTCAGACTTTTGGTCAAGGCCTCTACGTGCTCATACATAAGCTCTATCCTAACACACTGCTCACTCAGTTTGTCTTTTAGAACTATTACGTCTTGAGCATCAGCCTTAAGCTTTTCTTTTAAGTCTTGCTTTATATCATTTAGGCTAGCGTTTTCTATTTTTAAGTTTTCATTTTGAGCAGATATGGTTTTATGTGATTCTAAGACTAGATTTAACCTATCATTAGAAGTAGCACACAAAGCACATAATTCTGAAAATAGAGAATAAGAAAGACTAACCTTAGAGTTATCAGATTCCACGTTGGCCATCTGAGCAGCAAACTCCAGCACGGTCTGATCATTCGCCTTCTCTACCCACATCGGACTGCTGTCCCGTGTGGTCTGCTCGTCTTCTTCACAACCATTCTCCGTAACTTCAGCCATGAAAGCTCTAGCATTTGACTCAGGATGTGAACTCCAGTCATAGGTACCATCTAGCTGTCTGTCAGAGGTGACATTCGATATTAGACCCGCTAGATTGGCTTGACCAGATGAGGAACTCGGAAGGTATCTTTGTTGGGACTGATTTTGGTACCGTCCTTGATGCTGACTCTGTCCTTGGTATGTCTCTACCTTCGGTCTTTGACACTCCCTTGCGAAGTGTCCTAGTCCTTGACAGTTATAGCATTTCACCTTGGACTTATCAAACCCGATCCCCTTGTTATTCATCTGCAAATTCCTTCCTGTTCTCTTAATGAATCTTTTAACCCTCTGGGTCACCATGGCCAGTTGCCATTTAAGATCCATTTCCTCTAAGTCATCAGGGTCGACCTGATCGTAATCTTCATCCCATAGAGCTGGGTCATTGATTTTCCCTTGAACACAATTTCCATAAGCTGCCACAAAGGAAGCAAGCAGATTCAAATGTTCTTCTGCGGACTTTGCGCTCATCGGCATCTTCGAATAGCTCTGACTTGTCGGTGCCTGATGGACTTGAGGTTGCGGTTCTTCCGATCTTCCTAACCCTAAGAACGCGCGATTTAGTGAGTCTTCGGACTCTGGTGGCGATGACGTTTCTCCGGTGAAAAACGCTGTAGCACTCTTCGGTTCAGCTGTCACTGATGATTTAGCTATCTTTCCAAAATACATAGCCGGATTCTGGACTTGCTCGTAATCAGTCTCAGCCTTAATCATCTCGAAGTGATATGCCCTCAACGTTCCCACAATGTCATCAAGTGATTGAGCATAATATTTGTCCTCATTCAGCTTAATCATTGCCACGTACATAGCCCATTTGGCTGGTAGGGCATCAAGAAGCTTGTTGTTCTTGTCAGTATCCGAATACTCAATTCCATGACTTTCAAGTTCCGTTATCAGATGATAGAATCTTGTGATAATATCATCCAACTGTTCATCCTTAATAGCCTTGAAAATCGCAAATTGTTGAGTCAACAGCTCTGTACGCTTTCTACGCACCCGAGGATTACCTTCACACCTTTTCTGGAGAGACTCCCAAAGTTCCTTCGACGTCCTTTGAGTCCGAAATGTGTGTAAAATATCTTGAGGTAAAGCCATACGGATTATGGAGAAAGCTTTGTTCTCAGCTTCAAATAGTTTCTTGTCATCCTCTTTCATCATCTGATATGACAAGACCTTTTGACGGCCTTCAACTTCAGATACTGGTGGAATGTACCCTTCATCTATGCACACCCACATGCGCAGATCGTTGAATCGTACAAAATCCGTAAATCTGTCCTTCCACCAGTAATAGTCCTCAACTTTCATCAGCTTTGGCGGTGCATTTGCCTTCCCAACTTCGTGATCCATCTCAAGGAATTTCTGAAGGTTTGACATCTTTTCTGAAACAAATTGAATTTGAACTTAATTAATTTAATTCGAAACTGATTTAGACTAACTTATTCGAATCTAGATAGATTCGAAACTAATTAATATTAAATCTGTTGAGATTAAATTCGATTAAGTCTTAAAAGTCAATTAGATTCGAAATGAATGTCAGATTCGAACAACTCCTTAGATTCGATGGTCCTTAGATTCGAAGGCTTCAGTAGATTCGAATGTCTAGCAGATTCGAAGCACAGAATCGAAACAGTAACAAACTCGAAATAAACTCGAAACAACACAGACTCGAGATCCAATTCGAATGAAGTAACAGATTCGAAACAAAGTAGACTCGAAACACACTGAAATTGACTCGAAAGGAGCGTATTTAGGTTAGACTTGAGACTAAAGTGAAACCCTAATTACCCCTATAGATTCGAGCGCCGCAAACTCGAAAAACGGCTAACACTTTGATTTTTTGACGTTTTACAGATTAAACCACTATTTTTCAAAAGAAAAATAATGATTTCGACCAAAAACGTGAAAAACGACAAAGTGTTTCCCGAATATGAATTTGCTAAGCTCAGAAACACGTTTTTGAGAGCAAAACCGTCCAACTAGCGTCAAGAAACCTAGAATGTATCTGATGAACACGAAGAACACCACGAACACTCCGTAGGCTTTGATACCACTTGTAAGGTCTACCACTGCAAGATCTATCTAGACGCGGATCCGTGAACGAGTGCGGAATCCTCGTTGACGGTTAGACGGACAACTCTCAACTAACGGAACACGGAGACTATTAGACGCTGAACGAACGACACACGAACGATCCTACGTACTAATTCTCTCCGAAACGGCACTCACCTAGCTGATAAACTCGAGATCGCCTCTTGCTTAATTCCTCACGAATTCTACAAAAAAGTCTCCTAATCATTCAAGTCTATCCCTAATTATAGACCCTGATTCGAGTCTATTGTGGGCCAACCTCGAATCTGGCCCAAGGCCCATTCGAGTCTGTCCATATTGACAGTCTCGAATCTAGCCTTCTTTCGAATCTATGGTTACATTCGAATCTATCACAGATTCGAATGTCAACCCATATATACTTCGAATCTAGCCTTTTACATAAACAATTAAGTGTTGAACCTTACGTTATAACTTATGATTGAATTTATCTTTGTACTTTATGTTTGAACTTCTTGTAATACGTTACATCAAGTTCAAACATACAAACACTAATAAATATCAACCATATATAAACATATATATCACACACTTGCTAAAATCACAATGTAGGATCACTTAGACTGCTGTCGTCACACAGGATGTACCAACAATCTGGCGTCAACAACATAGGCCAGAAAGGTCTCGCACCCTTTCGCAACATATCTCTGAGCTCGGGCCATCGAAACAATACCGATCTCACCTCGGCGCCTCTCGCCATACACTGTCACTGTCTCACCGTCTGAAATGGGTATCCGGATCATCTTCTTCGCGCACAGAATATCGGCCTGCCTGGCTGTCATCCAGTCCATACCCACTATCACATCGAAACTGCTAATCTCTATCGGCAGTAAATCGATCAGAAACCGGTGAGCGTCTATCTCAAGGACACAATCTCTGAATACTCGACTCACTAGAGCTGTACTACCGTCTACTCTCTCAACGACTAACGGCACAGATAAAACAGTAGCAGGCACAGAAAAGTAGGCACAAAATACAACAGATACATACGAGGGATCCGCTCCAGAATCAAATAAAACACGAGCACTAAGCCCGTTCAGAACATACGTACCAGATACCACATCGGTAGACTCGCGGGCCTCCTCTGCCGTGGCTTGAAATACTCTGCCCCTGCCTCTGGGCGCTGACTCACGGCGGCTCGAAGATGACGGCTCAGCTCTGGCACCGCTGGTGCTCGCTCCCTGCACAGCTGGCGGCGCATCCGGGCAATCTCTGACTATATGACCTGGCCTCCCACAGCGGAAGCACAGGGAATCCCTCGAAGTACATGTAAAGGAAGTGTGACCATACTGACCACAATGATAACAACGGGGCTACTCTGATGTACAAGGACCAGAATGGCGACAGCGACACCTCGGACAGTCTCTCTCCCCGGCTGAACTGTCTGCCCGGCTCCCTGACGGCTGGGACCCCTGCCCCACGCTGCTCTGACTCTGACTCGGAGCACTGTAACGAGAAGTCTGCCCCTGACTCTGACTGGCCGTCCCTGATCCCTGATACTGCCCAGACCTCCGGGACCTGCGATCTCTGCCTCTATCTCTGTCTCTACGAAATCCGGAACCCTGCCCCTGAACCTACTGCTGCTCAGGCTGCCTCTCTCTCTGAGACTCCTGGGGCTCTCGCTAATAACTCTGGGACTGCTAGGACGTCCCTGTCCTCTGTCTCTGGGATGGAGGCTGACCTCTCTGCCTCTCGATCTCTCTCTCTCTAACACGAGCCAACTCCAAGGCTCTTGCAAACGTCGGGGTGTCGTGAAGCCCAACGAACTCCCGAATATCAGATCTCAATCCATCGATAAAGGCATCAGCCTTACGAACCTCTGTATCCACGTGCTGAGGTGCAAACTGGGCATACTCATTAAATCTATCCACATACTGCTGAACCGACATGCTACCCTGCTGAAGATGCAAGAAACGACGCTCCATTTCCCGGCGCTCATCCCGGGGAATATATTGCAGCTCAAAGATCGCACGAAACTGATCCCACGACATAGCATATGCTGTAGCTGTAGTCATAGACGACTCAATGGACTTCCACCACTGTGAAGCCCCTCCCTTCAGCTGATAAGCCGCATAGCCGACCATATCACGAGGGTCGACATGGGCAACTCGAAATGCCGCCTCTATCTCTCTCTCCTAAGCCATAGCCGCACCCGGCTCACCACCGCCTCGGAACTGAGGTGGGGCTCCCGCCATAAAGTCCTTAAAGGACCCACCTCGAGGAGCAGAAGAAGAAGATGCCCCAACCACTGTCTCAACACTAGTCACTGGCGGCGGATCAGCTCTCTGTCGCTGCTGCTCTCTCTCTCTGTCCCTCTCTCTATAGAACTCAGTCAACACTGATAACATCTCTGACCGGCGGACATACTCGTCTCCCGCTGGTCTCTCTGGCCCTGAACCCTCACCATGATCTGCCATAATCACCTGCACATATCACAAAGGTAAGATAACAGATCGATCACCCAGCGTTATTTAATAAGCTAGGTCAGTTAATTCCGCTAAACTCAGTCTCAGGGAAGAATCCCACGGATTTGAACACGGTAAGAGCTCAAGAATCCACTGATACTCAATACTGAAACCACAAGCTCTGATACCAAGCTGTAACACCCACAATTCTCACATAAAAGCCACGTCAATACAATACAAAGGTGGCAATAACGCAATCATCTCATAAAGCACATGTCACAGGATTAGCGGAAAACACGGTTAATTAAAACTTTAACACGGAGTCATACATCGTCTCATAAACTGACACTGATACATAAACACAACTGAATACTGATAAACACAGGTTGCTGAAAGCTAACATAATACCGATCCAGAATAAGATACAGACAACAGCTCTAAAGTCTAACAACAGCAATCAACAACACCCTCGACCTCTGAATCACTTCGGCTGCTGCGACTGTGGCTACGACCCCACGGTATGACTGCCTGAGACACACACAGGACTCGAAAACATAAGCTGGACAGCTCGTGAGTACGCGAGGGTTAGACACTGCAATATTGTAGCACTAGTACCCTTATGATGCCTCCACTGAACGAGTACTAGCGCGATCTCTTTATTCCTCAATCTCTTTACTTTCCGGTCGGTAATCACCTCAGGCTGCTCGACATATCTCAAGTGATTATCCACGGTGATCTCAGATAACGGCACAAACTGATCATCCTTGGCCAGACACTTTCTCAAATGACTCACATGAAACGCATCGTGGACTCCGGCCAGCTCGGGAGGCAACCTCAATCTATATGCCTGATCTCGGACTCTGGCGATGATCTCAAACGGACCGATGTACCGCGGACTCAGCTTACCTCGATGTCTGAATCTGATAACTCCCTTCCACGGCGATACTTTCAGCATAACGCGATCTCCAACACTGAACTCGAGCTCAGTCAGACGACGATCGACATAACTCTTCTGCCGGCTCTGTGCCACTCTCATATGCTCTCGGATGACCGCCACCTTATCACTCGTCTCCTGTAGCAACTCGGGCCCACTGATAGGTCGCTCGCCGACCTCACCCCAACACACCGGGGTTAGGCACTTACGCCCATACAGTGCCTCAAATGGAGCCATCTTGATGGAGGAATGGTAGATGTTGTTGTACGCAAACTCGACTAACGGCAAGTGAACGTCCCAACTACCACTGAAATCGATCGCACAAGCTCGGAGCATATCCTCGAGAGTCTGATTCGTCCGCTCTGTCTGCCCGTCTTTCTGAGGTCTGTACGCTGTACTCAACTGAACTCTCGTTCCCAGCTCGCGCTGAAAGCTCTGCCAGAACCTCGAAGTAAACCGCGTATCTCTATCGGAAGTAATCGACATCGGAACGCCGTGCCTCGACACTATCTCACTGATGTACAACCGAGCCAACTGGTCCATAGTGATGGTGCCTCTCACTGCCAAGAAATGAGCACTCTTAGTCAACCGATCTACTATCACCCAGATCATATCATTGCCTCGAACGGTGCGCGGAAGTCTAACGATGAAGTCCATCGTGATATGGTACCACTTTCACTCTGGGATCTCTAAAGGCTGCAAATGTCCGTGAGGCTTCTGATGCTCGGCCTTAACTCGTAGACAAGTCATGCACTCCTCGACATATCGGCCCACATCTCTCTTCATCCCTGGCCACCAATAGAACTCATGCAAATCTCTATACATTTTGGTGCTCCCGGGGTGAATGGATAATCTCGAACGATGCGACTCGTCTAAAATCAGCTGCTGCAGATTACCGACTCTCGGAACCCACACCCGATCATGAAACGCCCACAAACCTCTGCTATCTCTGCTCAACATCTCAAGCTGCCCTGCTAGACGCTCTTTTTTCACATTTTCGGCTCGCAAACCCTCTAACTGGGCATGCCTCAGACTCTCCACAAGAGTCGACGTAACCTCGAGCCTCGACCAGAATAAGATACAGACAACAGCTCTGTTTTCGAGTGGACAGCTCTGTTTTCGAGTGTCACTCAATATTGACACGTTAAATCCACGAAATAGAATTTAATTGGAACACGCAATAATAATAAAATAAATGAGCCAATAAATTAAATCCACGTACCAGGCTCAAATTAGGGATGTTACATTTTTTCCATTCAGAATTCTTTATGACATGATCATTGAGTATGTTTAATGTTCTTTACCTTCGATTCAGTTTCTATTGCTACCGCATCGAACATGTCTAGCCAGGTGAATAACATTCCTATGCTTAATGGGACGAACTTCAAGATGTGGAAGGAAACCATGGAAATTGTGCTCGGTTGCATGGATCTTGATTTAGCTTTATGCAAAGAACGGCCCATTCCTAGTACTGAAAACCTTGAAGCTGTTAAGATTGAGAAATGTGATCGATCAAATGAAATGTGCCTAATGATTATGAAACGCACCATTCCAGAAGCATTTAGGGGCTCTATTTCTGAAAAAGAACGTTCCAAAAGGTTCCTTGAGGAGATTGACCAGTATTTTGCCAAGAAATAAAAATCTGAGGCAAGTAATACATTAGGTAAGCTCATCTCCATGAAGTACAAAGGAAAAGGAAACATAAGGGAGTACACAATGGAAATGTCTCATCGTGCTGCAAAACTTAAGTAATTAAAGCTTGAGTTGTCTGAGGATTTACTCGTGCATTTTGTTTTACTCTCCCTTCCATCACGCTTTGGGCAACTCAAAGTGAGTTATAACACTCAAAAGGACAAATGGTCCTTGAATGAGCTTATATCTCACTGTGTGCAAGAGGAGGAGAGACTGCAACGGGATAAGACAGAAAGTGCTCATTTATCAACTTCCTCTAAGAACTATAAAAAGAGGAAAACTGATGAAACTGCAAAACAACCATCGTAACAAAAGAAGCAAGATAATGGATTTACTTGTTTCTTCTGTAAGAAAGTTGGACACACAAAGAAAGAGTGTCCTTATTTTGTTGCATGGCATGTGAAGAAGAGGTTGCCTGTGAAGTCGATCGCCAAGTGATGCTGAAAGATACATCTTTGTTGACGATGGCAATAAAGTTTCCGTTGAGGCTATCGGAACATTTAGATTACTTTTAAAGTCTGGTTTTTATTTGGATATATTTGAGACTTTTGTGGTACCGTCTTTTAGACGGAATTTAATTTCTTCTTCTGTTTTGGACAAATCTAGTTTTTGTTCACATGGACATGGAAAACTAAGTCTTCATCAAATTTCCAAATTTATTGGTGCCGGTACTTTAATTGATAATTTATATATGCTTGATGCTGTTGGTTCTTATAAAGAAATATTACAAACAAGCTCACATGGTACAAAACGAAAATTAAAAGAAAATTCTGCAACCTTATGACACAAGGATTAGGTCACATCTCCAAAGAGAGAATTCGAAGGCTAGTATCAGATGGGATTCTTGACCCACTTAAAATAACATATTTCAAAGTTTGTATTGAGTGTATCAAGGGGAAACAAACAAACAATAGAAAATTAGTTGCCAATAGAGCTAAAGATGTTCTAGAACTAATACATACCGATATATGTGGACCATTCCCTACAGCTGCGTGGAACGATCAACAGTATTTTATTACGTTCATAGACAATTATTCTCAATATGGTTACCTATATTTGATTCATGAAAAGTCACAATCATTGGACGTTTTCAAGTCTTTCAAAGCTGAAGTTGAACTTCAACTTGGAAAGAAAATTAAGGTTGTCAAATCTGACCGTGGGGGCGAATACTACGATAGATATGATGGATTAGGTGAACAACATCCTTGACCTTTGCACTTTTCCTCAATGAATGTGGAATCGTCCCGCAGTACACAATGCAAGGGAAACCTAGTATGAATGGTGTAGCGGAACGGCGAAATCAAACTTTTAAAGATATGGTAAGAAGCATGATAAGTCATTCTTCTTTGCCAGAGTCACTCTGGGGAGAAGCTTTAAAAACACCAGTTTACATTTTGAATCGGGTGCCTAGCAAAACAGTTTTCAAAACCCCATATAAGCTTTGGAATAATAACAAACCAAGCATTAAGCACCTACACATATGGGGATGTCCAGCTAAGGTCAGACCTTTTAGGCCTCATGAAGGAAAGTTGGATGCAAGAACTATGAGCTATTATTTTGTTGGTGAACGTTCTCGAGGCTACAAATTTTATAATCCCACATCTAGAGTACTCTTTGAAATGGTAAATGCAATATTTCTTGAGGATGTTGAGTTTGGTAGAGAAGAGAACATAAAAGGAGTTGTCTTTGAAGAAGTTTCGGCTGTTGTTAATGATCAATGTCCTAAAACTATAGTCATTCAAGATAACATGAATGACAACATTGATAATGTTATCACAAACCTGGACAACACTCAAGTTCTCTCTCAATCACCAACTATAGATCAACCTCAACAACCTCAAGAAGTGCCATTAAGGAGGTCTACAAGTGAAAGAAGGAGTGCAATTTCAGATGATTATATAATGTTTCTCCTTGAACATGAGGAATTTATTGGCTTAATAGAAGATGATCCAATTAATTATAAGGAAGCCATGCAATGTCCTAATTCTCAATTATGGATCAATGCCATGAATGATGAGATTAAGTCTATGAAAGACAATGATGTTTGGGATCTTGTTGAATTGCCTGAAGGTGTTAATCCAATTGGTTGTAAATGGCTATTTAAAACCAAAAAGGATTCAAAGGGCAATATGAAAAGATATAAAGCGCGTCTAGTCGCAAAAGGCTATACTCAAAAGAAAGGCAAAGATTATAAAGAGACTTTTTCTCTGGTATCTTCGAAAGACTCATTTCGCACGATAATGACAATGGTAGCTCAATTCAAGCTCGAGATACATCAGATGGATATTAAGACAACGTTCCTTAATGGAGACTATGAGGAAACGATCTACGTGAGACAACCTAAAGCTTGTGAATCTGGAAATCAAAAGTCTATGGTATGCAAGTTAAAGAAATCCATCTATGGCTTGAAAGAAGCTTCCCGTCAATGGTATCACAAATTTCATCAAATTATCACCTCATTTGGTTTTGAGGCAAACATTGTTGACGATTGCATGCATCACAAGTTTGGTGGGAATAAATGTATCTTCCTGTTGTGGTATGTTGATGACATTCTACTTGCAACTAATGATATTAACTGGCTTCATGAAACCAAGAAATTTCTAATGAATAAATTCGAGATGAAAGATCTTGGTGAAGCGTCTTTCATATTAGGAATTCTAACACTTAGAGATCGCTCTCAAGGTATCCTTGGATTGTCGCAAAAGAACTATATCAATACTGTGTTGAGCAGATTTGACATGAAAGATTGTAAACCAGGAGATACGCCTGTGGCCAAAAAAGACAAGTTAAGTCTCAAACAGTGTCTCAAGAATGATTTTGAAAGAAATGAGATGAAAAATATTCCTTATCTCTCAGCAGTGGGAAGTCCGTCGTATGCTCAGATTTGCACACGTCCTGACATAGCATTTTTAGTGGGAGTTTTGGGTAGATATTCAAGTAATCCAGACATGGAGCATTGGAAGGCGGTTAAGCGTGTAATGCGCCATTTACAAAGAACAAAGGATTACATGCTCACATATCGGAGATCAAATAATTTGGAGATCATTGGGTTTTCTGACTCTGATTTTGCGGTATGTCAAGATAGCAGTCGCTCTACCTCAGGTTACATCTTTATGTTAGCGGGAGGAGCTATCTCATGGAAGTCTGTCAAACAGAAACAGGTAGCTCCTTCTACCATGGCTGTAGAGTTCATTGCTTGTTTTGAGGCATCCAATCAAGCTCTGTGGCTGCGAAATTTTTTCACAGGATTATGAATAGTAGATGGCATTAAAAGACCATTAAAGGTTTATTGTGATAATAAGGCAGTAGTACTTTACTCTATGTAACATCCGGCATTAAACCAGGTTAGCAAACTATGACCTAATCAGTATTTACTAGCCATTTATAACCTAATCAGTGGTCATTAGTAATTAATCAAATTGATTAACAATGTTCCTAAGGAACTTCAACTCAATAAGAATCAATTTCATCGGTGTGATGAATCGACAAATCAATTAATCCGGTCGATTTACGTTATGAAGGGTTATTTCAACTAAGTACTTAATTAAATTATGATTAGTGACACTAATCATACACTAATACAATTACTTCAACCTTCAAATCCATCATCATTTCAACACCATTATTCATCTATAAATAGAGGTTCAACTTCATTTCATTCTTCACACCTTGCAAAGCAAAATCACTCTCTCTTTCTCTCTTTGAAATCCGGCCACAAGGAGCCAAGAACACCAAAAATTCCAATTTTGTGTTCTTGCAACATTTCAAGTGTTTTTGGGTGAGATCTTCCAAGACTTTCAACTTCTACTTGATTTCATTCTTCTAATACCCCAAAGTAAGTAAATACTAACTTATTTCATCATACATTTATGTTTATATAAGTCTTGCATAATATATATAATCACCAACAACAACAAGTTTTATAAAAACTCAAGTTTATAAATCCCTAGTTTTTGTTTTTAAGTTGTTTCTTCAAATGTGTTTATAAATATATAAACACATCATATAAGAGTAAATATTATGAAAACAAGTTATATAAATGTGTTTGATAACTTTTCTACAAGTAGATTTTGAATAAATAACAAGAATCACAAGTTATTTCAAGTTTATGAAATACGGAATTTCTGCAGAAATGTTGCATCAACTTTGAAAAATGATAACTAATTCATAACTAAACGAAATGAGTTGATTCTTGCCTCAAAAGTTAGAACTATGTCTTAACTAAAAATCTGGAAGTTTTCATAATTTATTATGGAGTTTTGAACCCCCAGATATTATTTGGGAACCCGAAAGTTTGACAGCTCAACAATGGCCAACATAGGGTTTTTAACGAGATTTTTCCCTAACCTAAACACCTCGAAAAATATCCGTTCTTGACTTTAAAAATTCTTTGTATATAGTAGTTTTATGTCTAAGAAAACCAAAGCTTAATTCGTTTTGGAGCTTGGTCAAAAACAGCCTCAAAGTAGGCCGAAAAACCTTCAAAAAGCTGGAAAATTATATATATATATATATATATATATATATATATATATATATATATATATATATATATATATATATATATATAACCTTGACGTTTTAATTGGGTTTTATTTATAAACTTGTAATGTTGGGTGATTTAAGACATAAAAACAGTTATATATACATATTATCATATATGGGAGATTATTAAGTCCCTTATATCATTTAGGGCTTGGTTAATCACATCCGGATCATCACCCATCAATCAACGTAAACTTGCATTTTTCGCGCATATTTTGCCATCGCACTCTCGTGAGTCTTCATAGCCCCTATTTTCACACTGTTATGTTTTGGGGTTGAAATACATGCTTCGTTTTCATATGGACACGGTAACTACTTCATGTCTATTATGTATTACACATGTGGTTCCATCATCCCTCAAATCATGAACCGTTAGTTACATTTAATTATAACCGCGAATATATTGTGGATAGATCTATCGGAAGTCATGTTCCCCATTCGAGTTACTCTTACCGGCTAACGGCGGAATGCGTATATATTTAACATTACAGTATTACGTATGGGAATACTGCACAGGGCAAACTCATAATTAAGTTTTGGTTGCATGATGGATTTTATGTAATACATAACATGGAATTTATGATTTTATAAATTCAAACTCAACTGTTGATGTCCATACAAGTCAAATTTACGTGTAAACCTATGAGCTGACCAACAATTTTGTTGACGTATTTTAGTGTGGATTTTCAGGAAATTAAGGCAAGTGCACTGCACCAGAAGTATTTTCAAGGCTTTCGTACATCTGGAGTCGCATAAATTTTCAAACTCTCGGAGATTTATTTGCATTATTTTGGTTAATTTAATTATGTATTTAAATCTCTGTAATTTGCGAACTACTTACACTTTATGTTGGTTATGTAAAACCTTTCTATGCTTTAAAGTTATATCGATGTAATTTTGAAAACGTCCATATAGTGGTCGTTCGTTATGATTAAGCTTCTGCGACGTCACCTTCGTTGCCAACCTGGGTAACGGGGTGTGACAGATTGGTATCAGAGCCATAGTTATAGTGAACTAGGTTGCATTAGTACCCTAGACTATAACTGCACTTAAGTTTTATTGATTTTTTAAAATATTTTGTAACAAACTAAAAGACTATAAATGGACCTTGATAGCAGAAAACATGTCGAACAACACTATCATCATCTTGTCCGATTCTGAGGATGAGTACACCCCCATGAGACCCGAAGTCACGGAGGTTTTCACCGAAGGAGAACCGTCTGAAGAAGAGGACCCCTCCGAGGAGCCGATGGAGGAATCAGATGAGGAGCCCATGGAAGAAGACGAAACCGGAGAGGATCCACCACCCCCGGTGATCCCCTCCTACACACCATATCACCCCGAGGTTCCGTCATTCAAACCGTACCGCTGCCACCCCAACGGCCCAAAGATGCTGTTTACACCCCGCAAAAGAGTTTTCATGCTGAGACAGGATACTATTCCCATACCGGCTCCCCAACCAAGTTCACCACCACAGCAGCGACGAGCAAATGCCCGTAGATGGGGCTGGATGCCCGGGACCCTCCAAGAGTGGAGGCGGGAGGAGGGAATCCCCTCCCACTTTGAGATCGGAGGACTATCCTCTGCACCTACCCCACCGCTCACTCAAGAGCCCGCCAATCAGACCATACCTCTCTTGGTAGCTCGGTCTTCAAGGCACGACCTCCAAATTCGGTTGCTTAACCAAGACATTGGAGAGATGACTGCTCGTATGGAGCGGGAGGAGTTGCAAAACTCCAACATCTACAGGGCTAACCAGCACGCCCTCGCCATCCAACAGGACGGGCTAGAGGAGCTTCGGCAACGACTAGCCGAGAGCGAGGCCCGTAATGAGGAGTTGACGCAGTACCTAAATGCATTGGAAAAGGGAGAGACCCCCGATCACTCCCACACCTAGTACCCCATGTCTTTGTAATGCTAGGAAATTTTTATGTAGTAGTGTAGGACTAAAAATTTTCAGGTAATAACCCGCCCCAATGTAAGAAAATTAAGAATGATTAATGAAAATTGCAAGTTATTTATGAATCTGTGTTTGATGATTATAGAACTGTGCCCGAAGAAAAATTTAAATCTTTAAGACTCAACTTCTTACACTATGCTCTTTTATTTAAACTTTAAGATAATGCCGTCAAAGAGAGCCATGAACACCGCTGAGATCGAACAACTGGTCGCACAACGAATGGCAGCAGCTATAGCCACCTATGAGACCAATAGAAATAGCACCGCAAACGGCGATGGAGGAGCTAGTCGCACCACGGGAGGGTCTGATTCAACCCAGAATGGGTGTGGAATCAAATGATTTTTAAGCTGTAAGCCTTGATACTTCAACGGAACAGAAGGTGCTGTCGGACTAGTCCACTGGTTCGAGAAACTGGAGTCTGTGTTTCGTGTTACTGGTTTCTTCGAGGATGAGAAGGTCAAGTTCGCCACTCACACTCTTCAAGATGGCGCTTTGACATGGTGGAATTCATATGCCCAGTCTGTGGGAATTGATACGACTTACCAACTCGCCTGGGCCGAGTTAAAGCAAATGATGACCGATGAGTATTGCCCGAGAAACGAACTACAAAAGATGGAGTCAGATTTCTGGAATCTGGCTATGAAGGGAACAGATGTAGCTGGGTACACCAACCGTTTTCATGAGTTGAGTCTGCTTTGCCCACATATGGTGACACCGGAATACAAGTGTATCGAGCGCTACATTTGGGAACTGGCCCCCCAAATTGAAGGGAATGTCACCGCCTCCAACTCAAATACTATCCAGAGCGCCATTCGAATGGCGAATAATTTGATTGACCAAGTGGCCCGAAGGAATGACAGGATCTAAAATATGAATAACCAAGATTAACTGATTTGAAATTTATCAGAGTATAAATCAATAATCTTGCTTTGAATCAAAGTTTAATTAAGAAGTTTGCGGAATAACACTTAATTATTTTAACAAAAACTTTCAGAACCAATGAAGCATAAAACATAAGAAGTAATCAAGACTGTTTGTATTGCTGAATTCAATGATTACAATCACCTCTAATCTGTTTTGATTAGACGAAGAACACAGACTGTTCTTAGGGTTTTACAACCTTAGAGGCTTATGAAAACTTAAACAATAAAGCAATTACAGACTCAAAAATACGCAGAAAACTTCTATGAACTTCTATACAATATTCTGTCTATTTATATTGCTTTTTGGACTTGTTTCCTTGAAGGACTATGACTTCTCTGATAGTAGATATGCTGGAATCTTCGTGTAGATATCTTTCCTGAAAATCAGCACTTTCTGTTTATGAAACTGTTGAGCAGCTTGAATCTCTTGACAGCATGAACTGAGCAGCTTGAGTTGTTTTGCTCTGGCAGCTTGAACTTTTACACTGGCAGCTCGAGTTTCTTCAACTAGCAGCATGAACTTTGTATTTACATGAAAAATCTACTAACAGTCTGAGAAGTCTAACTAACAGCTTGAATGTACTTAAACTATTTCCCAACAATCTCCCCCTAACTTAAATTCTTTACACAAGACTTTAAGTTCTATACAAGAATTGGAAATGAATAAGTAAACTGTTATTTACAAACCAAGGCTTACAAAAACTCACAACTGTGTAAGTTTATGATCTATAGCCTTCAAAAATTCTTTCTTCAACTCTTCTTTGTCACAAGATATTCTAGCTGACTTAATTTTCAGTAGCATATCTTTTGAAAAATTATAAAACTCAAAATTGAAGAAGATACCAGTCCCATCTGTGAATTTGATTCTGAATGTCTTTGACTTGACAAACAGATCAATCTGCTTGATCTTTTTCCCTTTCTTTTCAGCATCTTCTATCTCTTGTCTTGCAAAATCAGGATCAACCACTGTACTTAGATCTTTAATGAGCTGCTTGACCTGTGGAAGAGCAGACCTTACTTGTTTAACTGACCCTATATGGTACATCTTTATTAATTCTTCTCTGGTCAGCTTCTGTACTATCTGCCAAAAAGTATCATACTCCTCTTCAGGTCCAGACTCTCTTCTGATCACAAACTTTATTCTTAAGTCACGGTCATCCAGTGACTTAGCAAACCAGTAGTTGATTTGAGGCTTTGTAAAGTCATGCTGATCAATCAGCCTTTCTATCTCCATAGCCTTTTGTAAATGTTGCTCAAAGATAATCCTTTTAACTGATGATGGAATAGAGATAACTGCTTGATCAGAGGGAGCAGGTGCACTGGCACCAGCTTCAGCTTGGACTGATTGGGTTGATGGTTGGACTTCTTGGGATGGTTGAGCTTCTGGAGAGACTTTTATTCTCTGTCTTTTGTCCATCTCCTTATCATGAATCTTTTGCAGCCTTTCAGTAGCCATGGACTGAGCCATTTTCTTCGGAATACCAGCTGCAAAGGCAAAATTGATAAGAAATCTTCTATGCTCAGCCTTGGAGTGCCCTGTTGGCATCTTTCTCTTCCTTGCTCCTTGCTTAAAACCCCTTTAAGTAATCACCTAAAGTTTCATCATCATCCATAGGGGTTTGGGCTTGCTGCTCTAATTCTTTGTCTTGTTCTTCTGCTATTTTTCTGGCAACTTCAGCATCAAAGGCAATTTGGGCTTCTTTTGAAGAAAATTTATGCTTTGGAGACTCTATGAGAATGCCCTTGCCTTTGTCTTTTGTAGCAGATGTTGTAGCTTGGACTGTGCTTGTTGGAGCTTGAATTCCTTCTCTGATCACAACTCCAGTGACTTTTGAAGGAGCAGCTTGAGTTTCTAGGCTAACAGCTTGAGAAGCTGTTGGGACTGCTAGCCTAGAAACTGGGACTGTTGGCGCTGCTTGGACTGTTTTTGGGACCTCCTGATTCTCCCCCTTTTTGGAAGCATTGGTTTGGTCAGAAGGACCTACAACCTCTGCCCCTTGGGTTTGAATCATCTGCTCTAATTTCACAATTTTATTTCCACAGAGAGTGAAGCCTCTGTGAAGATAATCCATTCTCTTATTCTGAGCAGCTTCTGCCAGCTTGAGAGCAAAAAATTTGGGCTCCCTGTGCAGCAATGATGGACATTTGATAGTCCAACATGGCTACAACAGGTTTGAGCCTGGGATCCGTTAAAAGCATTTGTTGCAGACTAGCCTCAAGATCAGAGAACACCTGAGGTGCTTGTGATCTATCACTGACATTGAAACCAGAAGTAGAAACTTCTGGGCCCCTCTTTTCTTGGTTTTGGGGACTTCCAGCTTGTGTTTGCACACTTGCTGTTGCCATGGGCGTGGTCTTAGCTATGTTGGCACTGTCCTGTGCCTCTTTTGCAGAGACATCAGTAGTGCCAGCCACAGAACCCATATGAATCATCTCTGAAGAGATGTTCACCTCCTGAGAGAGGATGGGAGTGTCCTCAACTGGTTCCCTTTGGATATGCTATGCAGGAGTATCCTCCTGCACAGGGATATATGTCTCTTGCTGATGGGAGGAGGAGGAAGGAGCTCCTGGTCCCCTTTTTCTTTTGTATAGGTATCTGAGTGGGCGTGTTGGCTGTACAAAAGGATCAGAGGGAATATTTGTATCATGAGGAGTGGGTTGGGGTCTTGGGGTTGTAGCAGTAATGTTAGGCTGAGCCTGCTCAAGACCCTCTCCTCTGTTTCCTGAAATGATGTTCATCATTGAAGAGGGCAATGGAACATCTACACTGACAAAATTGGCACTTGGCTTTATCAGCCTTCTGATTGAAGACAATGAGTGCCTATGGGAAACATGTATCCGTTTATGTAAATGTGGAGTGGTGCAGGTGTGTGCAATTATTTCTGCCAAAAACCTAGGATACAACAAAAATTTCCCATTCTTTAGGGAATGATGCCTTAACATCCCCTGAAAAATCATGTTTGAAAAATTGAACTGTTGGCCAGTAGAAAAACACACTAAGGCAGTGGCAATATTTGAAGAAAACTCAGACCAACCAGTTCTTTTGGGGCTTAAACATTGCTGAATAATGTGCACAAGGTATTTCCATTTAGGAGAAAAATGTGCCTTAAGAAAAGTAAAAGAATCAGCAGGGCCCCTATAACCAATGTTTTGAAGACCAAAATGTAAAGCTTGAAGGGATAGGTCGGTTATACCTGAGGCATCTTGAAGATGCAAGTGACGTCTGATGGATTCCTCAGTGATATGGATAGTAGTTCCATCAATCTTGGAAAGGAGGGTAGGCACTCCATTGATGGTTTGAACAGATGTATGGTTCCAAAACTGTTCTATATGGGAGATGTATATAGTAGGGTTTATGGTTAGGGCATAATGAATATGGAAGTGCCTAAGGAAATCCATCATTGTATGAAACGGTTGAAGTTCAGAGTGTTTTAGGGTGTATGGGAGGCAGTTATGCTCTTTTACGAACTCCATGGATGAACAAACGATGGTTGTAGGGTTTGAAAGAAGAATGTGTGATTCGTTCAGAGAGAAAGTAGAAGGCCGTGGAAGAAGAATATGTAACTGGTAGTTACAACTGAACGAAACTGGGACCTTTAAAGGTTTCGAAAAGGTTGGGTCCCGCGCACACATTTGAAAAATTACCCAAATACCCTGCACACTTTGACAGATCAAGTGAAAATAACTAGCAGTCCGAGAAAATGAACTAGCAGCATGAGAAAATACTCATGCTGTTAGTGTAAAATTGTGCAACTTTTCAATGTAACAGTGTCTCCCCCTTAAATTAGCATACTGAGTCGATAATAATGAAATCCAATTAATCCATGTTTACCATACCAATATTTGATATTAAGAAAGTGAACCTTCCCACATCAAAAGGTTTTGTAAATAGATCAGCTAGCTGATCATCTGTATGTATTTTGGTAACTTGGATTAATTTCTTTTCATTACAATCTCTGATGAAGTGAAACCTGATTTCTATATGCTTGGTTTTTGGGAATTTCACTGGGTTTTGCACAATGCTAATTGCACTTGAATTGTCAATATAAATAGGAGTGGATAAGAAATTCATACCATAGTCTCTTAGCTGATTTTGAATCCACATTACCTGGGAGCAGCAGCTTGCAGCTGCTACGTATTCTGCTTCAGTGGATGATGTGGAGACAGTTGTTTGCTTTTTGCATTGCCAAGAGACCAGTCTTGCTCCTAAGTATTGACATCCACCAGTTGTGGATTTTCTGTCAATGTTGCATCCACCATAGTCACTGTCAGAATAAGCAGTTAGTTCAAAAGGAGAGTCTTTAGGATACCATAGGCCTAAATGTGGTTGGCCTTTAAGGTATCTGAAGATTCTCTTAACAGCAACCAAGTGAGAATCCTTTGGAGAGCATTGAAACCTAGCACACACACAGACAGCAAACATTATATCAGGTCTAGAAGATGTTAGATACATGAGAGATCCTATAAGGGATCTGTATAGATGAATGTCCACATCTATGCCATCTTTGTCTGTATGGAGCTGTTTATGAGGATCCATTGGAGTGCTTGCAACCTTTGTGTCTTGATAGCCAAACTTTTACAGTATGTCTTTGACATACTTTGATTGACTTATGAATAGACCAGTAGGCTTCTGTTTAACCTGCAGCCCTAGAAAGAATGTGAGTTCCCCCATTGAACTCATTTGAAACTTTTTGTGCATTAGGGCCTCAAATTCTTTGCACAAACTATCATTAGTTGAGCCAAAGATGATGTCATCAACATAGATTTGGACAAGTAGAATCTCAGCTTTGATGGTCTTAGTGAAGAGTGTTTTGTCCAGAGTGCCTCTCTTGAATCCATTCTGTAGAAGATATGATGACAGTGTGTCATACCATGCTCTGGGGGCTTGGTGAAGACCATAGAGAGCTTTGTCTAGCTTGTACACCCTGTCTGGATACTTGTAGACTTCAAAACCAGGAGGTTGACACACATACACTTCCTCTTTAATTGTCCCATACAAGAAAGCAGACTTAACATCCATTTGATACACTTTAAAGCCTTTGAAACTTGCATATGCTAGAAATAGTCTGATGGCTTCAATTCTTGCTACTGGAGCAAAGACATCATCATAATCTATTCCTTCTTCTTGAGTGCACCCTTGTGCTACTAGTCTTGCTTTGTTCTTGATGACTATCCCTCGCTCATCCTTCTAGTTTCTGAACACCCATCTTGTACCTATTGCTCTCTTACCTTTAGGAAGATCCACCAGAGTCCATACATTCTGAATTTTGAACTGTAAAAGCTCTTCTTGCATAGCTTCAATCCAGGATGAATCTTTTAATGCTTCTGATGCCTTTTTAGGTTCCAATTGAGACATGAAACAGGCATGTTCAAAAGCAGCTAGACTGAATTCAGTAACTGCTTGTTCAGCAGCAGCAGTCTCATTGTGAACCATCTTCCTTGTTTGAACAGGAGTGCTTGGATCACCCAGTATTTGATTGAGAGGGTGATACTTGTGAACTCTTAGTGTGGGCTCTCTCTCTGTTTGAAAGGAAGTTCCAAGGTTTGTATCATCTCCATCAGAACCAGTGAGTGGTTCAGTTTCTGAAACAGCTTGACTTGAATCTGGGACTGTTTCCTGTTGTGTTGGAGCTGTGCTGTCAGGGCTTGAGAATGGCACTTCAGTGTCTGGATTTGCATAATTCAGGACCCCTGGAGGATCACAAGACAGAAGTGGTAGAGTGGTGAAATCATCCCAACTTGTTGAATCTGCAGCAGTCTGAGACTTTGTGCCAACAGCATGAGAAATTGTATTGGCAGCATGAGAATTTGTGTTAGCAGCTTCAACCCTGTATGCATCAGCTTCTGCAGTATACTCAACAAAGCTCAGAGAATTTGTTAGTGAATCTAAATCAAACAACCAATCAGGACCAGTGCCTTTGATATTAGCAGTATTTTCATTAAATTCAACATTGGCACTTTCTTCAATTGTTTTAGACACACTGTTGTATACTCTATAGGCTTTGCTTTGAGTTGAGTATCCTACAAAGAATCCTTCTTCAGCCTTACTCTCAAACTTCCCTAAGTGAGTCTTAGTGTGAAGAATAGTACATGGGCATCCAAAAGGCTTGAAGAAAGCTATTAGGGGACTTCTGTTATGGAATAACTCATAGGGAGTTTTTCCTTGAGATTGGACAACTTGAACCCTATTTAGAACATAACAGGCTGTATTAACAGCTTCTGCCCAGAAAGTCATTGGCAGATTTGAATCAGCTAGCATTGTTCTAGCAGCCTCAATTAATGTTCTATTCTTTCTTTCAGCTACACCATTTTGCTGTGGTGTTCTTGGTGCACTATATTGTCTAGCAATGCCTTTGGACTCACAGAAACTGTTTAGAATTTGATTTTTAAATTCAGTTCCATTGTCTGATCTTATCACCTTAACTTTGGAATTGGATTGGTTTTCTATCTTAAGAATAAAAGACTTAACTAGCTCAGCAGTTTCATCTTTGGACCTAAGAAAGTAAACCCAAGTAAATCTGGTGAAATCATCAACAATGACTAAACAATATGCCCTTTTATTCAAACTCAAAACAGATGTTGGACCAAATAGATCCATATGTAACAACTGAAGAACAGATGAGATTGAATTTACTTCTTTGGCCTTATGAGAAGTTTTGTGTTGCTTACCTTTAAGACATGCTACACAATGATCATCACAAATGAACTCCTTTTGTGGTAATCCTCTTACCAGATTCTTTTTAACTAAATCATTCATGGACTTGAAGTTCATGTGACACATCCTTCTATGCCAAAGAGCAGACTCATTTGATGATGCTTTGGATATTAAACAGCTTAAAGTATTTGATTTAGTCAAGAGAGCTGTGTCCAGGCAGTAAACATTGTCCTTTCTTGGTGTTCTAAGTAAAACAAGATTTTCAGGAATTTTGAAATCCTTTGAAAGAACAATGCACTCAGAATCTGTGAACAGAACAATGTTTTGTTTGTCACAGATTTGAGAGACACTCAATAGATTGTACTTAAGCTTTTCAACATACAGAACATCATGGAATGTCATGTTGCCTGCATTAACAGTACCTTTACCTGTAACCTTACCTCCTTTTGAGTTGCCTCCAAATGCTACAAAACCTCCATCAAAACCTTTGAAATTTGACAAGCATTCAGAATTGCCTGTCATGTGCCTAGAGCATCCACTGTCCAGATTTTGACTTAGCAGTCTGATCTTTTGCATTAGCAGTTTGAGCAACAGATTTGTCCTTGACACACCATATTTGTTTAAAACTTGATTTAGACTTTGCCAAAACTTGTTTTTGATGTGTGGACTGTTTTTTATTAACTTTTGAGAATATGTGATCAACTGTTTTCTTTGGAGCTGCTGTGGAAGGTTTCACTTTTGAGTGCTTTGCCTGTTTAGGATTTGATTTTGTGTGATGCACAGTCTGTTTTGCAACAGCTGGTTTGTAAAAACAATCCTTGGCTAAGTGATTCTTCCTTCCACAGTGAAAGCATCTTTTGACAGTTTGAATTGGAACACCAGACTTTTCTGTCAATTTCTGGTTCTTGTTTCTCTGGTTTCCTCTTACCTGCTGTTGTTTAGGAAACTTTTGAACACCATGCTTTTGGCATGTGCAGATAGAAATAGTTTTACCTCTTTTAGTTCCTTTTGATGAAGATGCAGTGTTACAGTTAGAATGTACAGAAACTTGTGGAGTAGCATTGCATACACTCATCTTCTCTTTTCCTTTCTTACTGGGAACTTGGACTTCTATGGGTGCACTCTTTGTGTCACAGTCTCTATTTTGACTCTTATCTTCTTTTAATTCATGACTGTTATCAAGGATAGGATCTACAGTAGTCATAGACTC
Source organism: Centrapalus pauciflorus (assembly GCA_020465985.1). Lineage (NCBI taxonomy): Eukaryota > Viridiplantae > Streptophyta > Magnoliopsida > Asterales > Asteraceae > Centrapalus > Centrapalus pauciflorus. Next base: position 25,944 of record JAANYP010002500.1, read on the forward strand.
ATCTAGTGGTTCATTGACAAGTCTATCAGCAACTTCACTCATTGGATGAATGTACTTGTTATTATATGGAGGTGGAGTAGCTCTGTATCCTATTCCTTATTTGGGATTGACCTGAGATTTGACTCTATCTTTGAATTGAACTTCCATTAGGTGTTCTAGCTTTTGATTTGCTAACTTGAAGTTACCTAGATCTATGTTAACAGATTCCAGTTTCTCATTAGCCTCTAACACCTTCTGTTCAGTTTCTTCTACCTTTTTATTCAGAGATTCTATTTTCTTATTGAGTTCCTTTTTCTCCCATTCATGATAGTTTCTATCATACCCCATTTGAATCTCATTATCCTTATAATCATTGATCTGTTTTTCCAGATCTTCTATGGCTTGCATATATTCATATCTCCTTTCTTCCATCTTAGCTAGAGTTTTGCACATGCTCTCATTATGATCTCTGTACTTTTTAACCATATTTTTGCATGATTGAGAGCAGAGTTTAGAATTTACCTCAGATGGTAGTTCAGTGGAGGAGACATTTGATGTTTCTGCCATAAGTGCTTGATTTTGGAATTCTTCCTCTGTCTGATCACTCCAGTCAAACACATTGTCTTCTTGAGAGACAAGTGCTGTTGATGAGGAAGCTTGGATGGGCTGTGAAGTCCTTGATGGCTGTTGACCTTGAGATCTACATTCTCTGGCAAAGTGACCAAGCTTATGGCATTTATAGCATTCCACTTTTGATTTATCAAAAGATGGTTTGCCTTCTGTTTTGGCTTGAAAGTTGGTCCTACCAGTTCTTTTCAGAAATCTTTTGGCTCTCTTGGTCAGCATTGCATGTTGCCACTTTAAATCCATATCTTCAAGATCATCTGGAGAATTTGTTCCAAGTCTTCAACATTTAGAGCAAATAATCCATCATTGGCAACAAAAGCTTCATAATGAGTTTCAGCAGAATTGCCATCACCACCTGAAAAAGAATCACAGTTATTAGATTTTTCAGAAGACAGAAGAGCAGTATTGTGATTATAAGAAAAGGATTTCTTTTTAGCATCAATCTCAGTCTCAAACACTCTTAAACTGTTATACAGATCATCCAATTCTATCTCATCAAGTGTGTCTTTTGTTCTCCACTGTGCAGCATAGACTGTCCATTCTTCTCAAGAGATCTGAGAAACTTTCTGTTGACTTCATCTTGATCCAGATTGACCTTTGCACTTTCCAGTTCACTTATCAGTTTGTTAAACCTGTCAAAGATTTGAGTGAGGTTTTCATTTTTGCCACCAGAAAAGTTTTCATACTGCTGTTTCAAGAGGTCTTTTTGATTTCTCTTGGTACTTGCATTACCAGCAAACCTCTTCTCTAAGGCATTCCAAAGAGAGTGAGCAGTATAAAACTTTTTGAACTGATGTTGATAAGCATTAGGAATGGCTATTTGTAATAGTGTGAGTGCTTTCACTTCATTCATTCTAGCCTTCCTTTCAAGTTCAGTTTTTGGAGGAGTTTTGACTGGTTTTCCCTCAGCATCAAGTTCTGGATCAACTACAGGAGGGAATTCAACAGCTTCCCATATGGCATAATCAATGAATTGAATATGCTGTTGAATCCTGAGTTTCCACATCTCAAACTCAGTGGGCTTGAGCATAGGCACTTTGAGTCCTTGCCCAGATCCACTGCTGCTATTTTCAAATTAAAGTTGACGTTTTTAGTGGGTTTTATTTATAAACTTGTAATGATGGGTGATTTAAGACATAAAAACCTTTATATATACATATTATCATATATGGGAGATTATTAAGTCCCTTATATCATTTAGGGCTTGGTTAATCACATCCGGATCATCACCCATCAATCAACGTAAAACTTGCGTTTTTCACGCATATTTTGCCATCGAAACTCTCGGTGAGTCTTCATAGCCCCTATTTTCACACTGTTATGTTTTGGGGTTGAAATACATACTACGTTTTCATATAGACACGGAAACTACTTCATTTCTATTATGTATTACACATGTGGTTCCATCAGCCCTCAAATCATGAAACGTTAGTTACATTTAATTGTAAGCGCGAACATATTGGGGATAGATCTATCGGGAGTCATGTTCCCCATTCGGGTTAGTCGTACTGGCTAACGGAGGGATGCATATATATTTAACATTACGGTATTACGTATGGGAATACTGCACATGGCAAACTCATAATTAAGTTTCGGTTGCATGATGGATTTTATGTAATACATAACATGGAATTTATGATTTTATAAATTCAAACTCAACTGTTGATTTCCATACAAGCCATATTTACGTGTAAACCTATGAGCTCACCAACAATTTTGTTGACGTATTTTAGCGTGTATTTTCAGGGAATTAAGGCAAGTGCACCGCACCGGAAGTATTTTCAAGGCTTCCGTACATATGGAGTCGCATAAAATTTCAAACTCTCGGAGATTTATATTCATTATTTTGGTTATTAATTATATATAAAAATCTCTGTAATTTGCGAACTACTTACACTTTATGTTGGTTATGTAAAACATTTCTATACTTTAAAGTTATATGTGACACCCTTGCCACATCAACCACCATTTACAAAACACCCAGGATTAATCATCAAACACAATTACATAATGATCTGAAAGCTTAAATTAAAGTGCGGAAGCATTATACGTAATTAAAATGACACAACATTGTCAAACACCCTACAGTGCTACAAGGTTCCAATACTAAGTCTACATACTCAGACCTTTATTACAATCATCCCAATCATATTATAACATTTGTCCCACAACATAATTACCGATTGAGTAGCAGATATCATCCAAAACTTCACACACGACCTAACTAGAAGGTCCGGCAGCAGATTTCCGTTTCCCTGTAAAATTACAACAACTGAAGGGTAAGCGAATGCTTAGTGAATACACATATTACGCATTTTATAAATCTTAATGAAGCCCCAAGAGTAACACCGATGACAAACATCATATACCCTCTTCGTACACCAAGTACGGAAGCAGAGCCGCAGCCCCTTCGAGCCCAAAGCTCGGCATAAAACATACCATCTGAGACAAACGTACGATCGGGGATGACATACTGCCTACCAGAACCTCGGAGGGATCAACTCCAGGTCATATAGGGCAGTAACATCGGAGTAATTGATGCGACCCACCGGTCCATCACTAGATGCACAACAAACGAACGGACATGCAACAAATATGAGTGTGCATCTAAATCTACGCAAGTTAGTAGAGTTCCAAATAACAATCGAAGCAACACGTCTCAGCAGGCAAAAGCTATCATAAAACAGATATAAATATGCGAAATCTACTGTACTCACAGTGGGTGCGTAAATAAACTTTAACCAATATTATTTCTCCTCGGAATTACAACCGGATCCACCAAGTACCCCACTGTGGGTTAAACAACACCACAAGGGACCTGTAAGTCAGTTGTAACAACACATCGTGTCAATAACTGTTTTAATTTCATAAAACTTTAAATTTATAAGTTTTGCAATATTTGATCCTCGTTTCGGATCCAAGATAAATTCGAATCCCATTTCGGACCATAGCTAAATTCAAACCACAACTAAGTTTGAAGCCATCTCAGGTTCGAACCTATTCCTTTGAATAACTTTTTTTATTAATACGTTGTGTAACACCCGTTAAATTTCAAGGTAATTAATTATTTTCGAGTCATTTAATGTAATTATTAATTCAAAGAAATATGATATAAAATTCAATATTAAATGTTTTAGTTTAAGAATTAAGAAATAATCATTATTACATATATATATACACACACCAATATAAAAGCAAATCTCATTAGATTAATAAAAAAAAAAGTAGATAAATAAATATATAGAAGCTATTCATGTATGAATGCATTATGACCATCATCATCATCAATCAACTTTTCTTCATAAACCCTATGTCTATATATATGTATAAACCCTAAGAGTTTTCTTCATCTCAAACCCATACACACATACATTATAGGATCTGGTATTTTTGCTGGAAATTAAGGTTGGAGCAACATTTTCATCATCCTTTCATCACCATTCTTGTGATTTTGAGGTAATCATTCTAAACTTTAATTTTCGTATGTGTTATTTAAGAAAATGATAGAACCCATAAGAGATTGTTTATAGATATATAAATCTGAAAATAAATAGCTAACAATATCAAAAATCATCATCTTCTTCATTTTTAAGATTTAAGAGCTTCATGTTCATCAATGGTGGTTAAAGTGGGTTTTGAGCCTTAATCCGAAAATCTATATAAAATCAATAGAAAATTTGTTAGAAATCATATTTGAATGATTTCAGATTGTTAAATGGAGATTTGGGGCATTATTGGGGAGTTCCGATAATTTTGGAATTTTTTGAACTTTGATTAAATCTGAGAATTTGGGGAGGAAACTCATGGATAAGGAGAGTGTGTGTGAGTTTCGGCCGGAGGTGAGCGGTGCAGACGCCGGCACCCGTGGCCGACCGCCGTCCAAATTTCTTCTCTTGTTTTGCCTGGAGGCGCTGTCTGCCTTCTTCTTCTTTTCTTTTATTTTTTTTGTTTCTCTGTTTGGCTGCATCAAGAGAGGAGAGGGAGATAGAAATTTTGGGCTGGATTTTTATTATTTATTTATTTTACTTTCTTTTGGGCTTTAAATTAAATTGTTGTGTGGGTTGTGTTCTTTTGATTATGATCTGCCTTTTGTTTTTGTTTTTTTTTATTTTATTCTTTCTGTTGTTGTTCCACCGAGAAGGAGAAAAGGGTGTACGTGCAACCCTTCATTTTTTTAATTTAATTTAAGGGATAAAGTCATACAAATGTATGTTACTTTACTGAATTTATCGATATGACTAATGTAGTTCTTTTTTTACCCGGATGATACCCGTACTTCGATTTTATTGTTGATATGGTACATTTGGTGACAAAAATTATCGATAATTTTGGTAAATTAACATACATATGTACGACTAATGTAATTGTCATGTCATAAAAAGTATGTTATGTCATCGTTTGAATCAGCAAAAACCATCATGTCAGCATATTTACCGGTCATACGTACCATATCGACAGGTCACCTTTGAGTACAAGTACCATCAGGTTAAAAGAAAAAGTAAATTAGTCATATCGATAATTTCAGTAAAGTAACATACATTTGTCTGACTTTAACCCTTAATTTAATTATTTTATTAATTCCTTTTTCCTTCCTTCTTTTCTAACTTGTTAACCCATTGTATGTTTTTACTTTTAGGTTAAGATTGTTTATTATTTGGGTCTCATCAACTTAGAAACTAGTTTTGGGTTTTGAAATATAAATGGGTTGCATTCTTATGTTTTATTTGGGCTTTTTAAATAGAGATTTAAATTGGGTTAATAGATAGATTATAGTTTAAATGGATTGTTATTGGATTGTTTTAATAAATTAATATGGACTATGTTAATTTTGTTTGGGCTACTATATGCACAAACGAATTTGTGTATTAAAAGAGGTTTGTAATTTGATGATCCATTTAATAAATTTGATAAAATTAGTTTGGACAAAAGAATTATTATTTGGGTTGAATCTTTTATTAAATTGAAATAGAATCTATGTACACAGAATTAGATACCCTCTATGTAAGGATAATTTAGTAATTCTAATTAATTGATGAATTATTCATGCAACTTCAAATAATAATTTATAATTGTTGGCGGAATAACTAAAGTTAAATTATAACATTAACTAAATTATATATATAACGGATCTAGTAAAATATAAAGTTAAGGATATTAATAAATAGGCAATGTACTTTTATATCAGGGCTCTAGTGATTTGATTAAGACATTTGTCTTGCGCTGGTGGTTCAGTTGATTTCGGTTAGTCGCTTGGCGGGTTACGGATTTGCCAGCACTGTGAGTAATTGATTTAATTTCATGAATGATCATTTATAATGTGTTTGTATTGGTTATCAATTTCATTTCTTTTACCATGCTTATCCATTGCACTTCCATGTTGCCTTTGATATCTGTTATTCATTTCATTACCCTGAGTTGTGACATGATAACCCTTATTCCCCGGTATGCATACTGTGTAT
>JAANYP010002501.1:0-45828 GCA_020465985.1 Centrapalus pauciflorus
TTTTCAGTTTTTTTAAACCCGGTTCACAAATTATAACAGGGGTCTAATGTCCAAACTAGTGTAATACCCGTGCGGTGCACGGGAAACTATTTATATTAAAGAGCAAAGTATGAGTTGCAAAAGATTTACACAGATAATCATAATAATTTGAAACTAAATAATATTACTATTAACATAAAAGTAAAATATCACAAGAAACAAATTAGTAATGGGTTATTATCGAAAAAACCATCCGAACTGTTATGATTTTTTCGGTTTAACCATTCAATTTCTTTCCCAACCGATCAAATCACTACACTTTATATTTTCTATTAGTTTAATCAATATACTTTCAAATTTATTGGTTTAACCATTCATTTTTGAACGGTAACATGTTTAACCGGTCAATTGTTGTTATGAATTAGAGTTATTATCAAAAAATCATTCGAACTTCCATAATTCTTTTTCTTTAATCACTGTATTAGTTTTTTCGTGATTTATTCTCTAATTTATTTGATCTTTAGATTTTTGTAAATTCTATTATTATAATTTTCATAACATCAAATGATTAAAATAAACATTACTTTCAAGAAAATTGTTTTCCTTTTTTTTCATCATCATATTGCTTTTATCACCAACGATACTTCATTGTTCTCTTCTGCTTCTTCATTATCATCATGTTCTACTTCATCAGTTTCTTCATTAGCATTGTGTTAATCTAAACAGATTCTAATTATTTTGATTCTATAAGGTTTTATAGTGTTTATCAAGTTTGTTGACAATTACGTTAACTGATTATAGTTTTAAATAAGTTTCCTATCAAGTAATGTTTAAATTGGTATTTGTTTATTCAATTTTCACATGTTGAAATCCATTTGATTTCATTTTGATCTATTTTTCTTGTTCTTTGTTAGGATTTATATGTCTTAAAGGATCGTAAATAAATAAATTTTATAAATTAAATAGTAATCACTAACGATAGTAATAGTATAATTAAATAAATTTTAAAAAATAAATAATAATAGAAAATGAAAAATTAAAATTTTATTATAAAATTGCATAAGCAATTTTGAACTTAAATTGGGTTTACCTTTTGTGTTTATAAAATCCTGAAAAAACTTAAAAACAAAAATGAATTGATTTTAATATGATATATTACTATTATTGATAAAAATACGACAAGATATGTTTCATTTCATTGAACTATCGGTTCTCGGAGTTTTAATTTTTAGTTTAAGAGGATGGTGGTCAAACAAAAAAAATCGTGAAAGTTCAAGTGGTTTTTTCAATGATAAAAAACGTCACGTAATTGTCACGTCACCAATTCACCTTTGATGACAGGTAAAATGGTCATACCAATAAAAAATGAAAAGGTTAGTGTTTTGATCGGTTGGAAAAGAAATTGAGTGGTTAAACCGAAAAAATTACAAAAGTTCGGATGATTTTTTCTATAATAACCCATTAGTAAAATGTAATAAACTCTAATTTCAAATGATAAAATGCATATGTATTATAGTATTTGAACGATACCTGTAAAAAAAAGTTTACATATGCTACTGTAATAATCATGCATTCATGTGTTGCTTTGGAAACTAAAAAGATGCCCTTATGTTTAACGAAATGGCCACAATTTTTATAACTTTTCCTCGTCCATGTTTGATGTTACATGATTAAAAAAAGAAAACAGACTGCGGCCTGAACTACTATCAAAACCATTGTAAAAAAGTGTTAAAAACACCTCAATTAAGTAATAGTTTGCTCTGCAAAATAAGAAAAAAATACATGTACTAGCATTGAACATTTTATAGGTATTCTAATACATATGGTGACGTTATTGTTGTAAAAATAATCAATATCAACACATAAAAGAGAGGTTTACTTTTATTAAGGACTCACGACATAAATTGGAAAATCGTTTTACATACCGAAAACGATATATATATATATATATATATATATATATATATATATATATATATATATATATATATATATATATATATATATATATATATATATATATATATATATATATATATATATATATATATATAAAATCTTTATCCATCGTAAATCTTCATACGTGATCGATTTAGTTTTAGATAATTCCATCTAAAACTCGTAGAAAGGCAATTAACCACCATCATATTGATGATTTGCCTACACATGTTTAAAGCGTTTAAAAGAGGTTATCTTGTTTTATTTATAAGTAGTTGCTTCGAATTTGTTTGTACCTGTACATCCAAAACAAATACTATTAGACTTGCTTCAAGGTATCATAACAAAACCATAATAAATTATATTTCGGTCTTCATGAACAAACTGTATAATTGTTTGGTGTTGTAGCAACAAAAGAAACACATACTACATGACTCAATGAATTCCAAAAGAAAAAGGTCACTAAGCAGAATTGATGCTAAAACCTTTTAGACTACATTTCAAATTTCAAGAACAAACCGTTTGGTGTTGTAGCAACAAAAGAAACACATACTACATGACTCAATGAATTCCAAAAGAAAAATATCGCTAATGCTAAAACTTTTTAGACTGTATTTCAAATTTCAAAAACAAACATGTAGCAACAAAAGAAAAACGTACCATGACCCAATGAATTCCAAAGGCAAACGTCACTAAACACAATTTGATGCAAAAAATTTAAACTATATTTCAAAAGAAAAATGTACTCTGCCACAACTACACAGACTCGATAATTGCATTCGAAAGAAACAGATTCCCTTGCATTCGAAATAAATCAAGATAGATTGATCATGTCATAGAAATAAAGTAATGGAAGAAAAGAGATTGGAAACTTACAGTTATTACTAAATCCTAATATATCAAGCATATAAAAAAAGTTGTTTGTTGAATGCACCACTTTATAGTCTACAATAATATTTGCATAACAACAAAGGCTACTTGAAGAGAGTTCTTTTGTTATTTAAATACTCAATGATTAAGGAATGAAAATCAAACCGGCAAGAGATGGCAAGAGATTAAAGACCATTAACTTGGAGTGTCCTCAACATACCGGTCAATCTCTATCAAAATCAAAATGTAAAACTTAGTAAAATATGCTGGTGGTTTTTTTCAATTTTTTTGCACGACTTCAGGATTTACGGGGGTAGATTGCGAAGAATTTGGTGAGGGCTTTAAAAGGTTGTACATTAAGCTTTATCATAGGTAAATCAATTAATATGATGCAGATTAATTCTCCCTAGATCTAAGGGCTCAAATCATTTAAAAAGTCTTGCATGTTTAAAATCGTTCAAAAAGGGAGTCATGTATGCCAAGTTTGTCTTGCATGTGTTATCATATTGGTATCAATAACAATAATTGAATGAAATTTACATTTAGTTCGAGATAAATTAAATTAAGCAAAGAGAGTTTAACCTGGTGGTTACTTAGGTGCACAGGGTTGGAAGCCTTGGTGATCCGAAAGATTGCTAACATTAACTAAAATCTGGAATCAAACATACTTCACCATCATATCATTTGCCACTATTCTTTCTTTTTCTTGCTGCATAATTCTAAATCATGAACACTACATGAAGAAGTAAATAGTTGGTCATCGTAAATTTAATAATAAATAATAGAAATTTATCTTATCCGATGGTACCTAAAGAGCCATGAAGTAAATAAGTGAACTTTAATTGACTTTCTGCAAAAAGAAAAGCCATAACTAAAAAGTGTTTGCAGCGTGAAAAACAAAATATCACTTTAGCATGAGAGTATCATCTTATATGAAGTAAAGAAGTTCACCTTGAAATCGTTGCCTTCATAAAGATATTGATTTTAGAAACACCAACAGGAATGACAAATGACGTTTGTAGTTTCAGTTGGGTCCAATGAAACTGTTTGATTCTTTATCAACATGGCCCTTATTGTTGCAGGTCAGTGAATGAAAAAGTTAATTTCTTAATAAGAACACAAACACATATATGGCTCATCAGACTTAGAATGGATGTTTATTGACTTGTCATAAGCCACTTGCAAGTGTTGTATACAAGAAAATAAAATTAACAATTGATTAAACAATTGTCATGAATGTATTATAAAGGCAAACTTCCAGTGATGCCAACTCAATTCATATAAACCAAAAACATACTATGAGAAATCATAGATAATGATAGGGTGAGGATTTATACCTTCTTGTTTAGGGGTCGGGACTTGAATTTTGTAGCTCTCTGATTGTCTTTTCTCCAAATCTTGGGATCTTTTACTCTTCGAAGGTCGTGCTCTTGATATTTGTAGAAGAGAGATATCTTGAGACTTGAGAGTTGGAAGATGAGGATTTCGTTGATGATTCTGCATGAAAGAAAAATAAAACTTGATCAATGTAACAAAATAGAACTTGTAATTATTTCAGTTGCTTGCTGTGATTATTATTATTATTATTATTATTATTATTATTATTATTATTATTATTATTATTATTATATATAATAAAAGAAAATATCATATGTCACGTGTCACCAATATGTTTCACCAAAAAAAAATATTACAAATTTTTATTATAAAACATAAAAGATAACTACAATTTATTATTTTTAAAAAAGACAAATATACTCTGTTTTTAATCTATAAATAATAGAAGATAAACACAATTATTATTTTTGTATGTTTTAATTTTTACTTATATACATTTTATATAAATAAATTTAATTAAAAATATCCACGTAATATGTGGGTTATAAACTAGTATGTAGCAAACTATATGAATGATAAAGCCCTTAATATAATTTTTATTTTCTAATTCTAGTTTTTACGATTCCATCCTATGAAACTCACTATAAATGTGAATTTGGCTTGCAGAATGGTTGAAGGGCTTGATGTTTAGGGTGTTTGAGATTAAGTTTTGAAAGCAATTTACGAGTTTTTTTTTTATACTAATAAGCAAATAAGTTGTTGATACAAATCTTACATTTAATAAGTAATATTGTTGCAACATTAACATTGATAATGTATTTTACAAATTATTAATTGGAATTTCTAAATCCATGTCGATTTTGAAGTTGAATATAAATTGTTTGTCAATGAAAAACCAACCAAGTTTAATAAGTGCTTGAATTTTTTGTTTTTTTGACTTGTTTTAGTCATTTTTCTTATTTTTTTTTTACATTGAATTTAACTCTTAAACTTTTGTTTCTACAGATTTCCAGCGTCAATTTTTACCGATAACCGGTTAATTGATTGGGATTGAATGAAATTAAATTTAAATATAGTATATCATAAAAACAAATTAAGATCAAATTATAGTTATTATTTTATTAAAATTATTATTATTAAAATAACTAATGAAGTCAGCAACTTCTGCCATGCCTCCGGCCAACCACCTCTGCCATCATCTACGGTCAACAATCACCGACGAACACCACCGCCTTCCAAATTGATTACCAAACATCAATCGAACCAATCCATTTCCATTTTAAACACATCAATTCGAATCGTATTTTGATGAACTCAAAATTTTGAAAACCAATTCGATCGGTACAAATCATCGTAACTCTAATGAATCAAGCAGAACCAATTAGCACTGTTTTCTAGCATCAGAAAGCCCTTAACTTGTTCAAGTCAACAAAAGGCAATATCTAACCTATTACTATAATACGTAGTTTCCTTGATATGACGAAGCTGTTTTCTAGTATCGGGTTTGAGATTAGAGATCGATTTGGGTGCTTTTCGAAATTTGGTATTTGTTTGTTTTTCAGATCTTGTCTATTTCACTTTTGATATGGGTTTCATTGATTTATGTTTTGATTCTCCCGGTCGTCGAGCCTGATCGACTCGACTCTTTTCCCTGCCCCCGGATGTTTTATATATGTTCCAGTGGTTTGAGGCGCTATGGATTACTTATGACTGGTTGGTTATAGTAGTGATGGTGGTGGTGTTGGAATTACAAACATTCATATGAACACATTTAAGACATTAAGTTTTATGATGGTGGTGATTGACACAATTAACCCTTTTAAGTTTTTTCCATATTTTTGTTTAGATATTTTAATGTTTTGTCAAGAACATCCAGGGGAAATGAGATGAAGATAGTGATGAACATTCAAAGAAATTTAAGAAAAAAAATTATAAAGAACATCATGGACATTCAAAGACGTAACCTGAACAAAATGATGAACATTAAATAACAAATAACTTTAATACTACTACAAGAATAATAATCTAAATATGAGAAAGAAAATTAATTTAAGTTCAGATACAGTACTTTTGTTATATATGACAGCTCTGAAGATAAATAGTGACGAGTCAACACGTCAGCAAATATAATGATGAAAAGCAAAACAACCTTCTCATGTCAACTTTTAAACCTGTTAAAATCGATCAACCTTGATTGATATCATTTTGTTTATAATAACGACACAAATAACAAAATAATAATGTTAAATAACGACATATTAACCTTTTTGATACAATTAACCCTGTTAATTATACACAAAATTAATTTTTTAGATTTCAAGAAAGAATATAACATTTGCCTTGTTATATATGACTGACTTCCAATCATTCTGTTAGCAAGAAAGAATTTTACTTCAAAAATTATATAGCCGTTAGTATCTGTTAGCAATATATATGTAGTCAGGTCAAGATTTATATATAATTGTTCGCTCCGGTTAGATCAAGATTTATATTCAACTTCAAGATTTATATTGTACCTTTTCCATTCTTTCATTTTGAAAAAACCCTTCAAAGTCAAGATTTTTCTTTTAGTTCTTCAACATGGATGATATAGGGATTAATCTTTACGTGAATTACGATAGTCCACCGGATGACGACATTAACGGCGTCGGGCAACCAAACGATGACGTAAACGGCGGTGGTCTCGTGGCACAAGATTCAGATGACGACAGTATATCCTCGGGAGGATATACTGACAGCGACAACGCTGACATCGATTATCGGATTAATCTGAGAGTCGCAGATTGTGAGAATGTTGAAAGAATAAGCCTGCATGATCGGGATACGACTTCTTTCATAGTTGAGGTGTGTTTTATTAATTCATATTTTAATACTGGTATTACAGAATGAATACAAGCGAATTGTCTAATTTTCTTTTTCATTTCCATCGATAGTTGGACTGCATACGGTGCCGAAACGCAGGATTGAGAAATAGACAAACATCTTCGGTAATTTTTTCTGTTGCTGGCGGCATGGTGGAGTTCAACGTAAGTTATATATAACTATACATATATATACATATATATATATATATATATATATATATATATATATGTGTGTGTAGGGTGTTCAAAAAATTCCGAAACCGAAAAACCGTTCCGCTTTTAAGGTTAACCGAACCGGGTTTTTTTTTAATTATTTTCGGTTTGGTTAACCGAACCGGAAAAAATCTTCGGTTTAGGTTCACAATTTCGGTGACGGACAGTTAACCAAACCGGTTTCTTTTATTTTCGGTTTGGTTAACCGAACCGAAAAAAATCTTCTGTTTCGGTTTAGGTACACGATTTCGGTGACGGACAGTTAAAATTGATGAAAGTCAATATACTTAAATGTTTTAAAATTTAAAATCTATTTTCATTAATTTTGATTTAAAACTAAAATTATGTTACCAACGTAATCAATTTAAAAAATGAGTACAAGTTTTTTCATATATCAAGAATGTGACTTTTAACTATTTATTCTTGTTAAATAAAAATATATCTAAATATTGACTATAACAATATAATATATATTAATAGATCATATAATTTATACAAGATAATATTATTATATTATAAAAATATTTTTAATCATAGATACAATCATTTCTTACCTTGACTATTTGTTTAATATAATTAGCTTATAACAGATTCAATTACATATTTAATATAACTTTAATAATTTTTATGTTATTTTAGTATCAATACTTTATTATATTTGTAATTATATTTTAGTCTTATATTTTTTTCTTAAGAAAAAACAATATTTTATTAAATATACCCACGTAAAACGTTGGTTGCTTAACTTGTATATGTATATGTATATATGTCTCTGTGTATGTATGTAACAAGATTGTTTTTCTTGAATTTTGAAAGTGTGAGAATCAGCCTTTTTGTGAAAAACGTGGTCTTCTAGAAGCCTTTCCGGACACAACGCCAAATGCAAATGCAGTCCAAATTATCATGACGATATTTGGATGCTTCGATCAACCTCACGATGAGAGTGAAGTTGATGATATACAGTTGGACGTAATAGTCAAGGTAGGTCCTCTAAATAGGAGACGACTACACTTTTTAAAAATTATATAAATGTTAATATTATATGTTTGTGTCAGGGACGTCGAGTTGGAGAATCCTTCACTGTTACGTGCAACACCAATGAACGTTTTTGGAGGCTCCAAGAGGACCAAGACCAAGAGTTGCCTTTTGGTCAAGAAGAAGATCAAGATGCGGACAAACAAGAAGAAGGTCAAGATGATGACCAACAAAGAAACCATTATGTAATTCCGTTCTTTGAAGATTTGACTGTCATTTACGAACAAATAACAGATAATAATTGATGGTAAAACTTGGTATAGTAGCATACATTTTTTTGTTGTTTTAAAGAACAAAGTTGAAGAATTAAATACGTTTTTGCTTCCAACCATCAAATCATTTTTGATTGGTAACAATGTTTTAAGTGGGTTGCTATCACAAAACATGTTTAAAAGAACAAAGTTGGTATAATATCGACGATATTATATCTACATAAACACAACTAACAAAAATTACATATATAAATGTCAACAATAATAATATAAAAATTAAAATTAAAAAAGAAGATGAACTTTAAACAAATTAGTAAAGAAAATATAAAACTTTAATTAAAATAATAATTAAATTTTAAATAAAATACAAACAATAGTTTTGTAAGTAAAATATTAAAACATAAGTATATTTATAAATAAAATAAGTGTGTTTATAATGAATTATTAAGTATATTTATAAATAATATAAATATAAAGATAAAATAAAATAAAACAAATGTTGGACTATAAATGGGTAAATAATAAAACTATAGGGACTAAAAGCGTCACAGTGAAAAGGGTAAAAATGTCATTCTTACAAATTTAACGGTTGTTTCGTTAAGTTTAACGGAGGAGGGACTTAAAGTGCACAAAATTAGCAAAATAGGGATGAAATTTGACGTTATTAAGGTTGAGGGACTGAATCCGGGTAAACCATCAAACCACAGGGACGAAAAATGTCCTATACTCTATTTTATATAAACAACGAATTATTAAAAGTATTCATGTAATATGCAGGTAAATAAACTTGTATTTGATAAAATAGATTATTATGTATGCTACACAGTTGATATCCATGCTCATATATTACACGGCCTCTATATATGTTATTTGCACTTTTGCATCATGTTTTATTAATCACAACCTCTTCTAACATGTCATGTTAACCCTATGAACCAATCATAATAAATTTATCAAAATATTAAAAATGGCATCATACTAAAAAGATGTCGGGGTGTCAACTTTGGCCCATTCAAAACACAGGTCAAATTAGTAGACGATCAAAAGTCATAAATTTTATATAATTTTGAAATTCTTTTGAAAGAACAATTTGTTTAATACACCGTTTTATAATTTTTTTATTTTATGTTATATCTAAATATTTTACTACGGGGCAATTTCATCGTTTTGCCCGTTCGATCAAAATTGTCACACCTAAAAGATGCATATCAAATCATAAATAAAGAAATGTGAATCGAATTCCACTTCATATATTGAACTCATAAAATAAAATAAGAACGATATTCCGTGCATGTTTATAAGGAAAATTAGATACAATTTGTAGTTGTAAACTTGAATTAGAATCAATAATACATAAGTATTATATTTCATACAAATTTTTATTTGCATAATATAGTACTTTAAAAACTTTGATAATACATAAAATATGTGTGAAGAAATAAACCCGAATGCATTGATATTTTGCATATACAATTAAAAACATATTTTATATCAACAGTTTTTATCATATCTTAATTAAATTCAAGATGTGGAGTTTTTTTCCTTCCTGAAATATTTATAGAAAAATTCAAATTAATGTTGGTGCTTTTCTCAAAATTAAAACACCTTTATTCCATCCAACGTTTTTATTTTCTTAAGAAGAAATCAACATTGGCAATTCAGGTAAAATTAATATTTTTCATTGCAAGCTAAAATGTTATAAAAATCTATTGCACACACATATGGTCATTATAAAAGATTTAACCATTTAAATGTTATAGTTATCTTTTTGTAAGTAAACAGTAAAAATAATGACCGTTTATGTAAAATTGAAACCACAGGGGCTATTTCTGTAATTTACTAAAAAATGAATTATTTTTTTATTTTTTGATTGTATATAATCCTTTCTTTACTGCATAAATTTAACATAATATTGATGAAGATAGTGGATAAAGAAAACCATTAAACCAAGCTACCAATAAAGCAGTTTGTATCTCTTCTGTCCAACCTGTCATTCTACAAATTTTAAACAAAATCATTTAGCATATTCATCTAACATAAACACAAAGAATTTAGTCGAAGCAAACGTCACAGATATAAGAAATCGATTCAAGAAAAATTAACAACCCTAAAATCAACCAAAATGATAATCAGGAACAACAACACATATAAAGATGCTTAAACCTCCTCTGCACCCAGCACCTTATAAAAACAATGTAATTTTGCCAAATATCAAACAAGTTTGCTAAAAACATATATATGATCATAATCTCGAACAAGCCTAACATTCTCCTCGGTTTCTTAATCCTTTGTGATCTATGCTTACAGGCTGCTTTATTCGATATATTCATAAGCATGTCAGTAGCAAGAGATAAGAGCAGGTCCTGAGAGACGAGGGGATAAAACAAAAACTGTTAAACGAAACAACAGCAAGAAAGAAGCAAGCTTCACCGGCTGTTGCCTCGTGAGGAAGAAGGGTGACAGCTGTGAGGGAAAGAAAGAGCCTGATGGAGAAAATAATGAAAACTCAAGAGAGATATTACCCAGAAATTTCAAAATGAATGCAACAATGACTTGGAAATAATGCTTTAAACAATTATACATAATGCATAAAAAAGTTGTTTCTAAGATCATTGATGTAAATGCTTTATTAAGGAAAATAAAGACGATAATACATCATAACAAATATAGTTATTGAAATCAAGTAACTAATCATCCAACCGCAAAAACAAATTAAATATTAATCATATAAGGCTATAAGCATCAGACGCAGAAGCAGCTTTTAACGAAGAACTCCAATTTAGTTTGAACTCTATGTAATGCCACTTGTCATGGTTAAATTCTAGAGAAGAATCTGTTAGGATTTCCCACTTTTTATTAACAGGATTTTTTATTTCAACATCTTTCAACTCATCACCCCAATATCCCTTTCTCGTTAGTAGATCTCGTAACATCAGCTTCCTGAAGCTAGTGTTGTCGTTGTAAATCTTGGGTCCTTCTACAACCACGAGCTTCGGATGGCATATCAAGAATATCAACGAATCAAAGAATAGTGATCTTACCCACCCATCTTCAGTCCAGCGTGGAATCTCTAACGACAACCTTTGTACGTTTCCACCTATGAAATCAACATCATCGTTGTTCAATGGCGCAAAGCAATCAAACTTTCTCACTAATCTTAATTTAATGTTAAACTTGCTTGATAGCATGAGTGTTTTCCTCATCCTATGGAAAAACGAATGATCATTCCCCGGGTCTCTTAAATGCACATCAACCTTTATGTGCTCAGGAGTGATTGCTGGAAACAAGAGACTAGGCATTGTTTTGCCTTCATAACGAAAAAAACCTAACTTGGGAGCATAAACTTGTATGTTAGTGAGCATAAGATCACCATACCACAGGAACAATCTCTTCAAGGAAACAGATGTGATATCAAAGCTTTCCAGCCTCCAACTTTCCATACCAAGGGTCAAACGCTCAAGAAAAGGAAAGTTTGATTTCATCAGGTCGAAAAACGCGTCGTCCAAGATCAAACCATACAATCTTAATTCTGTCACGCTTCCTAATGAATCGGTGTTGAAGGGAAGACGGATGCTTGGACGCATGAATGGACACCCAAGAGAATATGAGTAGCAGAAGAAACGAAGATTTGGGACATGGTCGACTTCAATACCTCTTCCGTGGAATATCAATTTGTAAAGAAAACGAAGATTTTTAACCTTGATGGTGTTACAGCCCCAGCAATTGAGAAGTGTTATCTTTTCAAGCAAACTGCAAGTAGACAGCAAGTTCTGGATTACCTCATCACATATCTGAACTTCCCGCAACTCTAGTTCCTTAAGGGACACACATTGGATTGCAGTATTGCCACTGAGCCTAAAGGGTTTGGTCGGCTCCTGGCCCCTCGATGAACCTGATAGCGTCATCTTATTTAGGTTTTTACAGGAGAATATCTCATCTGGCAAAGTAAACAAACCAACGGTAATGATGATTCCTAAGAAAATCTGTCTGAGACAACCTTTGGTTGCTACTGACCGAATCTGTTTTTCAGCAAAGGAAGCCAACTCCTGGTTCCTGATTTCGATCGAAAGAAACATGTTTTCGATCGGTATGTTGTCCCGGATATACCTTAGCAAAGTGGCTTTGACCACCTCCAAATGTTGTTCTTTGCTAGCAAAATTTGTGGGTCCAGCAAGCCTGAGAGTAGGGATGGTAGACCAAGCATGCAGCCATGACTTGGACAAGATGCAGGTGCGGGCAGCATCCTTTACGGGTAGCAACAACATTATATGGTGGTACAAATCCGGAATGTCTTGTAATTGTGAGCTGCTTCTGATAGATTTTATCTCCATCTCTGGCTGGCTACCTGCACTCTGCAGACCAGACCTTATGATTGCTTTCTACTTGTAACAGATTTATCATCAGTGAAATCCAAATTTTAAACCATAAGTTTGTTTTTTTATTTATTTACCAATTTAGATCCTTTTTAGGAAGCATGAACAAGTAACAAAATTAAGAATTCAAATTAAAAGTTTGTTTATCAAGTATGCATAGGTGAATCAAGTTTATCAAAACCAGAGCTTTAATTTGTGATATCAAACAGAAATAATCAATCAACGCTTCCGTAATCAAAATAGCAAAGCAGAAATCAAAATCCAAGTAATCGTAAGAGCTAGAATTGACAAATCTCACCCCACAACACACCGATAAGAAGCCAGAAGCCCAGAAGGGTGTTTCTTTCGTGCCGGAAGTGAGCAGCCGGCTAGAGTAGTGGCTGATGCGGCAACTCAGGGAACGGATCTGAGGTTTTGTAACCACTGTTTAAAAACGAGAGGCATTCATTGTTTATGTAAGGCTTAGCTAATTGCCTAATTACATGGGCCGGGCCCGCTCTAAAAGACATTATTCTTTAAAATAATCTACACACACTATTAACTGAATAAATAAACTTGATTATCGTCAAACCGCATTTTTAGTTTTTAAAAACCACAAATAATATTTACATTGTATTTATCCAAATTTAATACTATCTATTTTTAAATTCATCCGATAAAATTTAATATTCTAATAACTTTTAATTTTAATACAATAAAAGTTTAAAAAATATTAATAAATTATTATAATATGATCCTACAAACGATCCCACAACCCTACAAACGATCATGTTATAAAACGATTCTACACCGATCCCGCTCGAATTTTAACAACCATGTTCAAAACTTTAGCACTAATATTGAATTAATGATATGTAATATATCTTATTAAAATTAATTTATGTATAAATCATTTAAACAAAAAAGATGATTATCAATAACTTTTAAGTTTATTATTATTTAAGGTCATTTTTTACCATTCAACTATTAAATTTGTCTCATTTTGCCATTAAACTATTTTCTGTACACATTTATCCTTTAAACTTTAGTTTGGTGTTCTATTTTGGAAAATTAATGGCTAAATATGTACAAAATAGGATAGTTTAATGACCAAATGTGTACAAAATATAAAGTTTAGTGATCAAATGTGTACAAAATATGATAATTTTAGTGAACAAATGTGTACATTTTTCAGTGGTATTAATGGACAAAAATAGTTTAGTGGCTAAATATGCACGTAAAAACAAGTGTGGAAGAAATAGTTTAGTGTTAAATGATACAAATCTAAAAGTTTGATGGTAAAAAATGAACTTAACGCTTGTTATTATCATTAATTTTTATCTATATATTTGTAATATAGAATTTATAATTGTTTAAAATTTTAAATAAAAGTCTTTATCTATATATTTGTTTAAAACTATTTTTATCAAAATCTAATAAAGCTTTTTTAATTAAATTGTATAAATTTATCACGTTCTCTTGTTCTTGCTGGCATTCTCGTTGGAGGCTTGATGGAAGTAGTGGGTTCAGTTGACAGGTGCTAGAATCTCCTTCGACATCCTTGACAATCCAGAGAGTAGGCTGAAGAACAAGTATATTTTTACTTTATAATTATTATTATTATTATTATTATTATTATTATTATTATTACGAAAAAAACCAACATTTTTTCATGTTTTTGCGTTTTCGTTCCTTTATTTTTTTTCCCATAAAAGTCATCAAGTTATTATTTTATTGGTTTAGTGAAATTTAGGCGTTAGAACCCGGTTTTTCAGTTTTTTTAAACCCGGTTCACAAATTATAACAGGGGTCTAATGTCCAAACTAGTGTAATACCCGTGCGGTGCACGGGAAACTATTTATATTAAAGAGCAAAGTATGAGTTGCAAAAGATTTACACAGATAATCATAATAATTTGAAACTAAATAATATTACTATTAACATAAAAGTAAAATATCACAAGAAACAAATTAGTAATGGGTTATTATCGAAAAAACCATCCGAACTGTTATGATTTTTTCGGTTTAACCATTCAATTTCTTTCCCAACCGATCAAATCACTACACTTTATATTTTCTATTAGTTTAATCAATATACTTTCAAATTTATTGGTTTAACCATTCATTTTTGAACGGTAACATGTTTAACCGGTCAATTGTTGTTATGAATTAGAGTTATTATCAAAAAATCATTCGAACTTCCATAATTCTTTTTCTTTAATCACTGTATTAGTTTTTTCGTGATTTAATCTCTAATTTATTTGATCTTTAGATTTTTGTAAATTCTATTATTATATTTTTCATAACATCAAATGATTAAAATAAACATTACTTTCAAGAAAATTGTTTTCCTTTTTTTTTTCATCATCATATTGCTTTTATCACCAACGATACTTCATTGTTCTCTTCTGCTTCTTCATTATCATCATGTTCTACTTCATCAGTTTCTTCATTAGCATTGTGTTAATCTAAACAGATTCTAATTATTTTGATTCTATAAGGTTTTATAGTGTTTATCAAGTTTGTTGACAATTACGTTAACTGATTATAGTTTTAAATAAGTTTCCTATCAAGTAATGTTTAAATTGGTATTTGTTTATTCAATTTTCACATGTTGAAATCCATTTGATTTCATTTTGATCTATTTTTCTTGTTCTTTGTTAGGATTTATATGTCTTAAAGGATCGTAAATAAATAAATTTTATAAATTAAATAGTAATCACTAACGATAGTAATAGTATAATTAAATAAATTTTAAAAAATAAATAATAATAGAAAATGAAAAATTAAAATTTTATTATAAAATTGCATAAGCAATTTTGAACTTAAATTGGGTTTACCTTTTGTGTTTATAAAATCCTGAAAAAACTTAAAAATAAAAATGAATTGATTTTAATATGATATATTACTATTATTGATAAAAATACGACAAGATATGTTTCATTTCATTGAACTATCGGTTCTCGGAGTTTTAATTTTTAGTTTAAGAGGATGGTGGTCAAACAAAAAAAATCGTGAAAGTTCAAGTGGTTTTTTCAATGATAAAAAACGTCACGTAATTGTCACGTCACCAATTCACCTTTGATGACAGGTAAAATGGTCATACCAATAAAAAATGAAAAGGTTAGTGTTTTGATCGGTTGGAAAAGAAATTGAGTGGTTAAACCGAAAAAATTACAAAAGTTCGGATGATTTTTTCTATAATAACCCATTAGTAAAATGTAATAAACTCTAATTTCAAATGATAAAATGCATATGTATTATAGTATTTGAACGATACCTGTAAAAAAAAGTTTACATATGCTACTGTAATAATCATGCATTCATGTGTTGCTTTGGAAACTAAAAAGATGCCCTTATGTTTAACGAAATGGCCACAATTTTTATAACTTTTCCTCGTCCATGTTTGATGTTACATGATTAAAAAAAGAAAACAGACTGCGGCCTGAACTACTATCAAAACCATTGTAAAAAAGTGTTAAAAACACCTCAATTAAGTAATAGTTTGCTCTGCAAAATAAGAAAAAAATACATGTACTAGCATTGAACATTTTATAGGTATTCTAATACATATGGTGACGTTATTGTTGTAAAAATAATCAATATCAACACATAAAAGAGAGGTTTACTTTTATTAAGGACTCACGACATAAATTGGAAAATCGTTTTACATACCGAAAACGATATATATATATATATATATATATATATATATATATATATATATATATATATATATAAGTTCAAGATCTATGGAAAACCATCTTTAACTGTAAAACCATATCAAATGCACATGTTCATTACGGTAAAGTGTTAAATTTAATGCACAACTACAATATACATATGTTCAAATGTGCATTATTATTGACTAGTTCACATAATTTACATGTTCATTAGGATAAAATGTTTCATTTCATGCAAAATAACAATATGCACATGTTCAAATGTGCAATATGCATGAACATGTGTATATTACACATTTTTGCATGAAATTAAACATTTTGTCTTAACGAACATGTAGATGATATGAATTAGTTAATTATAATGTAATTTTGAACGTATGTATATTATAATTTTACATGAAATTTAACATTTTATCATAATGAACATGTGCATTTGATATGGTTTTCTAGTTTTCCAGTCTAATATAGTTTTCCATGGATCTCGACCCTATATATATATATATATATATATATATATATATATATATATATATATATATATATATATATATATATATATATATATATATATATATATATAAAATCTTTATCCATCGTAAATCTTCATACGTGATCGATTTAGTTTTAGATAATTCCATCTAAAACTCGTAGAAAGGCAATTAACCACCATCATATTGATGATTTGCCTACACATGTTTAAAGCGTTTAAAAGAGGTTATCTTGTTTTATTTATAAGTAGTTGCTTCGAATTTGTTTGTACCTGTACATCCAAAACAAATACTATTAGACTTGCTTCAAGGTATCATAACAAAACCATAATAAATTATATTTCGGTCTTCATGAACAAACTGTATAATTGTTTGGTGTTGTAGCAACAAAAGAAACACATACTACATGACTCAATGAATTCCAAAAGAAAAAGGTCACTAAGCAGAATTGATGCTAAAACCTTTTAGACTACATTTCAAATTTCAAGAACAAACCGTTTGGTGTTGTAGCAACAAAAGAAACACATACTACATGACTCAATGAATTCCAAAAGAAAAATATCGCTAATGCTAAAACTTTTTAGACTGTATTTCAAATTTCAAAAACAAACATGTAGCAACAAAAGAAAAACGTACCATGACCCAATGAATTCCAAAGGCAAACGTCACTAAACACAATTTGATGCAAAAAATTTAAACTATATTTCAAAAGAAAAATGTACTCTGCCACAACTACACAGACTCGATAATTGCATTCGAAAGAAACAGATTCCCTTGCATTCGAAATAAATCAAGATAGATTGATCATGTCATAGAAATAAAGTAATGGAAGAAAAGAGATTGGAAACTTACAGTTATTACTAAATCCTAATATATCAAGCATATAAAAAAAGTTGTTTGTTGAATGCACCACTTTATAGTCTACAATAATATTTGCATAACAACAAAGGCTCCTTGAAGAGAGTTCTTTTGTTATTTTAAATACTCAATGATTAAGGAATGAAAATCAAACCGGCAAGAGATTAAAGACCATTAACTTGGAGTGTCCTCAACATACCGGTCAATCTCTATCAAAATCAAAATGTAAAACTTAGTAAAATATGCTGGTGGTTTTTTTTCAATTTTTTTGCACGACTTCAGGATTTACGGGGGTAGATTGCGAAGAATTTGGTGAGGGCTTTAAAAGGTTGTACATTAAGCTTTATCATAGGTAAATCAATTAATATGATGCAGATTAATTCTCCCTAGATCTAAAGGCTCAAATCATATAAAAAGTCTTGCATGTTTAAAATCGTTCAAAAAGGGAGTCATGTATGCCAAGTTTGTCTTGCATGTGTTATCATATTGGTATCAATAACAATAATTGAATGAAATTTACATTTAGTTCGAGATAAATTAAATTAAGCAAAGAGAGTTTAACCTGGTGGTTACTTAGGTGCACAGGGTTGGAAGCCTTGGTGATCCGAAAGATTGCTAACATTAATTAAAATCTGGAATCAAACATACTTCACCATCATATCATTTGCCACTATTCTTTCTTTTTCTTGCTGCATAATTCTAAATCATGAACACTACATGAAGAAGAAATATAGTTGGTCATCGTAAATTTAATAAGAAATAATACTTATTTATCTTATCCGATGGTACCTAAAGAGCCATGAAGTAAATAAGTGAACTTTAATTGACTTTCTGCAAAAAGAAAAGCCATAACTAAAAAGTGTTTGCAGCGTGAAAAACAAAATACCACTTTAGCATGAGAGTATCATCTTATATGAAGTAAAGAAGTTCACCTTGAAATCGTTGCCTTCATAAAGATATTGATTTTAGAAACACCAACAGGAATGACAAAGGACGTTTGTAGTTTCAGTTGGGTCCAATGAAACTGTTTGATTCTTTATCAACATGGCCCTTATTGTTGCAGGTCAGTGAATGAAAAAGTTAATTTCTTAATAAGAACACAAACACATATATGGCTCATCAGACTTAGAATGGATGTTTATTGACTTGTCATAAGCCACTTGCAAGTGTTGTATACAAGAAAATAAAATTAACAATTGATTAAACAATTGTCATGAATGTATTATAAAGGCAAACTTCCAGTGATGCCAACTCAATTCATATAAACCAAAAACATACTATGAGAAATCATAGATAATGATAGGGTGAGGATTTATACCTTCTTGTTTAGGGGTCGGGACTTGAATTTTGTAGCTCTCTGATTGTCTTTTCTCCAAATCTTGGGATCTTTTACTCTTCGAAGGTCGTGCTCTTGATATTTGTAGAAGAGAGATATCTTGAGACTTGAGAGTTGGAAGATGAGGATTTCGTTGATGATTCTGCATGAAAGAAAAATAAAACTTGATCAATGTAACAAAATAGAACTTGTAATTATTTCAGTTGCTTGCTGTGATTATTATTATTATTATTATTATTATTATTATTATTATTATTATTATTATTATTATTATATATAATAAAAGAAAATATCATATGTCACGTGTCACCAATATGTTTCACCAAAAAAAAATATTACAAATTTTTATTATAAAACATAAAAGATAACTACAATTTATTATTTTTAAAAAAGACAAATATACTCTGTTTTTAATCTATAAATAATAGAAGATAAACACAATTATTATTTTTGTATGTTTTAATTTTTACTTATATACATTTTATATAAATAAATTTAATTAAAAATATCCACGTAATATGTGGGTTATAAACTAGTATGTAGCAAACTATATGAATGATAAAGCCCTTAATATAATTTTTATTTTCTAATTCTAGTTTTTACGATTCCATCCTATGAAACTCACTATAAATGTGAATTTGGCTTGCAGAATGGTTGAAGGGCTTGATGTTTAGGGTGTTTGAGATTAAGTTTTGAAAGCAATTTACGAGTTTTTTTTTTATACTAATAAGCAAATAAGTTGTTGATACAAATCTTACATTTAATAAGTAATATTGTTGCAACATTAACATTGATAATGTATTTTACAAATTATTAATTGGAATTTCTAAATCCATGTCGATTTTGAAGTTGAATATAAATTGTTTGTCAATGAAAAACCAACCAAGTTTAATAAGTGCTTGAATTTTTTGTTTTTTTGACTTGTTTAAGTCATTTTTCTTATTTTTTTTTTACATTGAATTTAACTCTTAAACTTTTGTTTCTACAGATTTCCAGCGTCAATTTTTACCGATAACCGGTTAATTGATTGGGATTGAATGAAATTAAATTTAAATATAGTATATCATAAAAACAAATTAAGATCAAATTATAGTTATTATTTTATTAAAATTATTATTATTAAAATAACTAATGAAGTCAGCAACTTCTGCCATGCCTCCGGCCAACCACCTCTGCCATCATCTACGGTCAACAATCACCGACGAACACCACCGCCTTCCAAATTGATTACCAAACATCAATCGAACCAATCCATTTCCATTTTAAACACATCAATTCGAATCGTATTTTGATGAACTCAAAATTTTGAAAACCAATTCGATCGGTACAAATCATCGTAACTCTAATGAATCAAGCAGAACCAATTAGCACTGTTTTCTAGCATCAGAAAGCCCTTAACTTGTTCAAGTCAACAAAAGGCAATATCTAACCTATTACTATAATACGTAGTTTCCTTGATATGACGAAGCTGTTTTCTAGTATCGGGTTTGAGATTAGAGATCGATTTGGGTGCTTTTCGAAATTTGGTATTTGTTTGTTTTTCAGATCTTGTCTATTTCACTTTTGATATGGGTTTCATTGATTTATGTTTTGATTCTCCCGGTCGTCGAGCCTGATCGACTCGACTCTTTTCCCTGCCCCCGGATGTTTTATATATGTTCCAGTGGTTTGAGGCGCTATGGATTACTTATGACTGGTTGGTTATAGTAGTGATGGTGGTGGTGTTGGAATTACAAACATTCATATGAACACATTTAAGACATTAAGTTTTATGATGGTGGTGATTGACACAATTAACCCTTTTAAGTTTTTTCCATATTTTTGTTTAGATATTTTAATGTTTTGTCAAGAACATCCAGGGGAAATGAGATGAAGATAGTGATGAACATTCAAAGAAATTTAAGAAAAAAAATTATAAAGAACATCATGGACATTCAAAGACGTAACCTGAACAAAATGATGAACATTAAATAACAAATAACTTTAATACTACTACAAGAATAATAATCTAAATATGAGAAAGAAAATTAATTTAAGTTCAGATACAGTACTTTTGTTATATATGACAGCTCTGAAGATAAATAGTGACGAGTCAACACGTCAGCAAATATAATGATGAAAAGCAAAACAACCTTCTCATGTCAACTTTTAAACCTGTTAAAATCGATCAACCTTGATTGATATCATTTTGTTTATAATAACGACACAAATAACAAAATAATAATGTTAAATAACGACATATTAACCTTTTTGATACAATTAACCCTGTTAATTATACACAAAATTAATTTTTTAGATTTCAAGAAAGAATATAACATTTGCCTTGTTATATATGACTGACTTCCAATCATTCTGTTAGCAAGAAAGAATTTTACTTCAAAAATTATATAGCCGTTAGTATCTGTTAGCAATATATATGTAGTCAGGTCAAGATTTATATATAATTGTTCGCTCCGGTTAGATCAAGATTTATATTCAACTTCAAGATTTATATTGTACCTTTTCCATTCTTTCATTTTGAAAAAACCCTTCAAAGTCAAGATTTTTCTTTTAGTTCTTCAACATGGATGATATAGGGATTAATCTTTACGTGAATTACGATAGTCCACCGGATGACGACATTAACGGCGTCGGGCAACCAAACGATGACGTAAACGGCGGTGGTCTCGTGGCACAAGATTCAGATGACGACAGTATATCCTCGGGAGGATATACTGACAGCGACAACGCTGACATCGATTATCGGATTAATCTGAGAGTCGCAGATTGTGAGAATGTTGAAAGAATAAGCCTGCATGATCGGGATACGACTTCTTTCATAGTTGAGGTGTGTTTTATTAATTCATATTTTAATACTGGTATTACAGAATGAATACAAGCGAATTGTCTAATTTTCTTTTTCATTTCCATCGATAGTTGGACTGCATACGGTGCCGAAACGCAGGATTGAGAAATAGACAAACATCTTCGGTAATTTTTTCTGTTGCTGGCGGCATGGTGGAGTTCAACGTAAGTTATATATAACTATACATATATATACATATATATATATATATATATATATATATATATATATGTGTGTGTAGGGTGTTCAAAAAATTCCGAAACCGAAAAACCGTTCCGCTTTTAAGGTTAACCGAACCGGGTTTTTTTTTAATTATTTTCGGTTTGGTTAACCGAACCGGAAAAAATCTTCGGTTTAGGTTCACAATTTCGGTGACGGACAGTTAACCAAACCGGTTTCTTTTATTTTCGGTTTGGTTAACCGAACCGAAAAAAATCTTCTGTTTCGGTTTAGGTACACGATTTCGGTGACGGACAGTTAAAATTGATGAAAGTCAATATACTTAAATGTTTTAAAATTTAAAATCTATTTTCATTAATTTTGATTTAAAACTAAAATTATGTTACCAACGTAATCAATTTAAAAAATGAGTACAAGTTTTTTCATATATCAAGAATGTGACTTTTAACTATTTATTCTTGTTAAATAAAAATATATCTAAATATTGACTATAACAATATAATATATATTAATAGATCATATAATTTATACAAGATAATATTATTATATTATAAAAATATTTTTAATCATAGATACAATCATTTCTTACCTTGACTATTTGTTTAATATAATTAGCTTATAACAGATTCAATTACATATTTAATATAACTTTAATAATTTTTATGTTATTTTAGTATCAATACTTTATTATATTTGTAATTATATTTTAGTCTTATATTTTTTTCTTAAGAAAAAACAATATTTTATTAAATATACCCACGTAAAACGTTGGTTGCTTAACTTGTATATGTATATGTATATATGTCTCTGTGTATGTATGTAACAAGATTGTTTTTCTTGAATTTTGAAAGTGTGAGAATCAGCCTTTTTGTGAAAAACGTGGTCTTCTAGAAGCCTTTCCGGACACAACGCCAAATGCAAATGCAGTCCAAATTATCATGACGATATTTGGATGCTTCGATCAACCTCACGATGAGAGTGAAGTTGATGATATACAGTTGGACGTAATAGTCAAGGTAGGTCCTCTAAATAGGAGACGACTACACTTTTTAAAAATTATATAAATGTTAATATTATATGTTTGTGTCAGGGACGTCGAGTTGGAGAATCCTTCACTGTTACGTGCAACACCAATGAACGTTTTTGGAGGCTCCAAGAGGACCAAGACCAAGAGTTGCCTTTTGGTCAAGAAGAAGATCAAGATGCGGACAAACAAGAAGAAGGTCAAGATGATGACCAACAAAGAAACCATTATGTAATTCCGTTCTTTGAAGATTTGACTGTCATTTACGAACAAATAACAGATAATAATTGATGGTAAAACTTGGTATAGTAGCATACATTTTTTTGTTGTTTTAAAGAACAAAGTTGAAGAATTAAATACGTTTTTGCTTCCAACCATCAAATCATTTTTGATTGGTAACAATGTTTTAAGTGGGTTGCTATCACAAAACATGTTTAAAAGAACAAAGTTGGTATAATATCGACGATATTATATCTACATAAACACAACTAACAAAAATTACATATATAAATGTCAACAATAATAATATAAAAATTAAAATTAAAAAAGAAGATGAACTTTAAACAAATTAGTAAAGAAAATATAAAACTTTAATTAAAATAATAATTAAATTTTAAATAAAATACAAACAATAGTTTTGTAAGTAAAATATTAAAACATAAGTATATTTATAAATAAAATAAGTGTGTTTATAATGAATTATTAAGTATATTTATAAATAATATAAATATAAAGATAAAATAAAATAAAACAAATGTTGGACTATAAATGGGTAAATAATAAAACTATAGGGACTAAAAGCGTCACAGTGAAAAGGGTAAAAATGTCATTCTTACAAATTTAACGGTTGTTTCGTTAAGTTTAACGGAGGAGGGACTTAAAGTGCACAAAATTAGCAAAATAGGGATGAAATTTGACGTTATTAAGGTTGAGGGACTGAATCCGGGTAAACCATCAAACCACAGGGACGAAAAATGTCCTATACTCTATTTTATATAAACAACGAATTATTAAAAGTATTCATGTAATATGCAGGTAAATAAACTTGTATTTGATAAAATAGATTATTATGTATGCTACACAGTTGATATCCATGCTCATATATTACACGGCCTCTATATATGTTATTTGCACTTTTGCATCATGTTTTATTAATCACAACCTCTTCTAACATGTCATGTTAACCCTATGAACCAATCATAATAAATTTATCAAAATATTAAAAATGGCATCATACTAAAAAGATGTCGGGGTGTCAACTTTGGCCCATTCAAAACACAGGTCAAATTAGTAGACGATCAAAAGTCATAAATTTTATATAATTTTGAAATTCTTTTGAAAGAACAATTTGTTTAATACACCGTTTTATAATTTTTTTATTTTATGTTATATCTAAATATTTTACTACGGGGCAATTTCATCGTTTTGCCCGTTCGATCAAAATTGTCACACCTAAAAGATGCATATCAAATCATAAATAAAGAAATGTGAATCGAATTCCACTTCATATATTGAACTCATAAAATAAAATAAGAACGATATTCCGTGCATGTTTATAAGGAAAATTAGATACAATTTGTAGTTGTAAACTTGAATTAGAATCAATAATACATAAGTATTATATTTCATACAAATTTTTATTTGCATAATATAGTACTTTAAAAACTTTGATAATACATAAAATATGTGTGAAGAAATAAACCCGAATGCATTGATATTTTGCATATACAATTAAAAACATATTTTATATCAACAGTTTTTATCATATCTTAATTAAATTCAAGATGTGGAGTTTTTTTCCTTCCTGAAATATTTATAGAAAAATTCAAATTAATGTTGGTGCTTTTCTCAAAATTAAAACACCTTTATTCCATCCAACGTTTTTATTTTCTTAAGAAGAAATCAACATTGGCAATTCAGGTAAAATTAATATTTTTCATTGCAAGCTAAAATGTTATAAAAATCTATTGCACACACATATGGTCATTATAAAAGATTTAACCATTTAAATGTTATAGTTATCTTTTTGTAAGTAAACAGTAAAAATAATGACCGTTTATGTAAAATTGAAACCACAGGGGCTATTTCTGTAATTTACTAAAAAATGAATTATTTTTTTATTTTTTGATTGTATATAATCCTTTCTTTACTGCATAAATTTAACATAATATTGATGAAGATAGTGGATAAAGAAAACCATTAAACCAAGCTACCAATAAAGCAGTTTGTATCTCTTCTGTCCAACCTGTCATTCTACAAATTTTAAACAAAATCATTTAGCATATTCATCTAACATAAACACAAAGAATTTAGTCGAAGCAAACGTCACAGATATAAGAAATCGATTCAAGAAAAATTAACAACCCTAAAATCAACCAAAATGATAATCAGGAACAACAACACATATAAAGATGCTTAAACCTCCTCTGCACCCAGCACCTTATAAAAACAATGTAATTTTGCCAAATATCAAACAAGTTTGCTAAAAACATATATATGATCATAATCTCGAACAAGCCTAACATTCTCCTCGGTTTCTTAATCCTTTGTGATCTATGCTTACAGGCTGATTTATTCGATATATTCATAAGCATGTCAGTAGCAAGAGATAAGAGCAGGTCCTGAGAGACGAGGGGATAAAACAAAAACTGTTAAACGAAACAACAGCAAGAAAGAAGCAAGCTTCACCGGCTGTTGCCTCGTGAGGAAGAAGGGTGACAGCTGTGAGGGAAAGAAAGAGCCTGATGGAGAAAATAATGAAAACTCAAGAGAGATATTACCCAGAAATTTCAAAATGAATGCAACAATGACTTGGAAATAATGCTTTAAACAATTATACATAATGCATAAAAAAGTTGTTTCTAAGATCATTGATGTAAATGCTTTATTAAGGAAAATAAAGACGATAATACATCATAACAAATATAGTTATTGAAATCAAGTAACTAATCATCCAACCGCAAAAACAAATTAAATATTAATCATATAAGGCTATAAGCATCAGACGCAGAAGCAGCTTTTAACGAAGAACTCCAATTTAGTTTGAACTCTATGTAATGCCACTTGTCATGGTTAAATTCTAGAGAAGAATCTGTTAGGATTTCCCACTTTTTATTAACAGGATTTTTTATTTCAACATCTTTCAACTCATCACCCCAATATCCCTTTCTCGTTAGTAGATCTCGTAACATCAGCTTCCTGAAGCTAGTGTTGTCGTTGTAAATCTTGGGTCCTTCTACAACCACGAGCTTCGGATGGCATATCAAGAATATCAACGAATCAAAGAATAGTGATCTTACCCACCCATCTTCAGTCCAGCGTGGAATCTCTAACGACAACCTTTGTACGTTTCCACCTATGAAATCAACATCATCGTTGTTCAATGGCGCAAAGCAATCAAACTTTCTCACTAATCTTAATTTAATGTTAAACTTGCTTGATAGCATGAGTGTTTTCCTCATCCTATGGAAAAACGAATGATCATTCCCCGGGTCTCTTAAATGCACATCAACCTTTATGTGCTCAGGAGTGATTGCTGGAAACAAGAGACTAGGCATTGTTTTGCCTTCATAACGAAAAAAACCTAACTTGGGAGCATAAACTTGTATGTTAGTGAGCATAAGATCACCATACCACAGGAACAATCTCT
Source organism: Centrapalus pauciflorus (assembly GCA_020465985.1). Taxonomy (NCBI): domain Eukaryota; kingdom Viridiplantae; phylum Streptophyta; class Magnoliopsida; order Asterales; family Asteraceae; genus Centrapalus; species Centrapalus pauciflorus. The sequence continues at coordinate 26,864 of JAANYP010002501.1, forward strand.
TCAAGGAAACAGATGTGATATCAAAGCTTTCCAGCCTCCAACTTTCCATACCAAGGGTCAAACGCTCAAGAAAAGGAAAGTTTGATTTCATCAGGTCGAAAAACGCGTCGTCCAAGATCAAACCATACAATCTTAATTCTGTCACGCTTCCTAATGAATCGGTGTTGAAGGGAAGACGGATGCTTGGACGCATGAATGGACACCCAAGAGAATATGAGTAGCAGAAGAAACGAAGATTTGGGACATGGTCGACTTCAATACCTCTTCCGTGGAATATCAATTTGTAAAGAAAACGAAGATTTTTAACCTTGATGGTGTTACAGCCCCAGCAATTGAGAAGTGTTATCTTTTCAAGCAAACTGCAAGTAGACAGCAAGTTCTGGATTACCTCATCACATATCTGAACTTCCCGCAACTCTAGTTCCTTAAGGGACACACATTGGATTGCAGTATTGCCACTGAGCCTAAAGGGTTTGGTCGGCTCCTGGCCCCTCGATGAACCTGATAGCGTCATCTTATTTAGGTTTTTACAGGAGAATATCTCATCTGGCAAAGTAAACAAACCAACGGTAATGATGATTCCTAAGAAAATCTGTCTGAGACAACCTTTGGTTGCTACTGACCGAATCTGTTTTTCAGCAAAGGAAGCCAACTCCTGGTTCCTGATTTCGATCGAAAGAAACATGTTTTCGATCGGTATGTTGTCCCGGATATACCTTAGCAAAGTGGCTTTGACCACCTCCAAATGTTGTTCTTTGCTAGCAAAATTTGTGGGTCCAGCAAGCCTGAGAGTAGGGATGGTAGACCAAGCATGCAGCCATGACTTGGACAAGATGCAGGTGCGGGCAGCATCCTTTACGGGTAGCAACAACATTATATGGTGGTACAAATCCGGAATGTCTTGTAATTGTGAGCTGCTTCTGATAGATTTTATCTCCATCTCTGGCTGGCTACCTGCACTCTGCAGACCAGACCTTATGATTGCTTTCTACTTGTAACAGATTTATCATCAGTGAAATCCAAATTTTAAACCATAAGTTTGTTTTTTTATTTATTTACCAATTTAGATCCTTTTTAGGAAGCATGAACAAGTAACAAAATTAAGAATTCAAATTAAAAGTTTGTTTATCAAGTATGCATAGGTGAATCAAGTTTATCAAAACCAGAGCTTTAATTTGTGATATCAAACAGAAATAATCAATCAACGCTTCCGTAATCAAAATAGCAAAGCAGAAATCAAAATCCAAGTAATCGTAAGAGCTAGAATTGACAAATCTCACCCCACAACACACCGATAAGAAGCCAGAAGCCCAGAAGGGTGTTTCTTTCGTGCCGGAAGTGAGCAGCCGGCTAGAGTAGTGGCTGATGCGGCAACTCAGGGAACGGATCTGAGGTTTTGTAACCACTGTTTAAAAACGAGAGGCATTCATTGTTTATGTAAGGCTTAGCTAATTGCCTAATTACATGGGCCGGGCCCGCTCTAAAAGACATTATTCTTTAAAATAATCTACACACACTATTAACTGAATAAATAAACTTGATTATCGTCAAACCGCATTTTTAGTTTTTAAAAACCACAAACAATATTTACATCGTATCTATCCAAATTTAATATTATCTACTTTTAAATTCATATCAAATCAAATCTGATAAAATTTAATATTCTAATAACTTTTAATTATAATACAATAAAAGTTTAAAAAATATTAATAAATTATTATAATATGATCCTACAAACGAGCCCACAACCCTACAAACGATCATGTTATAAAACGATTCTACACCGATCCCGCTCGAATTTTAACAACCATGTTCAAAACTTTAGCACTAATAATGAATTAATGATATGTAATATATCTTATTAAAATTAATTTATGTATAAATCATTTAAACAAAAAAGATGATTATCAATAACTTTTAAGTTTATTATTATTTAAGGTCATTTTTTACCATTCAACTATTAAATTTGTCTCATTTTGCCATTAAACTATTTTCTGTACACATTTATCCTTTAAACTTTAGTTTGGTGTTCTATTTTGGAAAATTAATGGCTAAATATGTACAAAATAGGATAGTTTAATGACCAAATGTGTACAAAATATAAAGTTTAGTGATCAAATGTGTACAAAATATGATAATTTTAGTGAACAAATGTGTACATTTTTCAGTGGTATTAATGGACAAAAATAGTTTAGTGGCTAAATATGCACGTAAAAACAAGTTTAATGGCTAAATGTGTGGAAGAAATAGTTTAGTGTTAAATGATACAAATCTAAAAGTTTGATGGTAAAAAATGAACTTAACGCTTGTTATTATCATTAATTTTTATCTATATATTTGTAATATAGAATTTATAATTGTTTAAAATTTTAAATAAAAGTCTTTATCTATATATTTGTTTAAAACTATTTTTATCAAAATCTAATAAAGCTTTTTTAATTAAATTGTATAAATTTATCACGTTCTCTTGTTCTTGCTGGCATTCTCGTTGGAGGCTTGATGGAAGTAGTGGGTTCAGTTGACAGGTGCTAGAATCTCCTTCGACATCCTTGACAATCCAGAGAGTAGGCTGAAGAACAAGTATATTTTTACTTTATAATTATTATTATTATTATTATTATTATTATTATTATTATTACGAAAAAAACCAACATTTTTTCATGTTTTTGCGTTTTCGTTCCTTTATTTTTTTTCCCATAAAAGTCATCAAGTTATTATTTTATTGGTTTAGTGAAATTTAGGCGTTAGAACCCGGTTTTTCAGTTTTTTTAAACCCGGTTCACAAATTATAACAGGGGTCTAATGTCCAAACTAGTGTAATACCCGTGCGGTGCACGGGAAACTATTTATATTAAAGAGCAAAGTATGAGTTGCAAAAGATTTACACAGATAATCATAATAATTTGAAACTAAATAATATTACTATTAACATAAAAGTAAAATATCACAAGAAACAAATTAGTAATGGGTTATTATCGAAAAAACCATCCGAACTGTTATGATTTTTTCGGTTTAACCATTCAATTTCTTTCCCAACCGATCAAATCACTACACTTTATATTTTCTATTAGTTTAATCAATATACTTTCAAATTTATTGGTTTAACCATTCATTTTTGAACGGTAACATGTTTAACCGGTCAATTGTTGTTATGAATTAGAGTTATTATCAAAAAATCATTCGAACTTCCATAATTCTTTTTCTTTAATCACTGTATTAGTTTTTTCGTGATTTATTCTCTAATTTATTTGATCTTTAGATTTTTGTAAATTCTATTATTATAATTTTCATAACATCAAATGATTAAAATAAACATTACTTTCAAGAAAATTGTTTTCCTTTTTTTTCATCATCATATTGCTTTTATCACCAACGATACTTCATTGTTCTCTTCTGCTTCTTCATTATCATCATGTTCTACTTCATCAGTTTCTTCATTAGCATTGTGTTAATCTAAACAGATTCTAATTATTTTGATTCTATAAGGTTTTATAGTGTTTATCAAGTTTGTTGACAATTACGTTAACTGATTATAGTTTTAAATAAGTTTCCTATCAAGTAATGTTTAAATTGGTATTTGTTTATTCAATTTTCACATGTTGAAATCCATTTGATTTCATTTTGATCTATTTTTCTTGTTCTTTGTTAGGATTTATATGTCTTAAAGGATCGTAAATAAATAAATTTTATAAATTAAATAGTAATCACTAACGATAGTAATAGTATAATTAAATAAATTTTAAAAAATAAATAATAATAGAAAATGAAAAATTAAAATTTTATTATAAAATTGCATAAGCAATTTTGAACTTAAATTGGGTTTACCTTTTGTGTTTATAAAATCCTGAAAAAACTTAAAAACAAAAATGAATTGATTTTAATATGATATATTACTATTATTGATAAAAATACGACAAGATATGTTTCATTTCATTGAACTATCGGTTCTCGGAGTTTTAATTTTTAGTTTAAGAGGATGGTGGTCAAACAAAAAAAATCGTGAAAGTTCAAGTGGTTTTTTCAATGATAAAAAACGTCACGTAATTGTCACGTCACCAATTCACCTTTGATGACAGGTAAAATGGTCATACCAATAAAAAATGAAAAGGTTAGTGTTTTGATCGGTTGGAAAAGAAATTGAGTGGTTAAACCGAAAAAATTATAAAAGTTCGGATGATTTTTTCTATAATAACCCATTAGTAAAATGTAATAAACTCTAATTTCAAATGATAAAATGCATATGTATTATAGTATTTGAACGATACCTGTAAAAAAAAGTTTACATATGCTACTGTAATAATCATGCATTCATGTGTTGCTTTGGAAACTAAAAAGATGCCCTTATGTTTAACGAAATGGCCACAATTTTTATAACTTTTCCTCGTCCATGTTTGATGTTACATGATTAAAAAAAGAAAACAGACTGCGGCCTGAACTACTATCAAAACCATTGTAAAAAAGTGTTAAAAACACCTCAATTAAGTAATAGTTTGCTCTGCAAAATAAGAAAAAAATACATGTACTTGCATTGAACATTTTATAGGTATTCTAATACATATGGTGACGTTATTGTTGTAAAAATAATCAATATCAACACATAAAAGAGAGGTTTACTTTTATTAAGGACTCACGACATAAATTGGAAAATCGTTTTACATACCGAAAACGATATATATATATATATATATATATATATATATATATATATATATATATATATATATATATATATATATATATATATATATATATATATATATATATATATATATATATATATATATATATAAAATCTTTATCCATCGTAAATCTTCATACGTGGTCGATTTAGTTTTAGATAATTCCATCTAAAACTCGTAGAAAGGCAATTAACCACCATCATATTGATGATTTGCCTACACATGTTTAAAGCGTTTAAAAGAGGTTATCTTGTTTTATTTATAAGTAGTTGCTTCGAATTTGTTTGTACCTGTACATCCAAAACAAATACTATTAGACTTGCTTCAAGGTATCATAACAAAACCATAATAAATTATATTTCGGTCTTCATGAACAAACTGTATAATTGTTTGGTGTTGTAGCAACAAAAGAAACACATACTACATGACTCAATGAATTCCAAAAGAAAAAGGTCACTAAGCAGAATTGATGCTAAAACCTTTTAGACTACATTTCAAATTTCAAGAACAAACCGTTTGGTGTTGTAGCAACAAAAGAAACACATACTACATGACTCAATGAATTCCAAAAGAAAAATATCGCTAATGCTAAAACTTTTTAGACTGTATTTCAAATTTCAAAAACAAACATGTAGCAACAAAAGAAAAACGTACCATGACCCAATGAATTCCAAAGGCAAACGTCACTAAACACAATTTGATGCAAAAAATTTAAACTATATTTCAAAAGAAAAATGTACTCTGCCACAACTACACAGACTCGATAATTGCATTCGAAAGAAACAGATTCCCTTGCATTCGAAATAAATCAAGATAGATTGATCATGTCATAGAAATAAAGTAATGGAAGAAAAGAGATTGGAAACTTACAGTTATTACTAAATCCTAATATATCAAGCATATAAAAAAAGTTGTTTGTTGAATGCACCACTTTATAGTCTACAATAATATTTGCATAACAACAAAGGCTACTTGAAGAGAGTTCTTTTGTTATTTAAATACTCAATGATTAAGGAATGAAAATCAAACCGGCAAGAGATTAAAGACCATTAACTTGGAGTGTCCTCAACATACCGGTCAATCTCTATCAAAATCAAAATGTAAAACTTAGTAAAATATGCTGGTGGTTTTTTTCAATTTTTTTGCACGACTTCAGGATTTACGGGGGTAGATTGCGAAGAATTTGGTGAGGGCTTTAAAAGGTTGTACATTAAGCTTTATCATAGGTAAATCAATTAATATGATGCAGATTAATTCTCCCTAGATCTAAGGGCTCAAATCATTTAAAAAGTCTTGCATGTTTAAAATCGTTCAAAAAGGGAGTCATGTATGCCAAGTTTGTCTTGCATGTGTTATCATATTGGTATCAATAACAATAATTGAATGAAATTTACATTTAGTTCGAGATAAATTAAATTAAGCAAAGAGAGTTTAACCTGGTGGTTACTTAGGTGCACAGGGTTGGAAGCCTTGGTGATCCGAAAGATTGCTAACATTAACTAAAATCTGGAATCAAACATACTTCACCATCATATCATTTGCCACTATTCTTTCTTTTTCTTGCTGCATAATTCTAAATCATGAACACTACATGAAGAAGTAAATAGTTGGTCATCGTAAATTTAATAATAAATAATAGAAATTTATCTTATCCGATGGTACCTAAAGAGCCATGAAGTAAATAAGTGAACTTTAATTGACTTTCTGCAAAAAGAAAAGCCATAACTAAAAAGTGTTTGCAGCGTGAAAAACAAAATATCACTTTAGCATGAGAGTATCATCTTATATGAAGTAAAGAAGTTCACCTTGAAATCGTTGCCTTCATAAAGATATTGATTTTAGAAACACCAACAGGAATGACAAATGACGTTTGTAGTTTCAGTTGGGTCCAATGAAACTGTTTGATTCTTTATCAACATGGCCCTTATTGTTGCAGGTCAGTGAATGAAAAAGTTAATTTCTTAATAAGAACACAAACACATATATGGCTCATCAGACTTAGAATGGATGTTTATTGACTTGTCATAAGCCACTTGCAAGTGTTGTATACAAGAAAATAAAATTAACAATTGATTAAACAATTGTCATGAATGTATTATAAAGGCAAACTTCCAGTGATGCCAACTCAATTCATATAAACCAAAAACATACTATGAGAAATCATAGATAATGATAGGGTGAGGATTTATACCTTCTTGTTTAGGGGTCGGGACTTGAATTTTGTAGCTCTCTGATTGTCTTTTCTCCAAATCTTGGGATCTTTTACTCTTCGAAGGTCGTGCTCTTGATATTTGTAGAAGAGAGATATCTTGAGACTTGAGAGTTGGAAGATGAGGATTTCGTTGATGATTCTGCATGAAAGAAAAATAAAACTTGATCAATGTAACAAAATAGAACTTGTAATTATTTCAGTTGCTTGCTGTGATTATTATTATTATTATTATTATTATTATTATTATTATTATTATTATTATTATTATTATATATAATAAAAGAAAATATCATATGTCACGTGTCACCAATATGTTTCACCAAAAAAAAATATTACAAATTTTTATTATAAAACATAAAAGATAACTACAATTTATTATTTTTAAAAAAGACAAATATACTCTGTTTTTAATCTATAAATAATAGAAGATAAACACAATTATTATTTTTGTATGTTTTAATTTTTACTTATATACATTTTATATAAATAAATTTAATTAAAAATATCCACGTAATATGTGGGTTATAAACTAGTATGTAGCAAACTATATGAATGATAAAGCCCTTAATATAATTTTTATTTTCTAATTCTAGTTTTTACGATTCCATCCTATGAAACTCACTATAAATGTGAATTTGGCTTGCAGAATGGTTGAAGGGCTTGATGTTTAGGGTGTTTGAGATTAAGTTTTGAAAGCAATTTACGAGTTTTTTTTTTATACTAATAAGCAAATAAGTTGTTGATACAAATCTTACATTTAATAAGTAATATTGTTGCAACATTAACATTGATAATGTATTTTACAAATTATTAATTGGAATTTCTAAATCCATGTCGATTTTGAAGTTGAATATAAATTGTTTGTCAATGAAAAACCAACCAAGTTTAATAAGTGCTTGAATTTTTTGTTTTTTTGACTTGTTTAAGTCATTTTTCTTATTTTTTTTTTACATTGAATTTAACTCTTAAACTTTTGTTTCTACAGATTTCCAGCGTCAATTTTTACCGATAACCGGTTAATTGATTGGGATTGAATGAAATTAAATTTAAATATAGTATATCATAAAAACAAATTAAGATCAAATTATAGTTATTATTTTATTAAAATTATTATTATTAAAATAACTAATGAAGTCAGCAACTTCTGCCATGCCTCCGGCCAACCACCTCTGCCATCATCTACGGTCAACAATCACCGACGAACACCACCGCCTTCCAAATTGATTACCAAACATCAATCGAACCAATCCATTTCCATTTTAAACACATCAATTCGAATCGTATTTTGATGAACTCAAAATTTTGAAAACCAATTCGATCGGTACAAATCATCGTAACTCTAATGAATCAAGCAGAACCAATTAGCACTGTTTTCTAGCATCAGAAAGCCCTTAACTTGTTCAAGTCAACAAAAGGCAATATCTAACCTATTACTATAATACGTAGTTTCCTTGATATGACGAAGCTGTTTTCTAGTATCGGGTTTGAGATTAGAGATCGATTTGGGTGCTTTTCGAAATTTGGTATTTGTTTGTTTTTCAGATCTTGTCTATTTCACTTTTGATATGGGTTTCATTGATTTATGTTTTGATTCTCCCGGTCGTCGAGCCTGATCGACTCGACTCTTTTCCCTGCCCCCGGATGTTTTATATATGTTCCAGTGGTTTGAGGCGCTATGGATTACTTATGACTGGTTGGTTATAGTAGTGATGGTGGTGGTGTTGGAATTACAAACATTCATATGAACACATTTAAGACATTAAGTTTTATGATGGTGGTGATTGACACAATTAACCCTTTTAAGTTTTTTCCATATTTTTGTTTAGATATTTTAATGTTTTGTCAAGAACATCCAGGGGAAATGAGATGAAGATAGTGATGAACATTCAAAGAAATTTAAGAAAAAAAATTATAAAGAACATCATGGACATTCAAAGACGTAACCTGAACAAAATGATGAACATTAAATAACAAATAACTTTAATACTACTACAAGAATAATAATCTAAATATGAGAAAGAAAATTAATTTAAGTTCAGATACAGTACTTTTGTTATATATGACAGCTCTGAAGATAAATAGTGACGAGTCAACACGTCAGCAAATATAATGATGAAAAGCAAAACAACCTTCTCATGTCAACTTTTAAACCTGTTAAAATCGATCAACCTTGATTGATATCATTTTGTTTATAATAACGACACAAATAACAAAATAATAATGTTAAATAACGACATATTAACCTTTTTGATACAATTAACCCTGTTAATTATACACAAAATTAATTTTTTAGATTTCAAGAAAGAATATAACATTTGCCTTGTTATATATGACTGACTTCCAATCATTCTGTTAGCAAGAAAGAATTTTACTTCAAAAATTATATAGCCGTTAGTATCTGTTAGCAATATATATGTAGTCAGGTCAAGATTTATATATAATTGTTCGCTCCGGTTAGATCAAGATTTATATTCAACTTCAAGATTTATATTGTACCTTTTCCATTCTTTCATTTTGAAAAAACCCTTCAAAGTCAAGATTTTTCTTTTAGTTCTTCAACATGGATGATATAGGGATTAATCTTTACGTGAATTACGATAGTCCACCGGATGACGACATTAACGGCGTCGGGCAACCAAACGATGACGTAAACGGCGGTGGTCTCGTGGCACAAGATTCAGATGACGACAGTATATCCTCGGGAGGATATACTGACAGCGACAACGCTGACATCGATTATCGGATTAATCTGAGAGTCGCAGATTGTGAGAATGTTGAAAGAATAAGCCTGCATGATCGGGATACGACTTCTTTCATAGTTGAGGTGTGTTTTATTAATTCATATTTTAATACTGGTATTACAGAATGAATACAAGCGAATTGTCTAATTTTCTTTTTCATTTCCATCGATAGTTGGACTGCATACGGTGCCGAAACGCAGGATTGAGAAATAGACAAACATCTTCGGTAATTTTTTCTGTTGCTGGCGGCATGGTGGAGTTCAACGTAAGTTATATATAACTATACATATATATACATATATATATATATATATATATATATATATATATATGTGTGTGTAGGGTGTTCAAAAAATTCCGAAACCGAAAAACCGTTCCGCTTTTAAGGTTAACCGAACCGGGTTTTTTTTTAATTATTTTCGGTTTGGTTAACCGAACCGGAAAAAATCTTCGGTTTAGGTTCACAATTTCGGTGACGGACAGTTAACCAAACCGGTTTCTTTTATTTTCGGTTTGGTTAACCGAACCGAAAAAAATCTTCTGTTTCGGTTTAGGTACACGATTTCGGTGACGGACAGTTAAAATTGATGAAAGTCAATATACTTAAATGTTTTAAAATTTAAAATCTATTTTCATTAATTTTGATTTAAAACTAAAATTATGTTACCAACGTAATCAATTTAAAAAATGAGTACAAGTTTTTTCATATATCAAGAATGTGACTTTTAACTATTTATTCTTGTTAAATAAAAATATATCTAAATATTGACTATAACAATATAATATATATTAATAGATCATATAATTTATACAAGATAATATTATTATATTATAAAAATATTTTTAATCATAGATACAATCATTTCTTACCTTGACTATTTGTTTAATATAATTAGCTTATAACAGATTCAATTACATATTTAATATAACTTTAATAATTTTTATGTTATTTTAGTATCAATACTTTATTATATTTGTAATTATATTTTAGTCTTATATTTTTTTCTTAAGAAAAAACAATATTTTATTAAATATACCCACGTAAAACGTTGGTTGCTTAACTTGTATATGTATATGTATATATGTCTCTGTGTATGTATGTAACAAGATTGTTTTTCTTGAATTTTGAAAGTGTGAGAATCAGCCTTTTTGTGAAAAACGTGGTCTTCTAGAAGCCTTTCCGGACACAACGCCAAATGCAAATGCAGTCCAAATTATCATGACGATATTTGGATGCTTCGATCAACCTCACGATGAGAGTGAAGTTGATGATATACAGTTGGACGTAATAGTCAAGGTAGGTCCTCTAAATAGGAGACGACTACACTTTTTAAAAATTATATAAATGTTAATATTATATGTTTGTGTCAGGGACGTCGAGTTGGAGAATCCTTCACTGTTACGTGCAACACCAATGAACGTTTTTGGAGGCTCCAAGAGGACCAAGACCAAGAGTTGCCTTTTGGTCAAGAAGAAGATCAAGATGCGGACAAACAAGAAGAAGGTCAAGATGATGACCAACAAAGAAACCATTATGTAATTCCGTTCTTTGAAGATTTGACTGTCATTTACGAACAAATAACAGATAATAATTGATGGTAAAACTTGGTATAGTAGCATACATTTTTTTGTTGTTTTAAAGAACAAAGTTGAAGAATTAAATACGTTTTTGCTTCCAACCATCAAATCATTTTTGATTGGTAACAATGTTTTAAGTGGGTTGCTATCACAAAACATGTTTAAAAGAACAAAGTTGGTATAATATCGACGATATTATATCTACATAAACACAACTAACAAAAATTACATATATAAATGTCAACAATAATAATATAAAAATTAAAATTAAAAAAGAAGATGAACTTTAAACAAATTAGTAAAGAAAATATAAAACTTTAATTAAAATAATAATTAAATTTTAAATAAAATACAAACAATAGTTTTGTAAGTAAAATATTAAAACATAAGTATATTTATAAATAAAATAAGTGTGTTTATAATGAATTATTAAGTATATTTATAAATAATATAAATATAAAGATAAAATAAAATAAAACAAATGTTGGACTATAAATGGGTAAATAATAAAACTATAGGGACTAAAAGCGTCACAGTGAAAAGGGTAAAAATGTCATTCTTACAAATTTAACGGTTGTTTCGTTAAGTTTAACGGAGGAGGGACTTAAAGTGCACAAAATTAGCAAAATAGGGATGAAATTTGACGTTATTAAGGTTGAGGGACTGAATCCGGGTAAACCATCAAACCACAGGGACGAAAAATGTCCTATACTCTATTTTATATAAACAACGAATTATTAAAAGTATTCATGTAATATGCAGGTAAATAAACTTGTATTTGATAAAATAGATTATTATGTATGCTACACAGTTGATATCCATGCTCATATATTACACGGCCTCTATATATGTTATTTGCACTTTTGCATCATGTTTTATTAATCACAACCTCTTCTAACATGTCATGTTAACCCTATGAACCAATCATAATAAATTTATCAAAATATTAAAAATGGCATCATACTAAAAAGATGTCGGGGTGTCAACTTTGGCCCATTCAAAACACAGGTCAAATTAGTAGACGATCAAAAGTCATAAATTTTATATAATTTTGAAATTCTTTTGAAAGAACAATTTGTTTAATACACCGTTTTATAATTTTTTTATTTTATGTTATATCTAAATATTTTACTACGGGGCAATTTCATCGTTTTGCCCGTTCGATCAAAATTGTCACACCTAAAAGATGCATATCAAATCATAAATAAAGAAATGTGAATCGAATTCCACTTCATATATTGAACTCATAAAATAAAATAAGAACGATATTCCGTGCATGTTTATAAGGAAAATTAGATACAATTTGTAGTTGTAAACTTGAATTAGAATCAATAATACATAAGTATTATATTTCATACAAATTTTTATTTGCATAATATAGTACTTTAAAAACTTTGATAATACATAAAATATGTGTGAAGAAATAAACCCGAATGCATTGATATTTTGCATATACAATTAAAAACATATTTTATATCAACAGTTTTTATCATATCTTAATTAAATTCAAGATGTGGAGTTTTTTTCCTTCCTGAAATATTTATAGAAAAATTCAAATTAATGTTGGTGCTTTTCTCAAAATTAAAACACCTTTATTCCATCCAACGTTTTTATTTTCTTAAGAAGAAATCAACATTGGCAATTCAGGTAAAATTAATATTTTTCATTGCAAGCTAAAATGTTATAAAAATCTATTGCACACACATATGGTCATTATAAAAGATTTAACCATTTAAATGTTATAGTTATCTTTTTGTAAGTAAACAGTAAAAATAATGACCGTTTATGTAAAATTGAAACCACAGGGGCTATTTCTGTAATTTACTAAAAAATGAATTATTTTTTTATTTTTTGATTGTATATAATCCTTTCTTTACTGCATAAATTTAACATAATATTGATGAAGATAGTGGATAAAGAAAACCATTAAACCAAGCTACCAATAAAGCAGTTTGTATCTCTTCTGTCCAACCTGTCATTCTACAAATTTTAAACAAAATCATTTAGCATATTCATCTAACATAAACACAAAGAATTTAGTCGAAGCAAACGTCACAGATATAAGAAATCGATTCAAGAAAAATTAACAACCCTAAAATCAACCAAAATGATAATCAGGAACAACAACACATATAAAGATGCTTAAACCTCCTCTGCACCCAGCACCTTATAAAAACAATGTAATTTTGCCAAATATCAAACAAGTTTGCTAAAAACATATATATGATCATAATCTCGAACAAGCCTAACATTCTCCTCGGTTTCTTAATCCTTTGTGATCTATGCTTACAGGCTGCTTTATTCGATATATTCATAAGCATGTCAGTAGCAAGAGATAAGAGCAGGTCCTGAGAGACGAGGGGATAAAACAAAAACTGTTAAACGAAACAACAGCAAGAAAGAAGCAAGCTTCACCGGCTGTTGCCTCGTGAGGAAGAAGGGTGACAGCTGTGAGGGAAAGAAAGAGCCTGATGGAGAAAATAATGAAAACTCAAGAGAGATATTACCCAGAAATTTCAAAATGAATGCAACAATGACTTGGAAATAATGCTTTAAACAATTATACATAATGCATAAAAAAGTTGTTTCTAAGATCATTGATGTAAATGCTTTATTAAGGAAAATAAAGACGATAATACATCATAACAAATATAGTTATTGAAATCAAGTAACTAATCATCCAACCGCAAAAACAAATTAAATATTAATCATATAAGGCTATAAGCATCAGACGCAGAAGCAGCTTTTAACGAAGAACTCCAATTTAGTTTGAACTCTATGTAATGCCACTTGTCATGGTTAAATTCTAGAGAAGAATCTGTTAGGATTTCCCACTTTTTATTAACAGGATTTTTTATTTCAACATCTTTCAACTCATCACCCCAATATCCCTTTCTCGTTAGTAGATCTCGTAACATCAGCTTCCTGAAGCTAGTGTTGTCGTTGTAAATCTTGGGTCCTTCTACAACCACGAGCTTCGGATGGCATATCAAGAATATCAACGAATCAAAGAATAGTGATCTTACCCACCCATCTTCAGTCCAGCGTGGAATCTCTAACGACAACCTTTGTACGTTTCCACCTATGAAATCAACATCATCGTTGTTCAATGGCGCAAAGCAATCAAACTTTCTCACTAATCTTAATTTAATGTTAAACTTGCTTGATAGCATGAGTGTTTTCCTCATCCTATGGAAAAACGAATGATCATTCCCCGGGTCTCTTAAATGCACATCAACCTTTATGTGCTCAGGAGTGATTGCTGGAAACAAGAGACTAGGCATTGTTTTGCCTTCATAACGAAAAAAACCTAACTTGGGAGCATAAACTTGTATGTTAGTGAGCATAAGATCACCATACCACAGGAACAATCTCTTCAAGGAAACAGATGTGATATCAAAGCTTTCCAGCCTCCAACTTTCCATACCAAGGGTCAAACGCTCAAGAAAAGGAAAGTTTGATTTCATCAGGTCGAAAAACGCGTCGTCCAAGATCAAACCATACAATCTTAATTCTGTCACGCTTCCTAATGAATCGGTGTTGAAGGGAAGACGGATGCTTGGACGCATGAATGGACACCCAAGAGAATATGAGTAGCAGAAGAAACGAAGATTTGGGACATGGTCGACTTCAATACCTCTTCCGTGGAATATCAATTTGTAAAGAAAACGAAGATTTTTAACCTTGATGGTGTTACAGCCCCAGCAATTGAGAAGTGTTATCTTTTCAAGCAAACTGCAAGTAGACAGCAAGTTCTGGATTACCTCATCACATATCTGAACTTCCCGCAACTCTAGTTCCTTAAGGGACACACATTGGATTGCAGTATTGCCACTGAGCCTAAAGGGTTTGGTCGGCTCCTGGCCCCTCGATGAACCTGATAGCGTCATCTTATTTAGGTTTTTACAGGAGAATATCTCATCTGGCAAAGTAAACAAACCAACGGTAATGATGATTCCTAAGAAAATCTGTCTGAGACAACCTTTGGTTGCTACTGACCGAATCTGTTTTTCAGCAAAGGAAGCCAACTCCTGGTTCCTGATTTCGATCGAAAGAAACATGTTTTCGATCGGTATGTTGTCCCGGATATACCTTAGCAAAGTGGCTTTGACCACCTCCAAATGTTGTTCTTTGCTAGCAAAATTTGTGGGTCCAGCAAGCCTGAGAGTAGGGATGGTAGACCAAGCATGCAGCCATGACTTGGACAAGATGCAGGTGCGGGCAGCATCCTTTACGGGTAGCAACAACATTATATGGTGGTACAAATCCGGAATGTCTTGTAATTGTGAGCTGCTTCTGATAGATTTTATCTCCATCTCTGGCTGGCTACCTGCACTCTGCAGACCAGACCTTATGATTGCTTTCTACTTGTAACAGATTTATCATCAGTGAAATCCAAATTTTAAACCATAAGTTTGTTTTTTTATTTATTTACCAATTTAGATCCTTTTTAGGAAGCATGAACAAGTAACAAAATTAAGAATTCAAATTAAAAGTTTGTTTATCAAGTATGCATAGGTGAATCAAGTTTATCAAAACCAGAGCTTTAATTTGTGATATCAAACAGAAATAATCAATCAACGCTTCCGTAATCAAAATAGCAAAGCAGAAATCAAAATCCAAGTAATCGTAAGAGCTAGAATTGACAAATCTCACCCCACAACACACCGATAAGAAGCCAGAAGCCCAGAAGGGTGTTTCTTTCGTGCCGGAAGTGAGCAGCCGGCTAGAGTAGTGGCTGATGCGGCAACTCAGGGAACGGATCTGAGGTTTTGTAACCACTGTTTAAAAACGAGAGGCATTCATTGTTTATGTAAGGCTTAGCTAATTGCCTAATTACATGGGCCGGGCCCGCTCTAAAAGACATTATTCTTTAAAATAATCTACACACACTATTAACCGAATAAATAAACTTGATTATCGTCAAACCGCATTTTTAGTTTTTAAAAACCACAAATAATATTTACATTGTATTTATCCAAATTTAATACTATCTATTTTTAAATTCATCCGATAAAATTTAATATTCTAATAACTTTTAATTTTAATACAATAAAAGTTTAAAAAATATTAATAAATTATTATAATATGATCCTACAAACGATCCCACAACCCTACAAACGATCATGTTATAAAACGATTCTACACCGATCCCGCTCGAATTTTAACAACCATGTTCAAAACTTTAGCACTAATATTGAATTAATGATATGTAATATATCTTATTAAAATTAATTTATGTATAAATCATTTAAACAAAAAAGATGATTATCAATAACTTTTAAGTTTATTATTATTTAAGGTCATTTTTTACCATTCAACTATTAAATTTGTCTCATTTTGCCATTAAACTATTTTCTGTACACATTTATCCTTTAAACTTTAGTTTGGTGTTCTATTTTGGAAAATTAATGGCTAAATATGTACAAAATAGGATAGTTTAATGACCAAATGTGTACAAAATATAAAGTTTAGTGATCAAATGTGTACAAAATATGATAATTTTAGTGAACAAATGTGTACATTTTTCAGTGGTATTAATGGACAAAAATAGTTTAGTGGCTAAATATGCACGTAAAAACAAGTTTAATGGCTAAATGTGTGGAAGAAATAGTTTAGTGTTAAATGATACAAATCTAAAAGTTTGATGGTAAAAAATGAACTTAACGCTTGTTATTATCATTAATTTTTATCTATATATTTGTAATATAGAATTTATAATTGTTTAAAATTTTAAATAAAAGTCTTTATCTATATATTTGTTTAAAACTATTTTTATCAAAATCTAATAAAGCTTTTTTAATTAAATTGTATAAATTTATCACGTTCTCTTGTTCTTGCTGGCATTCTCGTTGGAGGCTTGATGGAAGTAGTGGGTTCAGTTGACAGGTGCTAGAATCTCCTTCGACATCCTTGACAATCCAGAGAGTAGGCTGAAGAACAAGTATATTTTTACTTTATAATTATTATTATTATTATTATTATTATTATTATTATTATTACGAAAAAAACCAACATTTTTTCATGTTTTTGCGTTTTCGTTCCTTTATTTTTTTTCCCATAAAAGTCATCAAGTTATTATTTTATTGGTTTAGTGAAATTTAGGCGTTAGAACCCGGTTTTTCAGTTTTTTTAAACCCGGTTCACAAATTATAACAGGGGTCTAATGTCCAAACTAGTGTAATACCCGTGCGGTGCACGGGAAACTATTTATATTAAAGAGCAAAGTATGAGTTGCAAAAGATTTACACAGATAATCATAATAATTTGAAACTAAATAATATTACTATTAACATAAAAGTAAAATATCACAAGAAACAAATTAGTAATGGGTTATTATCGAAAAAACCATCCGAACTGTTATGATTTTTTCGGTTTAACCATTCAATTTCTTTCCCAACCGATCAAATCACTACACTTTATATTTTCTATTAGTTTAATCAATATACTTTCAAATTTATTGGTTTAACCATTCATTTTTGAACGGTAACATGTTTAACCGGTCAATTGTTGTTATGAATTAGAGTTATTATCAAAAAATCATTCGAACTTCCATAATTCTTTTTCTTTAATCACTGTATTAG
The DNA here is from genome assembly GCA_020465985.1 of Centrapalus pauciflorus. Lineage (NCBI taxonomy): Eukaryota > Viridiplantae > Streptophyta > Magnoliopsida > Asterales > Asteraceae > Centrapalus > Centrapalus pauciflorus. The sequence goes on from JAANYP010002501.1 coordinate 44,658, forward strand.
TTTTTTCGTGATTTAATCTCTAATTTATTTGATCTTTAGATTTTTGTAAATTCTATTATTATATTTTTCATAACATCAAATGATTAAAATAAACATTACTTTCAAGAAAATTGTTTTCCTTTTTTTTTTCATCATCATATTGCTTTTATCACCAACGATACTTCATTGTTCTCTTCTGCTTCTTCATTATCATCATGTTCTACTTCATCAGTTTCTTCATTAGCATTGTGTTAATCTAAACAGATTCTAATTATTTTGATTCTATAAGGTTTTATAGTGTTTATCAAGTTTGTTGACAATTACGTTAACTGATTATAGTTTTAAATAAGTTTCCTATCAAGTAATGTTTAAATTGGTATTTGTTTATTCAATTTTCACATGTTGAAATCCATTTGATTTCATTTTGATCTATTTTTCTTGTTCTTTGTTAGGATTTATATGTCTTAAAGGATCGTAAATAAATAAATTTTATAAATTAAATAGTAATCACTAACGATAGTAATAGTATAATTAAATAAATTTTAAAAAATAAATAATAATAGAAAATGAAAAATTAAAATTTTATTATAAAATTGCATAAGCAATTTTGAACTTAAATTGGGTTTACCTTTTGTGTTTATAAAATCCTGAAAAAACTTAAAAACAAAAATGAATTGATTTTAATATGATATATTACTATTATTGATAAAAATACGACAAGATATGTTTCATTTCATTGAACTATCGGTTCTCGGAGTTTTAATTTTTAGTTTAAGAGGATGGTGGTCAAACAAAAAAAATCGTGAAAGTTCAAGTGGTTTTTTCAATGATAAAAAACGTCACGTAATTGTCACGTCACCAATTCACCTTTGATGACAGGTAAAATGGTCATACCAATAAAAAATGAAAAGGTTAGTGTTTTGATCGGTTGGAAAAGAAATTGAGTGGTTAAACCGAAAAAATTACAAAAGTTCGGATGATTTTTTCTATAATAACCCATTAGTAAAATGTAATAAACTCTAATTTCAAATGATAAAATGCATATGTATTATAGTATTTGAACGATACCTGTAAAAAAAAGTTTACATATGCTACTGTAATAATCATGCATTCATGTGTTGCTTTGGAAACTAAAAAGATGCCCTTATGTTTAACGAAATGGCCACAATTTTTATAACTTTTCCTCGTCCAT
>JAANYP010002502.1:0-45667 GCA_020465985.1 Centrapalus pauciflorus
AACTCACTAAAGCAACTTGTAGCTTCCTCTGTCATGACAACTTTTTACAGGAAAAAACTGATAAGGCCCAAAGTGTTTTTGTTTTTTGGTATTCTAGCAGGTTAGTCGTCCCAAGCTAAGTGAACTTTGATTACTGGAGGATTGCCAGACTTTTGCAACCTATTGCTGATCCTATTTGTCCTGAGTCTGCTGGTCTCGGGTAGCTTTTCCAATCTTCCGCACTCTGATGAAAGATTTTTAGAAGCTAGATTAGACCACCCTCATATGTTTAATATATATTGGTAATTAATTAGTATCTTGTAGCTTTTGAATCAGGTTATGTGGACCTGTCTGGTATCAGACAATATGTTTTTATTAATTAACATGAAAATGTACTTAAAAGAAATTTATGAGTGTACTGTTGTGGTAACTGGGTGATTACAAAGTTGGTTATATAGTAGCAGCAGTGTGGATCATCGGATCTGCGCCCACCCGATACTTAAAACTACTGGTATGGTATGGACTATGTGACTCTGACTTCCCGTAAACAAATCACCGAGGGCCTAGGGTAACCTAATAGTTAACGGACTACCCACACAAACTGACCTAAGATAGGCAATGTGACTGAATCGGACGGGAGAGGACTGATGCTTGATACTGAACTTGACTTAGTGTCTGCCTGATTGGCTGTTTTCATAATAATGTAATTAGATGTGCTTATCTGACGTAGCCATATGTTACGAATTGTGCTTATTTGAATCAGGAAATAATAGGTATTTTCTATATAATTTTTCAGCCAATGGTGTACATCGCTTGTTGGCTGGTCCCTCAAACTGTGGTTTAAAGCCGCCTTGATGCTGCGGCCTGATCAACAACGGAGTATGTGTCATGTAGAAGACTAGGCACTGACCTGAAAAATACTGCTTAATGACTCACAGCCGTACTGTACGCCTGTGCCTCCTCAGCAGGCTCAATTAATTGATCTCTTCTTGTTCATAAGTTGAATGAGGATAATCTTAGGCAAATGCAGCTTTGATGGATAGGAATCCGATGCAGGACTGATATATGGCGGTTGAAGGACGTTTACAGGGACATTAAAGGCCTTGCTTACCAATGGGCAATAGTGTGATGCCACCGATGAGAAAAAAAACCAGCGGATGAAATAGACTTTAAGCGCGTGAACGTGAAGAAGAACTTAGGTGAGAGAACTTAAGTTACAAGAGTTTCGAACGAAGTATATGGAAGAGTTGTTAGAGAAGCCCAAGAAAAGACCCGCAAGAGGAAACATAGGCATGTGTCCCTCTAGGATGAAAGTGGATGATTCCTCTGACCATCACTTTAAGGTGGGCCAGAGTGTAAACTTTGTTGATTTAGAAAATGTGGGGAGCGTACATTGCTGGGTCATCAGATCAGTAACAGTATGGACGGGTTGTAACGTGGAGAAAGAACGCCTTAAAACTCTCCCAAGTAATGAAGAAAGACACGGTTACGTTGAAACACGAATGTTAGAGGATGGCTGGCCGATGGTGGAAGTCAATTACAAAATCCCATTTCTGATGCACGGAGAAATCCATTACTTGGATCAATTAAACTTACATCCTGACGAGAACTTTACTCTGGCCCCCAGGCTGTTAAACCGCAAATGGGAAAAACTCTGCTACCTTTCAGCAAGGGAACAAGGTCCGTAACAGATTAGAGCTGAATTTACAGGCTCTAGCTATTATCTGATCACTCTGTCAACGATACTGATGAAAGACGAAGGGTTGAAATGAAAGACGAAGGGATTTATTGTGCCTGGGTTCGGATAGAGAAATTCGATAGTTTGTGAAATCTGGCAGACGAGCGAAGTTATATTGAGGCGGTTGTGATTGGAAATTGCGTAGGGGTAGGTGAGCTTGAAATCTATCCTGAGTGCAGAGCATGTCCTTTATTGGCTACATCTAGTAGAAGAACAATCGAGAAAGCTGGGAAGGAGATGGATCGGCAAAAAGAAGAATGAAAGTTCGAGAAGGGAGCTAGCAGTCTTCAAGAAAACGCTAAATCCTTGCTGTTGACCTCAACTCCCAAGCCGCCTTTGTCCTCGCTGCAAGCAAATTCAGAAGGAAAATGTTGACCCTGCATTCGTTTACAGTGCTACTGCTGATAGGCTAGACTGGTCATGGGACAAGTCAGAATTCCCACAGCGCAGTGAGGCTTGCCGTAAACCTGGCACACTTGGGGCACCTATGCTAAAGAGTGTACTCGGCCCCCGCTTTGTTCCTCCGCCTGCCTCTTCACCCAGCAATCAGTCTAATGGTTCTTCTGCGCCCGGGCTAGGAACCAACCAAGAATCCTTTCAGATGACAGCCGAAGAGGCAAAAGAAACTGCTGATGACGTCATGGTACGTTCTTGTTAATGATTAACCTGCTTTAATCCTAAATTTGACTCTGGCTCTAATGTCATCGGTGTCTGAAAAGTTTGCTAAACCGTTTTGATTTTGCCCGGGTAATGTACCTGTACCATTAGCATAGAAAATGCTAGCTCAAGCTTTGTGACTGTAAGTCGAGTTCTTTCGTTCCTGTAAGCTAAAGAACCTATTGATGACCTCTCCCTCTGGACATTGACTGCCTCGATTACGATGGGATAGAGAGTCGATGTTTCTAGGAATGGACGGCTCATGAAGCGCAATTGCTTGTAATCCTTTGGCCAAAAGGTAATACTTAGAATTAGAACCCCCGGGAGGAAGTGAAACGTTATGTTTATGGCGATAGAAAACTCGCAGCTATGTCTCATTCTGTCCTTAAAAGCGCTAAAATGCCTACTAACCAAGGTTGTTCCGCCTATTTAGCATATGCCATCGATGCTAAAGAAGTTACAAAAGACTGTGTTGAAGTACCGTAGGTAGTTCGGGAATTCCCTGATGTATTCCCAGATGACATCTCTAGATTGCCACCAGATCGTCAAATCGAATTCCACATTGACCTTGTACCGGGTGCAGCTCCTATCGCAAAAGCTCCTTATCGTCTTGCTCCGAATGAAATGAAGGAAATGATGAGCCAGTTGCAGGAATTATTGGAAAAAGGGTTTATTCGTCCGAGTACTTCTCCTTGGGGTGCTCCGGTTCTTTTTGTTAAGAAGAAGGATGGCACCTTTCGCATGTGTATCGATTATCGGGAGCTAAATAAAGTAACTATTAAGAACCGATACCCTCTACCTAGAATTGACGACTTGTTTGATCAACTGCAAGGGGCTAGCTATTTTTCGAAGATTGATCTACGATCTGGATATCATCAACTCAAGGTATTTGAATCTGACGTACCGAAAACTGCATTTCGTACTCGTTATGGCCATTTTGAATTCCTAGTAATGCCGTTCGGTCTCACAAATGCCCCGGCCGCATTTATGGACCTCATGAATAGAGTATGTAGACCAATGCTGGACAAATCAGTAATAGTCTTTATTGATGATATTTTGATTTACTCTAAGTCTGAATCTGACCATGCGATGCATTTGCGAGAATTGCTAGAATTGTTACGAAAAGAGCGACTCTACGCAAAATTCTCCAAATGTGAATTCTGGTTACGCCAGGTGCAGTTTTTAGGACATATTGTCTCAGGTGAGGGAATAGCCGTGGATCCATCAAAAGTTGATGCAGTTCAGAAATGGGAAGCACCGAAAAGCGTATCTGAAGTTCAAAGTTTCTTGGGTTTAGCGGGCTATTACCGAAGATTTATCCGTGATTTCTCCAAGATTGCAGTGCCTTTAACTAGCATGACAAAGAAAGAAGTTAAGTTTGAATGGAATGAATCTCAAGAACGAGCCTTTGAGACTCTGAAGCGTAAGCTAATTGAAGCACCGGTTTCGGCCCTACCTGAGGGTAATGATGATTTTGTAGTCTATAGTGATGCTTCTAAGTTGGGATTAGGCTGTGTGTTGATGCAAAGGGATAAAGTAATTGCCTACGCATCAAGGCAGCTAAAGGTGCATGAAAAGAATTATCCGACGCATGATTTGGAGCTTGCAGCCGTAACCTTTGCATTGAAGATTTGGCGGCATTATCTGTATGGGACTAGATGTAAATTATATACAGATCACAAAAGTGTGAAGTATATATTTGATCAAAAAGAGCTGAATATGCGACAAAGGCGATCAATGGAATTGATTAAAGACTATGACTGTGAGATCCTCTACCATCCAGGTAAGGCAAACATAGTAGCAGATGCCCTAAGCCGCAAAACCGGACAAAACCATTATTCCCGATGTTATGCATTGACTTCTATCGTTTTGGAGTCTGCTCTACCTGAGTAAATAATTGCCGCTCAAACCGAAGCCATTCGGGATGAGAACTTGAAATCCTAGCGTATGGTTACTTATGTGGCCAAGCTGACTATTGACGATCGTGGTCTTAGACGATTCATGAATAGAATATGGGTTCCCAGATTAGGAGGTGTTCGTGATCAGATTATGTCGGAGGCTCATATGTCGAAATTTGCGATACATCCTGGTTCTACTAAAATGTATCAAGATTTGAGGACGGAATATTGGTGGCCTGGAATGAAGAAGGATGTAGGTCGATATGTAGAAAATTGCATGACTTGCTTGCAAGTCAAATCTGAACATCAGAAGCCGTATGGGGAACTACAACCATTGCCAATCCCGGAATGGAAGTGGGACCATATAACCATGGACTTTGTGACGAAGCTGCCCAGGACTAAACGGAATCATGACTCTATATGGGTAATAGTGGATCGACTCACTAAGTCAGCCCATTTCCTACCCATACGTGAAGATGAACGCCTCGAAAAGCTAGCTGAATTGTACATGAAAGAAATCGTGACTAGACACGGTGTTCCATTGTCTATAGTATCTGACCGTGACAGCAGATTTACTTCTCGCTTTTGGAAGGCCTTTCAGAATGGACTAGGTACCGAACTTAAGATGAGCACCGCTTATCATCCTGAAACTGACGGGAAAAGTGAGAGAACGATTTTGACTTTGGAAGATATGCTACGCGCCTGTGTGATTGATCTCGGTGGAAATTGGGATACTCACCTTCCATTTGTAGAATTTGCTTACAACAATAGTTATCACTCGACTATTGGCATGCCACCATATCAGCTTTTGTACGGACGTCGATGCCGAACTCCAACCTGTTGGAGGGAAACAGGTGAACGCCCAATCTCAGGACCAGCTATTTTGCAAGAAGCCCACGACCAGCTACAGCTGATTCGACAGCGAATTCAGACCTCTCAAGACAGACAAAAGAAATATCATGATCGAAGGCGTAAGCCAATTGTGTTCGAGGTTGGTGATAAAGTATTGTTGAAGGTCTCGCCGAGAAAAGGGATAGTAAGATTCGGCAAACGGGGGAAGTTGAGCCCTCGATTTGTTGGTCCTTTCGAAATTCTCGAGCGTGTAGGATTGCAAGCCTACAGACTAAAGTTGCCTGCCGAAATGTCTGGGATTCATGATGTATTTCACGTTAGTAATCTTCGAAAGTGTTTGATTGACGTTGAAGCTGCGATTCATTGGAAAGACGTGCAAATTGACGAACAGTTGCGATACGAAGAAGAGCCCGAGCGTATAATCGATCATAAGGTTTCGAAATTGCGCAACAAGGAAATTCCAATGGTGTTAGTTCAATGGAAATACCATAAGGGATCTGCGCAAACTTGGGAGCGAGAAGACGAGATTAGGCAAAAATATCCTAAGTTATTCTTGTCTTAGTCGATTCCGAGGACGGAATCAATTTAACGGGGGAAGACTGTAACAGCCCGTAATTTATTAAATATAATTTACAGCATCAAACTTTGGATAATTAAGCAATTTTGTCCAATTATTAGTAATTAACCTAAAACATGAATTTTAAATAATTAATTATATTAAGTTATAATTAATTATGAAAACTTGCCCCAAATTAGCTGAAATAAAGTTAATAATTAAATTTAGCTAATTGACAAATTAAAGACTGAAAATAGCGAAATGGACAAAAATGAATAAAATTTAGTCTAAAAAGATAATTATAGCAAATCTAGAACTTCTTTGCTATTATTTGCATCTGAAAATGCAAATTAGATTGTTAAGAATAAAAGTTGGTCAATTCCAGAAACTCGGTAGAAAATCTGATTTTTCTCTATTTCCTATAAATAGAGCCCTTCCACCTCATTTCCTTGGTTTTGAAAAGCTAGAACTCTCTCTCTCTCTCTCTCTCTACAATCTGACTTCTCTCTAGCTTTTCTCCTAAACGGCTTATCGGATTCTCGTGATTTATACGGCAACGGATAGATATCGTCGAGCTCTACATTAATCTGTCATTGCATGTTCGATTTGGTTCTGATTTGAGGTAAATTCGACCCCTTTTTCTATCTTTTTGTTTCGGTTTTGAAGAGCAAAATTCGAATCTGCTCAAAATCTCTTCATTTGAAGCTGATTTGCTCTCGTTTAGAACCTGATTTTGCTTGGAAAACGTCTATAATCGAGTGCTATAGCTTGGACAAAGGTTAGTGACTATTACTCCCTTATTTTTGTTGAATTTCGTAGTTAAAGGCCTGGAATATTGATGAACAAGATGAACAAATTCGAGAGAAATTATGAACAAACTCGAATTCATCCTCAGATTAGGTTCGAAATTGATTACATTAATGACTTTTGGCATCCAAATCCTTTAGAATCTAATAAGCTGGGTTCGAATCTAACTCCCTAGAATCTAATGAGCTGGGTTCGAATCTAACTCCCTACAATCTAATGAGCTGAATTCGAATCTGACACCCTAGAATCTAATGAGCTGAATTCGAATCTATCCTAGAATCTATGCCCTAGTTCGAATCTATGCTTTAATTCGAATCTATCCTAGAATCTATGCCCTAGTTCGAATCTATGCTTTAATTCGAATCTATCCTAGAATCTATGCCCTAGCTCGAATCTATGCTTTAATTCGAATCTATCCTAGAATCTATGCCCTACTTCGAATCTATGCTTTAATTCGAATCTATCCTAGAATCTATGCCCTAGTTCGAATCTATGCTTTAATTCGAATCTATCCTAGAATCTATGCCCTTAATTCGAATCTGTCCATTTAGATTCGAATTTATTCAGATCTGGTTTTGTTCCAAGCCAAAAATAATTCCTAAATCAGACTAAGTTATTGATCGGCCTTATGATATGCATAACTGTACTTGAAAACATTTAATCTGATGATTTCGAAAAGAACTCTAGGATATACCCTATGGACCTAAGGGAGTTTCTGTTGGCTTAATTGATCAATGATAATAATAGACTCACTCTGGGACGCTAGGAACTATCACAGACTCGACAACAAGATATGACAATAACCTGATTATATAACTAGGGTTATATAGATCATGTTACAAACGTGACATTAATATACCAGACTTGAAACTGAACTGCAGGAACCAGCCGATTTGACAGAGTAAATTGGACGGCTTAATTCGTTAAGCACTAACTGACTAAGGACTACTGTGAGTGACAGATTTCATTAATTACTTGCATATGTTACGATACTTATTGGTGAATGTTACTGAACTGTATGGAAACTTTGGTTATTGCTGCATGTTTCTTGAATACTTTATTGTATCATAGAGACTTACTTTTGACATTATTGAAGCTAGATATCTGAAATGCCTTGGATTGCATGTTCACTTTTACATTTTTGTAAATACTTATCATGCTTACTGCTTACTTGATTGTTGATACATTTGTCTCTGCATACTGCATAAACTGATCGGACCGAATGCGAGATCTCCATTCACAGGAAGGAATTCTGCAGATTCCTTTCCTATCTGACTCGTTTCCATACACTACCCGTAGGGCTTCGGCCTTACACATGGGAATACAGATTGGGTTGACTCCCAAATCTTTGCCGTCTCTGACGTGTTGATGTGATCTCACCCGAGGAATGTGTGATAGATCACGATTGCCCGATCGTTCTAATGGTTGTTTCAAGTAACTTGGATAGGACCGCGACCCATTGTCTATAAACAAGACAAGAACTTTGGTATAAGTGGAACCGCGACCCGTTGCCTATATACGAGGCAAGAACTTTGGTATAGAGAACGCCACAATCAACCCCACCAAGTTGATTGATAAGTTTCGAACGCCACAAGCTAAAACACTCGATAAGTTCTAAAAGTTCGTAAGGAACAATAAAAGTTAAAAACTCACAATTTTACTCAAAAATGAAGGATGATCGAAATGGTTACATTGAGTGCCTATTTATAGGAGAAAATATAAGACCAACTACTTATCTAGATAAGTTGCACAAGCTATCACGATAAGCTATCAAATAAGCAAGACTACTTATCAAAAGGGCATTATTGACATTTCACCACTTGAAGCTTCTAGTAGGTATTAATCATGCAAGTAACTTCTATCTCTTTATCTCCTCCAAGTAAATGGCCATAATGTTGAGAAAACCTTCAAAATGCCTTGAATTTAATCTTTGACAAGTTCATTAACATGGACACCTTTATGGGCAGATTCATGGACGTGGCTAAGGACATATTTTGGGCCTTTTTTAATCTTGAAAATATAGGAAAAAAGGCTAAGGTTGAAGTGGGCTTTTATTTCACTCAAATTGGGCTTAAAATGAGGAAGTTATGGCCAAAACAATGCACATGGGTGGGCTTGGCCGAATTTTATTTATTTTTGGGCTTTTGTGGATTAAAGTGAGAACTTGGGCTCCAAAACTTGGACTAATATTAGTCTTCAACTTGGATCAACATTAGGAAGCGTGCTTGGTTGTTTTGCAAACAAACGGGAGCTTGATTCCGACAATATTTAATCATTCCATTGAGAGCATCCTGGAACATCTTGGATTTTGAGCTTGTGATAGGTCCGATCTTCCACCTTAACGGATCTTCGTCATCTCGGTCCCTGGACAGGTTCTCATCATTCCCCTCCTCTTGAAAGTGATTTGTCCTCAAATCTTCACCTGCATCAAACAGAGTCAAGTCTGTTACATTAAAAACATCATGAACATTATACTCATCTGGAAGATCAAGTTTGTAAGCATTGTCATTGATTTTCTGCAACACTTGAAATGGTCCATCTCCTCTTGGCATTAACTTTGACTTCCGTTTTGTTGGAAACCGTTCGTTCCGCAAATGAAGCCACACCCAATCTCCTGGTACAAAAATAATCTTTCTTTTTCCCTTGTTTGCTTGTTGTTCATACTTCTTGGTGCGCTCTTCAATGTTATGTTTTGCCTGCTCATGGATTTGCTTGACAAATTCCGCCTTCTTCCTGCCATCTAAATTCAAATACTCATTCACAGGTAAAGGAGTTAAATCCATAGGAGTTAATGGCTTAAATCCATACACAATCTCGAAAGGTGAAAACTTAGTAGCAGAATGCACATTTCGATTATATGCAAACTCAATATGGGGTAAGCATTGCTCCTAAGTTTTCACATTTCTCCCCACTATTGTTCTTAATAAAGTACCAAGTGTACGATTCACAACTTCAGTTTGTCCATCCGTTTGGGGATGACAAGTTGTAGAAAACAAAAGCTTTGTTCCCAATTTTCCCCACAACGTTTTCCAAAAGTAACTTAAAAACTTTGTGTCCCGATCCGAGACGATAGTTCTTGGCATGCCATGCAATCTAACCACTTCTTTGAAAAACAAATCTGAAATATGTGAGGCATCATTGGTTCGATTGCATGGAATGAAATGCGCCATTTTCGAAAACCGATCAACAACCACAAATATCGAATCTTTGCCATTTTTAGTTCTTGGCAATCCCCACACAAAATCCATAGAAAGATCAACCCATGGTTCACTTGGTATAGGCAGAGGAGTGTATAAACCATGAGGTTGAACCTTTGATTTGGCTTGTTTACAAACAATGCACTTTTCACAAACTTTTCCAACATAAACTTTCATTTTTGGCCAAAAGAAATGTTCCTGCAAAATATTCAATGTTTTTGCCACACCAAAATGACCCATAAGACCTCCACTATGTGCCTTCCAAACCAAAAGTTCACGTAAAGAAGTGTTTGGAATGCAAAGCTTTGATTCTTTGAACAAAAATCCATCATGTATGAAAAACTTTTCAAAAGAGCCCTTTTCACAACTTTGAAAAATCATACCAAAATCCACATCTTCACGATACAACTCTTTGATTTGATCAAAACCTAGAATTTTAGAGTCAAGAGAAGAGAGTAAAGAGTACCTTCGTGAAAGTGCATCAGCCACAATATTTTCCTTACCTTTCTTGAATCGGATGACATATGGAAATGTCTCAAGAAACTCCATCCACCTAGCATGTCTCTTGTTGAGCTTTTGTTGTCCTTTTAGAAACTTCAAGGACTCATGATCAGAATGAATGACAAACTCCTTGGTCCACAAATAGTGTTGCCAAGTTTTAGTGCTCGAACCAAGGCATACATCTCTTTGTCATATGTGGGATAGTTTAAAGTTGCACCACTTAACTTTTCACTAAAATATGCCAATGGTTTTCCTTCTTGCATTAAAACCGCACCAATTCCAACACCCGGTGCATCACACTCAATCTCAAAAGTTTTATCAAAATTTGGCAAAGAAAGCAAAGGAGCATGAGTTAAATGAAACTTCAGTTTTTCAAAAGCTTGCTCTTGCTCTTTGCCCCATTTAAAACCAACATTCTTTTTAATCACTTCGGTGAGTGGTGATGCCAAGGTGCTAAAGTTTTTCACAAATCGGCGATAAAAACTTGCAAGACCATGAAAACTCCTCACATCACTTACGCACTTTGGAGTTGGCCAATCTTGAGTAGCCTTTACCTTTTCTTCATCAACAGATATTCCATGAGAACTAACCACATATCCAAGAAATACAATGTGGTCGGTACAAAAAGTGCACTTCTTCCAGTTCGCATAAAGCTGTTCCTTCCTAAGCACACTCAAAACACACGTTAGATGCTCAAGATGATCATTCAAACTCTTAGAATAAATCAAAATATCATCAAAGTAAACGACCACAAATTTCCCAATAAAATCACGCAAAACATGGTTCATTAATCTCATGAACGTACTTGGAGCATTAGTTAACCCAAAAGGCATAACTAACCATTCATATAAACCATGCTTTGTTTTGAAAGCTGTTTTCCATTCGTCACCATCATTCATGCGAATTTGATGATACCCGCTCTTTAGATCAATCTTTGAAAAAAACTTTGAGCCATACAATTCATCAAGCATATCATCTAATCGAGGGATTGGATGGCGATACTTTACCGTGATATTGTTGATGGCACGACAATCTACACACATCCTCCATGATCCATCCTTCTTAGGTACCAGCAATACGGTAACCGCACACGGACTCATGCTTTCTCGAATCCATCCTTTCTCAAGTAATTCCTTAACTTGCCTTTGCAACTCTTTGGTTTCTTCCGGATTTGTTCTATACGCCGGCTTGTTTGGAATGGAAGATCCTGGAACAAAGTCAATTTGGTGTTCGATCCCGCGAATTGGTGGCAATCCTTTGGGAATTTCCTCGGGAAACAAGTCTTCAAATTCCTGCAAAAGAGATTTAATTTTGCTCGGGAGAATACCAGCCAAATCATTTGTGATTAAATAAGCTTCTTTGATCAAAAGAAGCACAAAAGACATTTCCGAATTCAAGGCTTCCTTTATTTCACTCCTTCTTGCAAATGCACAATATTGACTTTCCTTTTCACCCACAAATATTTTCTTATCTTTTTGTTTTTCATTTGAACCTTTTTTGTGTTCATTATTTTCATTAGGCTCACCTTCTTTGTTTTTCACATCCCTTTGAAGTCGGACTTGATCTTCATAAACTTGACTCGGTGACATCGGCACAAGAGTTATGGCTTTGGTTTTATGAACAAGAGTGTACTTGTTGGTTAAGCCATCATGTTTCACATGCCGATCGTATTGCCATGGCCTACCAAGTAGCAAATGACTTGCTTGCATAGGTACCACATCACACAACACCTCGTCTTCATACTTACCAATGCGAAATGACACCAACACTTGTTTCGTCACACGCACCTCACCACTATCATTAAGCCATTGGAGTTTATATGGCTTTTTATGCTTCATCGTCGGCAATCCTAGCTTTTCAACCATGGAAACACTAGCCACATTAGTACAACTCCCACCATCAATGATAACACTACATACCTTGCCTTGAACATAACACCGAGTGTGAAAGAGGTTTTCCCTTTGTGCATCATCTTCTTCCTTGGAATGAGTGCTTAAGGCTCGCCTTGCAACCAACAATTCTCCTTCTACAGCCATCTCTTCTTCACCATCCGTGTCTTCTTGTGATGATTCAGAAGAATCTGTTTCAATTTCTCCATTTTCTCTAAGCACCATTACAAGCTTATTTGGACATTGACTTGCAATGTGACCCCTGCCAAGACACTTAAAGCATTTTATGTCACGAGTTTTAGGAGCATCAGAATTACCTTTCTCCTTGGAAGGGCTTGTTGGTTTTGGACCAGATTTGGGATTAAAAGATGATGAACTTTCAGGCCTTTTGGAGCTACCCGCCTTCCAGGTATTCGTTCTTGATCCACCACCTCTCTTGAGTTGCTTTTCAATTTTAACCGCCATGTGGACCATGTCTTCAATCTCCACATAATGGTGCATCTCAACACGATCACGAATTTCATAATTGAGGCCATTTAACAACCTGGCCATGGTAGCTTCTCGATCCTCTAGAATGTTCGCTCGGATCATGGTAACCTCCATTTCCTTGAAATAATCATCAACAGACTTACTTCCTTGCTTCAACCCTTGGAGCTTATTGTGAAGGTCACGATAATAGTGACTTGGTACAAAACGTCGTCTCATGACCCTTTTCATTTCTTCCCATGTATCAATGGGTCTTTCTTCGTTTCTTCGCCTACTAATCACAAGTTGATCCCACCATGTTAGTGCATAATCAGAAAATTCAACAACGGCGAGTTTTACTTTTTTACGATTGGAGTAGTCATGGCAATCAAAGATGAACTCCATTTTAGTTTCCCAATCGATGTAGGCTTCCGGATTTGACTTTCCTTGAAACGATGGAATTTTCATCTTGATAGAATTCAAATTGCTGTCTCTTCGGGGCCTTCGTCGAGGAGCTCTTCTTTCAGATTCCCATCCGTCACTTCCTCCATCGTCGTCATGATTTTCATAAGAAACTTGTGATGGCGTGCGGATACGTTGTGGTCTTTCAGTCTCCAATCGGTCAATTCTTTCATGAATTTGGTTGAATTCCGTTCTCATCAATCGTCGCATTTCCTCCATCATGGCTTGAACTTGAAGATTAGGAGGAGGTTGCTCATCCGTCATTTTTTTTTTGCTACAAAATAGAAGACAAAAAGTAATAACAATAAAAATATTATTTCCTCCCCGCACTCCCTTACGTGTTTCACTCAAAATTATGTTCACTCGATTCTCGTGTATGTTGTGTTTGGCTTTTAACCTCTAATGATCTTACCACACAGCCTTTTACCACTCTTTTTAACTCTTAAAGTTCAAAACAAACTAAAAGAAATCAAAATCAAGTGCGCTTGTGGCCTTGAGGAATTCAAAACATACCAAACAACTTTAAGAAGAGATTTGACAAAACCAAATATAACAAGATGAACAATGCTAGTAGTACGTAAAGGTAAATAGAAAAGGAAATGAAAATAAAGAAAACTAACAAGAATAATAATTTACTTTGCGTTCCTTTTTTTTTGTCTTTTCTTTTGCGTTTTTTTAACCCTTTTTTTATATATATTTTTTTTTTTACTTTTTTTGCGATTTCTTTTTCTTCCTTTTTTTTTTCTTTACTTTTCTTCCTTTTGTTTTTTTTTGCTTCTTTTTGTTTTTAGGAACAAATGATGCAAAGTAAGAATAAACAAAAAAAAAACTAAAGAACTCGTATGATCCCCGAAAAAATCAATTAGTAGCAACCAAGTCAATTTTTGACAAGATCCACTACAAACATGAACCACAATGCAAGGATGAAGAGAAGAAATTAAAAATGAAAGAACGAAGAGAAAGAAAGTGAAAGATGATACGAAGGAAATATAAAGTAGAAAACAAACCAATAGAACCTGGCTCTGATACCAAATGATGTGATCTCACCCGATGAATGTGTGATAGATCACGATTGCCCGATCGTTCTAATGGTTGTTTCAAGTAAACTGGATAGGACCGCGACCGTTGTCTATAAACGAGACAAGAACCTTGGTATAAGTGGAACCGCAACCCGTTGCCTATATACGAGGCAAGAACTTTGGTATAGAGAACGCCACAATCAACCCCACCAAGTTGATTGATAAGTTTCGAACGCCACAAGCTAAAACGCTCGATAAGTTCTAAAAGTTCGTAAGGAACAATAAGAGTTAAAAACTCACAATTTTACTCAAAATGAAGGATCATTGAAATGGTTACATTGAGTGCCTATTTATAGGAGAAAATATAAGACCAACTACTTATCTAGATAAGTTGCACAAGCTATCACGATAAGCTATCAAATAAGCAAGACTACTTATCAAAAGGGCATTATTGACATTTCACCACTTGAAGCTTCTAGTAGGTATTAATCATGCAAGTAACTTCTATCTCTTTATCTCCTCCAAGTAAATGACCATAATGTTGAGAAAACCTTCAAAATGCCTTGACTTTAATCTTTGACAAGTTCTTTAACATGGACACCTTTATGGGCAGATTCATGGATGTGGCTAAGGACATATTTTGGGCCCTTTTTATTCTTGAAAATATAGGAAAAAGGCTAAGGTTGAAGTGGGCTTTTATTTCACTCAAATTGGGCTTAAAATGAGGAAGTTATGGCCAAAACAATGCACATGGGTGGGCTTGGCCGAATTTTATTTATTTTTGGGCTTTTGTGGATTAAAGTGAGAACTTGGGCTCCAAAACTTGGACTAATATTAGTCTTCAACTTGGATCAACATTAGGAAGCGTGCTTGGTTGTTTTGCGAACAAACGGGAGCTTGATTCCGACAATATTTAATCATTCCATTGAGAGCATCCTGGAACATCTTGGATTTTGATCTTGTGATAGGTCCGATCTTCCACCTTAACGGATCTTCGTCATCTCGGTCCCTGGACAGGTTCTCATCACGTGTTGACTTACCGACATGAACTGATAGTATGTTATATATGTGTGGTAACTAATGGTACTCTGTTAACTCACTAAGCAATGTTAGCTTACTCTGTCATGACAACTCTCTTTACAGGAAAAACTGATAAGGCCAAGGTTTTATGTAACAGCCCGTAATTTATTAAATATAAATTACAGCATCAGACTTTGGATAATAAAGCAATTTTATCCAAATATTAGTAATTAACCGAAAACATGAATCTTAAATAGTTAATTATATTAAGTTATAATTAATTATGAAAAGTTGCCCCAAAATTAGCTAAAATAAAGTTGATAATTAAAATTCAGCTAAATGACAAATTAAAGACTGAAAATGACGAAACGGACTAAAATGAATAAAAATATGACTAAAAGACAATTATAGCAAATCTAGAACTCCTTTGCTATTATTTGCATCTGAAATGCAAATCAGATTGATGGGAATAAAAGTTGGTTGATTCCGGAAATTCAGTAGAAAATCTGATTTTTCTCTATATTCCTATAAATAAGAGCTCCCCTCCTCATTTCTTAAGTTTGGAAGCTTGGACTCTCTCCTTCTCTCTCTAAGACTTCACCTTCTCTCTAGAATTTCTCCCAAACGATCCATCGGATTCTCGTGATGTATACGCCATCGGTTAGAGATCGTCGAGCTCTACACGAATCTACCATTGCATGTTAGATTTCGTCCGGATTTAAGGTAAAAATCGACCCCTTTTTCTGACTTTAGTTCGGTTTTGTTGAGCAAATTCGAGTTTGCTCATATCCCCTTCATTTGAAGCTGATTTGCTCTCGTTTAGGACTTGTTTTTGCCTGGAAATCATCTATAGTCGAAGGATATAGCTTGGACGAAGGTTAGTAACTATTTTTCCCTCATTTATGTTCATGTTTAGTAGCTAAAACCTGGAAAATCGTTGAACAAGTAGAACAAACTCGAGACATTCATGCCTAAACTTGAATATGTGTCTCGAATCTAAGTAGGTTCGAGTCTAGTAAGTTGCCTTCGAATCTGGTATGGGTTCGAGTCTAGGAAGGCTTCGAAACTATGTGTAGGTTCGAATCTATGTATGTGTTTCGAGTCTAAGTCCCTATTTCGAATCTATATGCTTCGATTCTAAGAGTATGCTTCGAGTCTATGGGTATGGTTTCAAGGTAATGTGAACTTCGAGTCTAATCATCTAGATTCGAATGGTATTGCTTCGAATCTGTCCCACTTAATTCGAATCTGATTATGTTCCTAGCCAAAGATTAATTCCTAAATCAGATTAAGTTATTAAACAACCTATTGTAATTAAAAGTATAATATGATTATGATAAAACTCACAAGTTCAAGTTGCATATCTATTTTATGCACAAATGAATTAACAGACTCTGTACGAACCCTTAGAATGCGTATGTCCTGTTTCACCTTGCTAGTAATACGATTGGCTTTATTTCAAGGCCACACATCTGTAATTAGATGAATCGTATTAATCTGATAAGAATAGACTCACCTTGGGACGATAGGAACTACCTCAGACTCGACAGCCAGAATTGACAATAACCTGAATATATAACTAGGGTTATATAGATTATGTCACAGACTTGACATTAATATGCCAGACTTGAAACTGAACTGCAGGAACCCGCCGATTTGACAGAGTAAACTGAACAGCTTAATTCGTTAAGCATTATCTGACTACGGACTACTGTGAGTGACAGATTTCATTAATTACTTGCATATGTTTCGATACTTATTGGTGAATCTCATCGACTGTATGGAAACTTCCGATTGTTGCTGCATGTTTCTTTAATACTATATTGTATCATAGAAACGTACTTTTGACATTACTGAAGCTAGACACTTGAATTGCCTTGATTGCATGTTCACTTTTACATTTTATGTAAATACTTATCATGCTTACTGCTTACTTGACTGTTGATATACTTGCCGCTGCATACTGCATTATCCGACAGGACCGAATGTGAGATCTCCATTCACGGGAGGGAATTCTGCAGATTCCTTTCCTATATGACTTGTTTCCATACACTTCCCGTAGGGCTTCGGCCTTACACAGGGAAATACAAACTGGGTTGTCTCCCAACCTTTTTGTCGTCTCTGACGTAGTGACTTGCCGACAGGAGCTGATAGTATGTTATATATGTGTGTGGTAACTAATGGAACTCTGTTTACTCACTAAGCAATGTTAGCTTACTCTGTCATGACAACTCTTTTACAGGAAAAGCTGATAAAGGCAAGACCATAGCAGGTAGTTCGTCCCAGGCTAAGTGAATCTGGACTTTGATGAATAGCAGACTTTTGGACTTTTGATTGACGCCTATTTTGAAAAGATGATGCGGTCTCGGGTAGCTTGTTCAGTCTTCCGCACTCTGATTGAAGATTTAGAAGCTAGTTTAGACCACCATTTGATCTTTAATATATTGTTGTAATTAAGTATTCAGGCAGATGGACCTGTGGTATCAAACAATTAGTAATATTTATTACTTAATGAAATGAAATATTATGACGTGTACTGTTTGTGGTAACTTGGATGTTACATTTTAGCAGGTAGTTCGTCCCAAGCTAAGTGAACTTTGATACTGGAGGATTGCAGACTTTGAACCTATTGCTGATACCAATTTTGTACTGATTATTGCGGTCTCGGGTAGCTTGTTCAATCTTCCGCACTCTGATTGAAGATTTTAGAAGCTAGATTAGACCACCATCATATGTCTAATATATATTTTGTAATTAAGTATCTTGTAGCTTTTTGAATCAGGTATGTGGACCTGTGGTATCAGACAATATATTTATTACTTAATGAAATGTACTTAAAGAAATTATGACGTGTACTGTTTGTGGTAACTCGGGTGTTACACAAGTCAGTATCAATCACCAATAAGTACTGAAACATATGCAAGTAAGTAATGCAATCTGTCACTCACAACGGTCCTGAGCAATGCAAGTAATCAAGGAACATGCAACTACAGTTGTCCAGTTTCAGCAGTGTCTATCATACGTTCCTAGCATACAATTAAGTAATCAAGGAACAAGCAGCAGCAGATGTTTCCATACAAGTCAGTAACAATAACCAATAAGTACCGAAACATATGCCAGCAAGTAATGCAATCACAGCGAACCTGAGCAATGCAATTAATCAAGGAACATGCAGCAGCAGTTGTCCAGTTTCAGCAGTGTCTATCATACGTTCCTAACATACAATTAAGTAATCAAGGAACAAGCAGCAGCTGATGTTTCCATACAAGTCAGTAACAACCACCAATAAGTACCGAAACATATGCAAGTAAGTAGTGCAATCTGTCACTCACAGCGGTCCTGAGCAATGCAAGTAATCAAAGAACATTCAGCAGCAGTTGTCCAGTTTCAGCAGTGTCTATCGTACGTTCCTATCATACAATTAAGTAATCAAGGAACAAGTAGTAGTAGAGATGTTTCCATACAAGTCAGTAACAATCACCAATAAGTACCGAAACATATGTAAGTAAGTAATGCAATCTGTCACTCACAGTGGTCCGGAACAATGCAAGAAATCAAGGAACATGCAGCAGCAGTTATCCAGTTTCATCAGTGTCTATCATAGGTTCGAAACATACAATTAAGTAATCATGGAACAAGCAGCAGCTGATTTTTCCATACAAGTCAGTAACAATCACCAATAAGTACCGAAACATATGCCAGTAAGTAATGCAATCACAGCGAACCTGAGCAATGCAAGTAATCAAGGAACATGCAATAGCAGTTGTCCAGTTTCAGCAGTGTCTATCATACGTTCCTAACATACAATTAAGTAATCAAGGAACAAGCAGCAGCTGATGTTTCCATACAAGTCAGTAACAACCACCAACAAGTACCGAAACATACGCAAGTAAGTAGTGCAATCTGTCCCTCACAGCGGTCCTGAGTAATGCAAGTAATCAAGGAACATGCAACAACAGTTGTCCAGTTTCAGCAGTGTCTATCATACGTTCCTAGCATACAATTAAGTAATCAAGGAACAAGCAGCAGCAGATGTTTCCATACAAGTCAGTAACAATCACCAATAAGTACCGAAACATATGCAAGTAAGTAGTGCAATCTGTCACTCACAGCGGTCCTGAGCAATGCAAGTAATCAAGGAACATGCAGCAGCAGTTGTCCAGTTTTAGCAGTGTCTATCATACGTTCCTAACATACAATTATGTAATCAAGGAACAAGCAGCATCAGATGTATCCATACAATTCAGTATCAATCACCAATAAGTACCGAAACATATGCATGTAAGTTATGCAATCTGTCACTCACAGCGGTCCTGAGCAATGCAAGTAATCAAGGAACATGCAGCAGGAGTTGTCCAGTTTTAGCAGTGTCTATCATACGTTCCTAACATACAATTAAGTAATCAAGGAACAAGCAGCAGCAGATGTTTCCATACAATTCTGTATCATTCACCAATAAGTACCGAAACATATGCATGTAAGTTATGCAATCTGTCACTCACAGCGGTCCTGAGCAATGCAAGTAATCAAGGAACATGCAGCAGCAGTTGTCCAGTTTCAACATTGTTTATCATACGTTCCTAGCATACAATTAAGTAATCAAGGAACAAGCAACATTAGATGTTTCCATACAAGTCAGTATCAATCACCAATAAGTACTGAAACATATGCAAGTAAGTAATGCAATCTGTCACTCACAACGGTCCTGAGCAATGCAAGTAATCAAGGAACATGCAACTACAGTTGTCCAGTTTCAGCAGTGTCTATCATACGTTCCTAGCATACAATTAAGTAATCAAGGAACAAGCAGCAGCAGATGTTTCCATACAAGTCAGTAACAATAACCAATAAGTACCGAAACATATGCCAGCAAGTAATGCAATCACAGCGAACCTGAGCAATGCAATTAATCAAGGAACATGCAGCAGCAGTTGTCCAGTATCAGCAGTGTCTATCATACGTTCCTAACATACAATTAAGTAATCAAGGAACAAGCAGCAGCTGATGTTTCCATACAAGTCATTAACAACCACCAATAAGTACCGAAACATATGCAAGTAAGTAGTGCAATCTGTCACTCACAGCGGTCCTGAGCAATGCAAGTAATCAAGGAACATGCAACAAAAGTTGTCCAGTTTCAGCAGTGTCTATCATACGTTCCTAGCATACAATTAAGTAATCAAGGAACAAGCAGCAGCAGATGTTTCCATACAAGTCAGTAACAATCACCAATAAGTACCGAAACATATGCAAGTAAGTAGTGCAATCTGTCACTCACAGCGGTCCTGAGCAATGCAAGTAATCAAGGAACATGCAACAAGAGTTGTCCAGTTTCAGCAGTGTCTATCATACGTTCCTAGCATACAATTAAGTAATAAAGGAACAAGCAGCAACAGATGTTTCCATACAAGTCAGTAACAATCACAAATAAGTACCGAAACATATGCAAGTAAGTAGTGCAATCTGTCACTCACAGCAGTCCTGAGCAATGCAAGTAATCAAGGAACATGCAGCATCAGTTGTCCAGTTTTAGCAGTGTCTATCATACGTTCCTAACATACAATTAAGTAATCAAGGAACAAGCAGCAGCAGATGTTTCCATACAATTCTGTATCATTCACCAATAAGTACCGAAACATATGCATGTAAGTTATGCAATCTGTCACTCACAGCGGTCCTGAGCAATGCAAGTAATCAAGGAACATGCAGCAGCAGTTGTCCAGTTTCAACATTGTTTATCATACGTTCCTAGCATACAATTAAGTAATCAAGGAACAAGCAACAATAGATGTTTCCATACAAGTCAGTATCAATCACCAATAAGTACCGAAACATATGCAAGTAAGTAATGCAATCTGTCACTCACAACGGTCCTGAGCAATGCAAGTAATCAAGGAACATGCAACTACAGTTGTCCAGTTTCAGTAGTGTCTATCATAGGTTCCTAACATACAATTAAGTAATCAAGGAACATGCAACTACAGTTGTCCAGTTTCAGCAGTGTCTATCATACGTTCCTAGCATATAATTAAGTAATCAAGGAACAAGCAGCAGCAGATGTTTCCATACAAGTCAGTAACAATCACCAATAAGTACCGAAACATATGTCAGTAAGTAATGCAATCACAGCGAACCTGAGCAATGCAAGTAATCAAGGAACATGCAGCAGCAGTTGTCCAGTTTCAGCAGTGTCTATCATACTTTCCTAACATAAAATTAAGTAATCAAGGAAAAAGCAGCAGCTGATGTTTCCATACAAGTCAATAACAATCACCAATAAGTACCGAAACACATGCCAGCAAGTAATGCAATCAAAGCGAACCTGAGCAATGCAAGTAATCAAGGAACATGCAGCAGCAGTTGTCCAGTTTCAGCATTGTTTATCATACGTTCCTAGCATACAATTAAGTAATCAAGGAAAAAGCAACAATAGATGTTTCCATACAAGTCAGTATCAATCACCAATAAGTACTGAAACATATGCAAGTAAGTAATGCAATCTGTCACTCACAACGGTCCTGAGCAATGCAAGTAATCAAGGAACATGCAACTACAGTTGTCTAGTTTCAGCAGTGTCTATCATACGTTCCTACATACAATTAAGTAATCAAGGAACAAGCAGCAGCAGATGTTTCCATACAAGTCAGTAACAATCACCAATAAGTACCATAACATATGCCAGTAAGTAATGCAATCACAGCGAACCTGAGCACTGCAAGTAATCAAGGAACAATGCAGCAGCAGTTGTCCAGTTTCAGCAGTGTCTATCATACGTTCCTAACATACAATTAAGTAATCAAGGAACAAGCAGCAGCTGAAGTTTCCATACAAATCAGTAACAATCACCAATAAGTACCGAAACATATGCAAGTAAGTAGTGCAATCTGTCACTCAAAGCGGTCCTGAGCAATGCAAGTAATCAAGGAACATGCAGCAGCAGTTGTCCAGTTTCAGCAGTGTCTATCATACGTTCCTAACATACAATTAAGTAATCAGGGAACAAGCAGCAACAAATGTTTCCATACAAGTCAGTAACAATCACCAATAAGTACCGAAACATTGCAAGTAAGTAATGCAATCTGTCACTCACAGTGGTCCTGAGCAATGCAAGTAATCAAGGAACATGCAACAACAGTTGTCCAGTTTCAACAGTGTCTATCATACGTTCCTAGCATACAATTAAGTAATCAAGGAATAAGCAGCAGCAGATGTTTCCATACAAGTCAGTAACAATCACCAATAAGTACCGAAACATATGCCAGTAAGTAATGCAATCACAGCGAACCTGAGCAATGCAAGTAATCAAGGAACATGCAGCAGCAGTTGTCCAGTTTCAGCAGTGTCTATCATACGTTCCTAACATACAATTAAGTAATCAAGGAACAAGCAGCAGCTGATGTTACCATACAAGTCATTAACAACCACCAATAAGTACCGAAACATATGCAAGTAAGTAGTGCAATCTGTCACTCATAGCGGTCCTGAGCAATGTAAGTAATCAAGGAACATGCAACAACAGCTGTCCAGTTTCAGCAGTGTCTATCATACGTTCCTAGCATACAATTAAGTAATCAAGGAACAAGCAGCAGAAGATGTTTCCATACAAGTAAGTAACAATCACCAATAAGTACCGAAACATATGCAAGAATGTAGTGCAATCTGTCACTCACAGCGGTCCTGAGCAATGCAAGTAATCAAGGAACATGCAACAAGAGTTGTCCAGTTTCAGCAGTGTCTATCATACGTTCCTAGCATACAATTAAGTAATCAAGGAAGAAGTAGCAACAGATGTTTCCATACAAGTCAGTAAAAATCACCAATAAGTACCGAAACATATGCAAGTAAGTGGTGCAATCTGTCACTCACAGCAGTCTTGAGCAATGCAAGTAATCAAGGAACATGCAGCAGCAGTTGTCCAGTTTTAGTAGTGTCTATCATACGTTCCTAACATACAATTAAGGAATCAAGGAACAAGCAGCAGCAGATGTTTCCATACAATTCAGTATCAATCCCCAATAAGTACCGAAACATAGGCATGTAAGTTATGCAATCTGTCACTCACAACGGTCCTGAGCAATGCAAGTAATCAAGGAACATGCAACTACAGTTGTCCAGTTTCAGGAGTGTCTATCATACGTTCCTAGCATACAATTAAGTAATCAAGGAACAAGCAGCAGCAGATGTTTCCATACAAGTCAGTAACAATCACCAATAAGTACCGTAACATATGCCAGTAAGTAATGCAATCACAGCGAACCTGAGCACTGCAAGTAATCAAGGAACAATGCAGCAGCAGTTGTCCAGTTTCAGCAGTGTCTATCATACGTTCCTAACATACAATTAAGTAATCAAGGAACAAGCAGCAGCTGAAGTTTCCATACAAGTCAGTAACAATCACCAATAAGTACCGAAACATATGCAAGTAAGTAGTGCAATCTGTCACTCACAGCGGTCCTGAGCAATGCAAGTAATCAAGGAACATGCAGCAGCAGTTGTCCAGTTTCAGCAGTGTCTATCATACGTTCCTAACATACAATTAAGTAATCAGGGAACAAGCAGCAACAAATGTTTCCATACAAGTCAGTAACAATCACCAATAAGTACCGAAACATTGCAAGTAAGTAATGCAATCTGTCACTCACAGTGGTCCTGAGCAATGCAAGTAATCAAGGAACATGCAACAACAGTTGTCCAGTTTCAACAGTGTCTATCATACGTTCCTAGCATACAATTAAGTAATCAAGGAATAAACAGCAGCAGATGTTTCCATACAAGTCAGTAACAATCACCAATAAGTACCGAAACATATGCCAGTAAGTAATGCAATCACAGCGAACCTGAGCAATGCAAGTAATCAAGGAACATGTAGCAGCAGTTGTCCAATTTCAGCAGTGTCTATCATACGTTCCTAACATACAATTAAGTAATCAAGGAACAAGCAGCAGCTGATGTTTCCATACAAGTCATTAACAACCACCAATAAGTACCGAAACATATGCAAGTAAGTAGTGCAATCTGTCACTCATAGCGGTCCTGAGCAATGTAAGTAATCAAGGAACATGCAACAACAGCTGTCCAGTTTCAGCAGTGTCTATCATACGTTCCTAGCATACAATTAAGTAATCAAGGAACAAGCAGCAGAAGATGTTTCCATACAAGTCAGTAACAATCACCAATAAGTACCGAAACATATGCAAGAATGTAGTGCAATCTGTCACTCACAGCGGTCTTGAGCAATGCAAGTAATCAAGGAACATGCAACAAGAGTTGTCCAGTTTCAGCAGTGTCTATCGTACGTTCCTAGCATACAATTAAGTAATCAAGGAACTAGCAGCAACAGATGTTTCCATACAAGTCAGTAACAATCTCCAATAAGTACCGAAACATATGCAAGTAAGTAGTGCAATCTGTCACTCACAGCAGTCTTGAGCAATGCAAATAATCAAGGAACATGCAGCAGCAGTTGTCCAGTTTTAGTAGTGTCTATCATACGTTCCTAACATACAATTAAGTAATCAAGGAACAAGCAGCAGCAGATGTTTCCATACAATTCAGTATCAATCACCAATAAGTACCGAAACATATGCATTTAAGTTATGCAATCTGTCACTCACAGCGGTCCTGAGCAATGCAAGTAATAAAGGAACATGCAGCAGCAGTTGTCCAGTTTCAGCATTGTTTATCATACGTTCCTAGCATACAATTAAGTAATCAAGGAACAAGCAACAATAGATGTTTCCATACAAGTCAGTATCAATCACCAATAAGTACCGAAACATAGGCAAGTAAAAAATGCAATCTGTAACTCACAACGGTCCTGAGCAATGCAAGTAATCAAGGAACATGCAACTACAGTTGTCCAGTTTCAGTAGTGTCTATCATAGGTTCCTAACATACAATTAAGTAATCAAGGAACAAGCAGCAGCAGATGTTTTCATACAAGTCAGTAACAATCACCAATAAGTACCGAAACATATGCCAGCAAGTAATGCAATCACAGCGAACCTGAGCAATGCAAGTAATCAAGGAACATGCAGCAGCAGTTGTCCAGTTTCAGCATTGTTTATCATACGTTCCTAGCATACAATTAAGTAATCAAGGAACAAGCAACAATAGATGTTTCCATACAAGTCAGTATCAATCACCAATAAGTACTGAAACATATGCAAGTAAGTAATGCAATCTGTCACTCACAACGGTCCTGAGCAATGCAAGTAATCAAGGAACATGCAGCAGCAGTTGTCCAGTTTCAGCAGTGTCTATCATACGTTCCTAACATACAATTAAGTAATCAAGGAACAAGCAGCAGCTGATGTTTCCATACAAGTCAGTAACAACCACCAATAAGTACCGAAACATATACAAGTAAGTAGTGCAATCTGTCACTCATAGCGGTCCTGAGCAATGCAAGTAATCAAGGAACATGCAACAACAGCTGTCCAGTTTCAGCAGTGTCTATCATACGTTCCTAGCATACAATTAAGTAATCAAGGAACAAGCAGCAGAAGATGTTTCCATACAAGTCAGTAACAATCACCAATAGGTACCGAAACATATGCAAGAATGTAGTGCAATCTGTCACTCACAGCGGTCCTGAGCAATGCAAGTAATCAAGGAACATGCAACAAGAGTTGTCCAGTTTCAGCAGTGTCTATCATACGTTCCTAGCATACAATTAAGTAATCAAGGAACAAGCAGCAGAAGATGTTTCCATACAAGTCAGTAACAATCACCAATAAGTACCGAAACATATGCAAGAATGTAGTGCAATCTGTCACTCACAGTGGTCCTGAGCAATGCAAGTAATCAAGGAACATGCAACAAGAGTTGTCCAGTTTCAGCAGTGTCTATCATACGTTCCTAGCATACAATTAAGTAATCAAGGAACAAGCAGCAACAGATGTTTCCATACAAGTCAGTAACAATCACCAATAAGTACCGAAACATATGCCAGTAAGTAATGCAATCACAGCGAACCTGAGCAATGCAAGTAATCAAGGAACATGCAGTAGCAGTTGTCCAGTTTCAGCATTGTGTATCATACGTTCCTAGCATACAATTAAGTAATCAAGGAACAAGCAACAATAGATGTTTCCATACAAGTCAGTATCAATCACCAATAAGTACTGAAACATATGCAAGTAAGTAATGCAATCTGTCACTCACAACGGTCCTGAGCAATGCAAGTAATCAAGGAACATGCAGCAGCAGTTGTCCAGTTTTAGTAGTGTCTATCATACGTTCCTAACATACAATTAAGTAATCAAGGAACAAGCAGCAGATGTTTCCATACAATTCAGTATCAATCACCAATAAGTACCGAAACATATGCATGTAAGTTATGCAATCTGTCACTCACAGCGGTCCTGAGCAATGCAAGTAATAAACGAACATGCAGCAGCAGTTGTTCAGTTTCAGCATTGTTTATCATACGTTCCTAGCATACAATTAAGTAATCAAGGAACAAGCAACAATAGATGTTTCCATACAAGTCAGTATCAATCACCAATAAGTACCGAAACATATGCAAGTAAATAATGCAATCTGTCACTCACAACGATCCTGAGTGTAACAGCCCGTAATTTATTAAATATAAATTACAGCATCAGACTTTGGATAATAAAGCAATTTTATCCAAATATTAGTAATTAACTGAAAACATGAATCTTAAATAGTTAATTACATTAAGTTATAATTAATTATGAAAAGTTGCCCAAAATTAGCTGAAATAAAATTAATAATTAAAATTCAGCTAAATGACAAATTAATGACTGAAAATGACGAAACGGACTAAAATGAATAAAAAAAAATATGACTAAAAGACAATTATAGCAAATCTAGAACTTCTTTGCTATTATTTGCATCTGAAATGCAAATCGGAGTGTTGGGAATAAAAGTTGGTCAATTCCGGAAAAATTCAGTAGAAGATCTGATTTTCCCTATTTCCTTATAAATAGGGCATTCCTCCTCATTTCTTAAGTTTGGAATCTAGAAACTCTCTCCTTCTCTCTATAAGACTTCTCCTTCTCTCTAGAATTTCTCCTAAACGAACCGTCGGATTCTCGTGATTCATACGCCATCGGTTAGAGATCGTCGAGCTCTACACGAATCTATCATTGCATGTTAGATTTCGTCCGGATTTAAGGTAAAATCGACCATCTTTCTGACTTTTATTTCGGTTTTTGTTGAGCAAATTCGAGTTTGCTCATATTCCCTTCATTTGAAGCTGATTTGCTCTCGTTTAGGACTTGTTTTGCTTGGAAATCATCCATAGTCAAAGGATATATCTTGGACGAAGGTTAGTAACCATTTCTCTATCATTTATGTTCATATTTAATTGTTGAAACCTGGAAAAACGATGAACTAGAAGAACAAACTCGAGAGATTCATGAGCAGACTCGAAATCACTAGACTCGAATTGTATGGTTTCGAATCTGTGAGTTCGAATCTATGTGTGTGTTTCGAGTCTATGAGTGTGCTCTCGAATCTATCCTAGAATCTAATTTCGAACCTATGTATGTTTCGAACCTATGTATGCTTCGAATCTATGTATGCTTCGAATCTATGTATGCTTCGAATCTGCTTCCTTGTCTCGAGTTTGTGAGGATTTCGAATCTAAGCAATTAGATTCGAATGAATCTGGTTCGAATCTGTCCCTTTATATTCGTATTTGGTTTTGTTTTAAGCCTAAGATTAATCCCTAAATCACAGATTAAGTTATTAAACAACTTATTTTAATTGAAAGTGTCCTTGGATTATGATAAAACTCACAAGTTCAAGTTGCATAACTATTTTATGCACAAATAAATTAACCGACTCTGTATGAACCTTTAGAATGTGTATGGCATGTTACACCTTGCTAGAAATACGATTGGCTTTGTTTCAAGGCCACACATCTGTAATTAGGGATCGTACTGATCTGATAAGA
This sequence comes from Centrapalus pauciflorus, assembly GCA_020465985.1. Classification (NCBI taxonomy): domain Eukaryota; kingdom Viridiplantae; phylum Streptophyta; class Magnoliopsida; order Asterales; family Asteraceae; genus Centrapalus; species Centrapalus pauciflorus. Next base: position 27,969 of record JAANYP010002502.1, read on the forward strand.
AAAGACTCAACTTGGGACGATAGGAACTACCTCAGACTCGACAGCCAGAATTGACAATAACATAATTATATAACTAGGGTTATATAGATCATGCTACAAAACTTGACATTAATATGCCAGACTTGAAACTGAACTGCAGGAACCCGTCGATTGACAGAGTAAACTGAACCGCTTAATTCGTTAAGCATTATCTGACTACGGACCACTGTGAGTGACAGTTTTCATTAATTACTTGCATATGTTTCGATACTTATTGGTGAATGTCATCGACTGTATGGAAACTTCCGATTGTTGCTGCATGTTTCTTTAATACTATATTGTATCATAGAAACGTACTTTTGACATTACTGAAGCTAGACACTTGAATTGCCTTGATTGCATGTTCACTTTTACATTTTATGTAAATACTTATCATGCTTACTGCTTACTTGACTGTTGATATACTTGCCGCTGCATACTGCATTATCCGACAGGACCGAATGTGAGATCTCCATTCACAGGAGGGAATTCTGCAGATTCCTTTCCTATTTGACTTGTTTCCATACACTTCCCGTAGGGCTTCGGCCTTACACAGGGGAATACAAACTGGGTTGTCTCCCAACCTTTTTGCCGTCTCTGACGTAGTGACTTGCCGGCAGGAGCTGATAGTATGTTATATATGTGTGGTAACTAATGGAACTCTGTTAACTCACTAAGCATTGTTAGCTTACTCTGTCATGACAACTCTTTTACAGGAAAAGTTGATAAAGGCAAGACCATAGCAGGTAGTTCGTCCCAGGCTAAGTGATTCTGGACATTTGATGAATAGCAGACTTTTGGACTTTTGCTGACGCCTATTTTGAAAAGATGATGCGGTCTCGGGTAGCTTGTTCAGTCTTCCGCACTCTGATTGAAGATTTAGAAGCTAGTTAGACCACCATTAATCTTTAATATATTGTTGTAATTAAGAATTCAGACAGATGGACCTGTGGTATCAAACAATTAGTAATATTTAATACTTAATGAAATGAAATTTTATGACGTGTACTGTTTGTGGTAACTTGGATGTTACAAAGTTGGTATCAGAGCAGCAGTTTAATCATCGGATTGGCCACCCGATACTTAAACTACTGGTATGGTATGGACTATGTGACTCTGAATTCCCGAACAAGTCACCGAGGCCTAGGGTAACTTAATTAGTAAAGGACTACCCACACAACTTGACCTAAGATAGGCAAATGATGACTGATAGGATGGGGGAGGGATTGACTGCTTGATACTGACTTGACTTTGACTTGACTTTGTGCCTGACTCACTGCCTTCATATCTATGAACTTAGGCGTGATTATCTGACGTAAGTAGTATGACTCGAACTGTGCTTAATTGAATCAGGAAATAATAGTTATTTCCTTTATATTTTCAGCCAATGGCTGATAAGAATCCAAATGTTGCTGGTACCTCAACTGTTGGTAAAGCTGCTGATGTTGCAGCTGATCAACACAAAGAATTTGTTCACATAGAAGACTTAGGCACCGACCCTGAAAATACTGCTAATGACTCAAGCAGTACTGCTACGCCTGTGCCTCCCCAGCAGGCTCAATTGATTGACCTCGTTCATAAGTTGAATGAGGATAACCGTAGGCAAATGCAACTTATGATGGATAGGAATCGACTGCAGACTGATATGGCGGTTGAAGACCGATTTAAGGAAATTAAGGATTTGCTGACTAAGGGTAAAGCGGTAATGCAGACTGATGTGGAAAACCAGCGTGAAATTGAATTTAAGCGCCGGGAAGAAGAACTTAAGTTGCGAGAACTTAAGTTACAGGAGCTAGAGTTGAAATATAAGGAAGAGATGTTAGCGAAGCCCAAGAAAGACCGAAAGAGGAAACATAGGCATGTGTCATCTGATGAAAGTGAGACTGACTCTTTTGACCATCACGTTAAGGTAGGACGTGAGTGTACGTTTGTTGATTTCAAGAAGTGTGGAGCTCGTACGTTTGCGGGGTCATCGGATCCGGTTAAAGCCATGGATTGGGTTGCAAATGGTGAGAAAGCGTTTAAACTCTCCAAGTGTGGTGAAAAAGACAAGGTCACATTTGCGACGGGAATGTTGGAAGATGGAGCTGGCCGTTGGTGGAAGTCTATTACTAATCCCATGTCTGGTGCAATGGAGAAATCCATTACTTGGGATCAATTCAAGATTCATCTGAAGGAGAAATACTGCCCTCAGGATGTTAAGCGCCAGATGGAGAAAACCCTGCTATCTTTTCAGCAAGGTACAAGATCCGTGACGGACTATGAGCTGGAATTTACCAGGCTCTCGCTATTATCTGATCACCCTGTCGATACTGATGAAAGGAGAAGGGATTTGTTTGTGGATGGTCTGGATCGAGAAATCCGGAAGTTTGTGAAGTCCGGCAGACCGAGAAGTTATATCGAAGCGGTTGAAATTGCTAGGGTAGGTGAACTTGAAATCTATCCTGAGCGAGCATGTCCTTTTATTGCTAAATCTAATAATAAGGAAAAATCTGAGAGAGCTGAAAAGAAGAGTGAAAGTTCGAAGAAGGGAGATAAGCAGTCTTCCAAGAAAGCTAAGTCGTATGCTGTGACCTCGACGCCAAAGCCTGCTTGTCCTCGCTGCAAGCAAATTCATGAGGGGAAATGCGATCCTGCGTTCGTTAAATGTTACTGCTGTAGACCGAACGGTCACGATAGGTCAGAATGTCCCAGGCGCAGTGAGGCTTGTCGAAACTGCATTACGTTGGGGCACCATGCTAAAGACTGTACTCGGCCCCGATTTGTTCCTCCGCCTGCATCTTCACCTCAGCAATCAGTCAAGGGTTCTTCTGCCCCGAGGAATCAGCCAAGATCTTTCCAGATGACAGCCGAAGAGGCAAAAGAGACTGCTGATGTCGTCATGGGTACATTTCTTGTTAACTCTATGCCTGCTTTGATCCTATTTGACTCTGGCTCTAATCTGTCGTATGTGTCTGAAAAGTTTGCTAAACAGTTAGATTTTGCCCCTGTGATGTTACCTGCACCCTTAGACATAGAAACTGCTAGCTCGAATTTTGTGACTGTGAATAGAATCTTTCGTTCCTGTAAGCTAGTGATTGATGACCTCTCCTCGGACGTTGACCTGATACCGATGTGGATTAGAGAATTCGATGTTATTATAGGAATGGACTGGCTTATGACGAATAATGCTGAAATCCTTTGTGCAAAAAGGATAATTAGAATTAGAACCCCCGAAGGAAGTGAACGTTATGTTTATGGCGATAGAAAGACTCGAAATTTAGGTCTCATCTCTGTAATGAAAGCCCGAAAGTGCCTAACCAAAGGTTGTTCCGCCTATTTAGCCTATGCCATAGATGCTAAAGAAGTTAAAAATATCGTGTCTGATGTACCTGTAGTTCGAGATTTCCCTGACGTATTCCCGGATGACATCTCTGGTTTGCCACCAGATCGTCAAATCGAATTCCATATTGACCTTGTACCGGGTGCTGCTCCTATCACGAAAGCCCCTTACCGTCTTGCTCCGAATGAAATGAAGGAAATGATGAGTCAGTTGCAGGAATTATTGGAAAAAGGGTTTATTCGTCCGAGTACTTCTCCTTGGGGTGCTACGGTTCTTTTCGTTAAGAAGAAGGATGGTACCTTTCGCATGTTTATCGATTATCGGGAGTTAAATAAGGTAACTATTAAGAACCGGACCCCCAATGCCTAGAATTGATGACTTGTTTGATCAACGGCAAGGGGCTAGTTATTTCCAAGATTGATCTCCGATCGGATATCAATCACTCAAAGTATTTGAGTCTGGACGTACCGAAGACTGCATTTCGTACGCGATATGGCCATTTTGAATTCCGTAGTAATTCTCGTCTCGGTCTCACAAATGCCCCTGCCGCATTAAATGGCCCTCATAATAGGTGTATGTAGACATGCTTAGGATAAATCAGTGATAGTCTGTATTGATGACATCTATGATTTAACTCTAAGTCTGAATCTGACCATGCGATGCATTTGCGAGAATTGCTAGACTTGTTACGAAAGGAGCGACTCTATGCAAAATTCTCCAAATGTGAATTCTGGTTACGCCACGTGCAATGCAAGTAATCAAGGAACATGCAGCAGCAGTTGTCCAGTTTTAGCAGTGTTTATCATACGTTCCTAACATACAATTAAGTAATCAAGGAACAAGAAGCATCAGATATTTCCATACAATTCAGTATCAATCACTAATAAGTACCGAAACATATGCAAGTAAGTAATGCAATCTGTCACTCACAGCGGTCCTGAACAATGCATGTAATCAAGGAACATGCAGCAGCAGTTGTCCAGTTTCAGCATTGTTTATCATACGTTCCTAGCATACAATTAAGTAATCAAGGAACAAGCAACAACAGATGTTTCCATACAAGTCAGTATCAATCACCAATAAGTACTGAAACACATGCAAGTAAGTAATGCAATCTGTCACTCACAGCGGTCCTAAGCAATGCAAGTAATCAAGGAACATGCAACTACAGTTGTCCAGTTTCAGCAGTGTCAATCATACATTCCTAGCATACAATTAAGTAATCAAGGAACAAGCAGCAGCAGATGTTTCCATACAAGTCAGTAACAATCACCAATAAGTACCGAAACATATGCCAGTAAGTAGTGCAATCTGTCACTCACAGCGGTCCTGAGCAATGCAAGTAATCAAGGAACATGCAGCAGCAGTTGTCCAGTTTCAGCAGTGTCTATCATACGTTCCTAGCATACAATTAAGTAATCAAGGAACAAGCAGCAACAGATGTTTCCATACAAGTCAGTAACAATCACCAATAAGTACCGAAACATATGCAAGTTAAGTAGTGCAAATCTTCACTCACAACAATCCTGGAGCAAGCAAGAATCAAGGAACATGCAGCAGCAGTGCCAGTTTTAGCAGTGTCTATCAATACGTCCCAACATACAATTAAGTAATCAAGGAACAAGAAGCAGCAGATGTTTCCATTACAAGTCAGTAACAATCACCAATAAGTACCGAAAACATATGCAGTAAGTAGTGCAATCTGTCACTCACAGCGGTCCTGAGCAATGCAAGTAATCAAGGAACATGCAACAAGAGTTGTCCAGTTTCAGCAGTGTCTATCATACGTTCCTAGCATACAATTAAGTAATCAAGGAACAAGCAGCAACAAATGTTTCCATACAAGTCAGTAACAATCACCAATAAGTACCGAAACATATGCAAGTAAGTAGTGCAATCTGTCACTCACAGCAATCCTGAGCAATGCAAGTAATCAAGGAACATGCAGCAGCAGTTGTCCAGTTTTAGCAGTGTCTATCATACGTCCCTAACATACAATTAAGTAATCAAGGAACAAGCAGCAGCAGATGTTTCCATACAATTCAGTATCAATCACCAATAAGTACCGAAACATATGCATGTAAGTTATGCAATCTGTCACTCACAGCGGTCCTGAGCAATGCAAGTAATCAAGGAACATGCAACAGCAGTTGTCCAGTTTCAGCATTGTTTATCATACGTTCCTACCATACAATTAAGTAATCAAGGAACAAGCAACAATAGATGTTTCCATACAAGTCAGTATCAATCACCAATAAGTACTGAAACATATGCAAGTAAGTAATGCAATCTGTCACTCACAACGGTCCTGAGCAATGCAAGTAATCAAGGAACATGCAACTACAGTTGTCCAGTTTCAGCAGAGTCTATCATACGTTCCTAGCATACAATTAAGTAATCAAGGAACAAGCAGCAGCAGATGTTTCCATACAAGTCAGTAACAATCACCAATAAGTACCGAAACATATGCCAGCAAGTAATGCAATCACAGCGAACCTGAGCAATGCAAGTAATCAAGGAACATGCAGTAGCAGTTGTCCAGTTTCAGCATTGTTTATCATACGTTCCTAGCATACAATTAAGTAATCAGGAACAAGCAACAATAGATGTTTCCATACAAGTCAGTATCAATCACCAATAAGTACTGAAACATATGCAAGTAAGTAATGCAATCTGTCACTCACAGCGTGTAACATCCAATTTCCACAAACAGTACACGCCATAATATTTCATTTCATAAATAATATTAATTGTTTGATACCACAGGTCCATCAGCCTGAATACTTAATTACATCAATAATTAAAGATCAAATGGTGGTCTAAACTAGCTTCTAAATCTTCAATCAGAGTGCGGAAGACTGAACAAGCTACCCGAGACCGCATCATCTTTTCAAGATAGGCGTCAGCAAAAGTCCAAAAGTCTGCTATTCATCAAATGTCCAGAATCACTTTGCCTGGGACGAACTACCTGCTATGGTCTTGCCTTTATCAGCTTTTCCTGTAAAAGAGTTGTCATGACAGAGTAAGCTAACAATGCTTAGTGAGTTAGCAGAGTTCCATTAGTTACCACACACATGCCATACTATCAGCTCCTGCCGGCAAGTCACTACGTCCTGAGACAGCAAAAGGTTGGGAGACAACCCAGTTTGTTTTCCCCTATGTAAAGCCGAAGCCCTACGGGAAGTGTATGGAAACAAGTCATATAGGAAAGGAATCTGCAGAATTCCCTCCTGTGAATGGAGATCTCGCATTCGGTCCTATCGGATGATGCAGTATGCAACGGCAAGTATATAAACAGTCAAGTAAGCAGTAAGCATGATACGTATTTACATGAAATGTAAAAGTGAACATGCAATCAAGGCAATTCAAGTGTCTAGCTTCAGTAATGTCAAAAGTACGCTTCTATGATACAATAAAGTATAAAAGAAAACATGCAGCAACAAACGGAAGTTTCCATACAGTCGATGACATTCACCAATAAGTATCGAAACATATGCATGTAATTAATGAAATCTGTCACTCACAGTGGTCCGTAGTCAGATAATGCTTAACGAATTAAGCGGTTCAGTTTACTCTGTCAAATCGACGGTCTCCTGCAGTTCAGTTTCAAGTCTGGCATATTAATGTCAAGTCTGTATCATAATCTATATAACCCTAGTTATATATATTCAGGTTATTGTCATTACTGGTTATCGAGTCTGAGGTAGTTCCTAACGTCCCAAGGTGAGTCTATTCTTATCAGATTAATACGATCCATCTAATTACAGATGTGTGGCCTTGAAACAAAGCCAATCGTATTTCTAGCAAGGTGTAACATGTCATACACATTCTAAAGATTCATACAGAGTCGGTTAATTTGTTTGTGCTTAAAATAGATATGCAACTTGAACTTGTGAGTTTTATCATAATCATATTATACTTTTAATTACAATAGGTTGATTAATCACTTAATCTGATTTTAGGAATTTAACTTTGGCCAGGAACAAACTCAGATTCGAATTAAGGAGGCTAGATTCGAACCACATTCTTTCGAATCTACTTGCTTAGATTCGAAAATGGCACAAACTCGAGACAAGGAGCAGATTCGAAGCACACCTAGATTCGAAGACCACCCAGATTCGAAGACCACCTAGATTCGAAGACCACCTAGATTCGAAGACCACCTAGATTCGAAGACCACCTAGATTCGAAGACCTTGCTTAGATTCGAACTCATACACCCTCGAGTCTAGGTGTTTAGATTCGAGACACACACAATTCGAGTCTAGGTATGAATCTCTCGAATCTGTTCATCTTGTTCATCGGTTTTCCAGGTTTTAACAACTAAATATGAGCATAAATGATAGAGAAATGGTTACTAACCTTCGTCCAAGCTATAACCTTCGACTATGGATGATTTCCAAGCAAAAACAGGTCCTAAACGGGGGCAAATCAGCTTCAAATAGAGGGAAAATGAGCAAACTCGAAATTGCTCTTTCAAAACCGAACCAAAAAGACAGAAAAGGGGTCTATCTTACCTCAAATCCGGACGAAATCAAACATGTAATGGTAGATTCGTGAAGAGCTCGACGATCTCTATCCGATGGTGTATGAATCACGAGAATCCGACGGTTCGATTAGGAGAAAAGCTAGAGAGATGTAAACTTAGAGAGAGAAGGAGAAGAGAGTTCTTAGATTTCCAAACCTAAGAAATGAGGAGGGGAGGTCATATTTATAGGGAAAATAGGGAAAAATCAGATTTTCTACTGAATTTTCCGGAATTGACCAACTTTATTTCCCAACAATCCGATTTGCATTTCAAATGCAAATAATAGCAAAGAAATTCTAGATTGCTATAATTGACTTTTAGTCATATTTTTATTCATTTTAGTCCGTTTCGTCATTTTCAGTCTTTAATTTGTCATTTAGCTGAATTTTAATTATTAATTTTATTTCAGCTAATTTTGGGCAACTTTTCATAATTAAATTATAACTTAATATAATTAACTATATAAGATTCATGTTTTCAGTTAATTACTAATATTTGGATAAAATTGCTTTATTATCAAAAGTCTGATGCTGTAATTTATATTTAATAAATTACGGGCTGTTACAATCTTCCCCCGTTAAAATGATTCCGTCCTCGGAATCGACTAGGACAGGAATAACTTCGGATACTTTTTCCTAATCTCGTCTTCTCGTTCCCAAGTTTCTCATTATTGATTATACGCTCGGGCTCTTCCTCGTATCGCAACTGTTCATCAATTGCACGTCTTTCCAAGGAATCACAGCTTCAGCGTCAGGTAAACACTTTCGAAGATTACTCACATGAAACACATCATGAATCCCAGTCATTTCGGCAGGCAGCTTTAATCTGTAGGCTTGCAATCCTAAACGCTCGAGAATTTCAAAAGGACCCACAAATCGAGGGCTCAACTTCCCCCGTTTGCCGAACCTTACTATTCCTTTTCTTGGCGAGACCTCCAGCAACACTTTATCTCTAACTTCAAACGCGATTGGTTCCGTCTTTTATCATGATACTTCTTTTGTCTGTCTTGAGAAGTCTGAATCCGCTGTCGAATCAACTGTAGTTGGTCATGGGCTTCTTGCAGAATTACTGGTCCAGAGATCGGCCGTTCACCTGTTTCTCTCCAACAGGTTGGAGTTCGGCATCGACGTCCGTACAAAAGCTGATATGGAGGCATACCAATAGTCGAGTGATAACTATTGTTAAAAGCAAACTCCACAAACGGCAGGTGAGTATCCCAACTTCCACCGAGATCAATCACACAGGCACGTAACATATCTTCTAAGGTCAAAATTGTCCTCTCACTTTGCCCGTCAGTTTCAGGATGATAGGCGGTGCTAATCTTAAGTTCAGTTCCTAGTCCATTCTGAAAAGCCTTCCAAAAACGAGAAGTTAATCTGCTGTCACGGTCAGATACTATAGACAATGGCACACCATGTATAGTCACGATTTCCTTTACGTACAATTCAGCTAACTTTTCGAGGCGTTCATCTTCACGTATGGGTAGGAATTGAGCTGACTTAGTAAGTCGATCCACTATTACTCTTATAGAGTCATGATTCCGCTTAGTCCTGGGCAGCTTCGTCATAAAGTCCATGATTATGCGGTCCCACTTCCATTCCGGGACTGGCAATGGTTGTAGTTCCCCATACGGCTTCTGATGTTCCGATTTGACTTGTAAACAAGTCATGCAATTTTCTACATATCGTCCTACGTCCTTCTTCAATCCAGGCCACCAATATTCCGTTTTCAAAACTTGGTACATTATAGTAGAACCAGGATGTACCGAAAATTTTGGCATATGAGCCTCCGACAGAAATTGATCACGAATTCCTCCTAATCTAAGGACCCATATTCTATTCATGAACCGTCCAAGACCATGATTATCAAGGGTCAGCTTGGTCACATATGTAACCATACGTTCAGATTTCAAGCTCTCATCCCGAATGGCTTCGGTTTGAGCGGCAATAATCGACTCAGGCAAGGCAGACTCCAAAACAACAGAAGTCAAGGCGAAACATCGGGTATAATGGTCTTGTCCGATTTTGCGGCTTAGGGCATCTGCTACAATGTTTGCTATACCTGGATGGTAAAGGATCTCATAATTGGAGAATTTTGCGTAGAGTCGCTCTTTTCGTAGCAATTCTAGCAATTTTCGAAAGAGCTTCACATGGTCAGTTTCAGACTTAGAGTAAATCAAAATGTCATCAATAAAGACTATCACTGATTTGTCCAGCATTGGCCTACATACTCTATTCATAAGGTCCATAATTGTGGCCGGGGCATTGGTGAGACCGAACGGTATTGTTAGAACTCAAGATGGCCGTAACGAGTACGAAATGCAGTCTTCGGTACGTCAGACTCAAATATCTTAAGTTGATGATATCCAGATCGAAAATCAATCTTTGATTAGGCACTTTCGGGCTTTCAGTACAGAAATTGGACCTAAATCTCGAGTCTTACTATCTTCATAAACATAACGTTTATTTCCTTCGGGGGTTCTAATTCTAATTATCCTTTGGCACAAAGGATTTCAGCATTGCTCGTCATGAGCCTGTCCATTCCTATAATAATATCGAATTCTCTAATCCACATCGGTATCAGGTCAAAGCCTGAGGAAAGGTCATCAATCACTAGCTTACAAGAACGAAAGATTCTACTAATAGTCACAAAACTCGAACTCTCAGTTTCTATATTTAACGGTACAGATAGCATTATTGGGGCAAAATCAAACAGTTTAGCAAACTTTTCAGACACATATGACAGATTAGAGCAGGCATAGAGTTAACAAGAAATGTACCCATGACGACATCAGCAGTCTCTTTTGCCTCAACGGCTGTCATCTGGAAAGATCTTGGTTGATTCCTCGGAGCAGAAGAACCCTTGAACGATTGCCGGGGTGAAAATGCAGGCGGTGGAACAAATCGCGGCCGAGTACAGTCTTTAGCATGGTGCCCGAACGTGATGCAGTTACGACAAGCCTCATTGCGCTTGGGACATTCTGACCTGTCATGACCTTTCTGCCTACAACAGTAGCACCTCACGAACTCCGGATCACATTTTCCTTTATGAATCTGCCTGCAGCGAGGACAAGCAGATCTTGGCGTAGCGGTCACAGCATAAGATTTAGCCTTTTTAAAAGGCTGCTTATCTCCCTGCCTTAAACTTTCACTCTCCCTTTCCGATTTTTCAGATTTTTCTTTCTTGCTAGACTTGGCAATAAAAAGAGTCGCTCGCTCCGGATAGATTTCAAGTTCTCCTACCTTAGCAACTTCAACTACTTCCATATCACTTCCCGGTCTGCCAGAATTCACAAAAAGATCCCTTTGACGTCCCTCAGAGGGCTCATGCCTAAGTTTCCTTTTTCGATTCTTCTTGGGTTTTGCTAACATTTCTTCCCTATACTTCAATTCTAACTCCCGTAACCTAAGTTCTCGCAACCTAAGTTCTTCTTCACGGCGCTTAAAGTCAATTTCACGCTGGATTTCTTCGTCAGTTTGCACAACCGCTTTACCCTTAGTCAGCAAGTCCTTAATTTCCTTAAATCGGTCCTCAACCGACATATCAGTCTGCAGTCGATTCCTATCCATCATCAGCTGAATTTGTCTACGATTTTCATCATTCAGCTTGTGAATGAGATCAAATAATTGAGCCTGCTGGGGAGGCACAAGCGTAGCAGTACTGCTTGAGTCATTAGCAGTATTTTCAGGGGCAGTGCCTAAATCCTCTACATGAACAGATTCTTTGCGTTGATCAGCTGCAGCATCAGCAGCTTTACCAACAGTCGAGGTAGCAGCAACATTTGGATTCTTATCAGCCATTGGCTGAAAATATAAAGGAAATAACTATTATTTCCTGATTCAATTAAGCATAGTTCGAGTCATAATACCTACGTCAGATAATCACATCTAAGTTAATAGATATGAAAGCAGTCAGTCAGGCTGGCACAGAGTCAAGTCAAAGTCAAGTCAGTATCAAGCAGTCAATCCCTCCCCCATCCTATCAGTCATCATTTGCCTATCTTAGGTCAAGTTGTGTGGGTAGTCCTTTACTAATTAGGTTACCCTAGGCCTCGGTGACTTGTTCGGAAATTCAGAGTCACATAGTCCATACCATACCAGTAGTTTAAGTATCGGGTGGCCAATCCGATGATTAAACTGCTGCTCTGATACCAACTTTGTAACATCCAATTTCCACAAACAGTACACGCCATAATATTTCATTTCATAAATAATATTAATTGTTTGATACCACAGGTCCATCAGCCTGAATACTTAATTACATCAATAATTAAAGATCAAATGGTGGTCTAAACTAGCTTCTAAATCTTCAATCAGAGTGCGGAAGACTGAACAAGCTACCCGAGACCGCATCATCTTTTCAAAATAGGCGTCATCAAAAATCCAAAAGTCTGCTATTCATCAAAGTCCAGATTCACTTAGCCTGGGACGAACTACCTGCTATGGTCTTGCCTTTATCAGCTTTTCCTGAAAAAGAGTTGTCATGACAGAGTAAGCTAACATTGCTTAGTGAGTTAACAGAGTTTCATTAGTTACCACACATATATAACATACTATCAGCTCCTGCCGGCAAGTCACTACGTCCTGAGACAGCAAAAAGGTTGGGAGACAACCCAGTTTGTATTCCCCTATGTAAGGCCGAAGCCCTACGGGAAGTGTATGGAAACAAGTCATATAGGAAAGGAATCTGCAGAATTCCCTCCTGTGAATGGAGATCTCACATTCGGTCCTGTCGGATAATGCAGTATGCAGCGGCAAGTATATAAACAGTCAAGTAAGCAGTAAGCATGATACGTATTACATAAATGTAAAAGTGAACATGCAATCAAGGCAATTCAAGTGTCTAACTTCAGTAATGTCAAAAGTACGTTTCTATGATACAATATAGTATTAAAGAAACATGCAGCAACAATCGGAAGTTTCCATACAGTCAATACATTCACCAATAAGTATCGAAATATATGCAAGTAATTAATGAAATCTGTCACTCACAGTGGTCCGTAGTCAGATAATGCTTAACGAGTTAAGCTGTTCAGTTTACTCTGTCAAATCGGTGGGTTCCTGCATTTCAGTTTCAAGTCTGGCATATTAATGTCAAGTCCGAGTCATAATCTATATAATCCTAGTTATATATCCAGGTTATCGAGTCTGAGGTAGTTCCTATCGTCCCAAGGTGAGTCTCTTCTTATCAGATTAATACGATTCATCTAATTACAGATGTGTGGCCTTGAAACAAAGCCATTCGTATTTCTAGCAAGGTGTAACATGCCATACACATTCTAAAGATTCATACAGAGTCGGTTAAATTGTTTGTGCTTAAAATAGATATGCAACTTGAACTTGTGAGTTTTATCATAATCATATTATACTTTTAATTACAATAGGTTGATTAATCACTTAATCTGATTTTAGGAATTTAACTTTGGCCAGGAACAAACTCAGATTCGAATTAAGGAGGCTAGATTCGAACCAGATTCTTTCGAATCTACTTGCTTAGATTCGAAAATGGCACAAACTCGAGACAAGGAGCAGATTCGAAGCACACCTAGATTCGAAGACCACCCAGATTCGAAGACCACCTAGATTCGAAGACCACCTAGATTCGAAGACCACCTAGATTCGAAGACCACCTAGATTCGAAGACCTTGCTTAGATTCGAACTCATACACCCTCGAGTCTAGGTGTTTAGATTCGAGACACACACAATTCGAGTCTAGGTATGAATCTCTCGAATCTGTTCATCTTGTTCATCGGTTTTCCAGGTTTTAACAACTAAATATGAGCATAAATGATAGAGAAATGGTTACTAACCTTCGTCCAAGCTATAACCTTCGACTATGGATGATTTCCAAGCAAAAACAGGTCCTAAACGGGGGCAAATCAGCTTCAAATAGAGGGAAAATGAGCAAACTCGAAATTGCTCTTTCAAAACCGAACCAAAAAGACAGAAAAGGGGTCGATCTTACCTCAAATCCGGACGAAATCAAACATGTAATGGTAGATTCGTGAAGAGCTCGACGATCTCTATCCGATGGCGTATGAATCACGAGAATCCGACGGTTCGATTAGGAGAAAAACTAGAGAGATGTAAACTTAGAGAGAGAAGGAGAAGAGAGTTCTTAGATTTCCAAACCTAAGAAATGAGGAGGGGAGGTCATATTTATAGGGAAAATAGGGAAAATCAGATTTTCTACTGAATTTTCCGGAATTGACCAACTTTATTTCCCAACAATCCGATTTGCATTTCAAATGCAAATAATAGCAAAGAAATTCTAGATTGCTATAATTGACTTTTAGTCATATTTTTATTCATTTTAGTCCGTTTCGTCATTTTCAGTCTTTAATTTGTCATTTAGCTGAATTTTAATTATTAATTTTATTTCACCTAATTTTGGGCAACTTTTCATAATTAAATTATAACTTAATATAATTAACTATATAAGATTCATGTTTTCAGTTAATTACTAATATTTGGATAAAATTGCTTTATTATCAAAAGTCTGATGCTGTAATTTATATTTAATAAATTACGGGCTGTTACACAGCGGTCCTAAGCAATGCAAGTAATCAAGGAACATGCAACTACAGTTGTCCAGTTTCAGCAGTGTCAATCATACATTCCTAGCATACAACTAAGTAATCAAGGAACAAGCAGCAGCAGATGTTTCCATACAAGTCAGTAACAATCACCAATAAGTACCGAAACATATGCCAGTAAGTAATGCAATCACAGCGAACCTGAGCAATGCAAGTAATCAAGGAACATGCAGTAGCAGTTGTCCAGTTTCAGCATTGTTTATCATACGTTCCTAGCATACAATTAAGTAGTCAAGGAACAAGCAACAATAGATGTTTCCATACAAGTCAGTATCAATCACCAAAAAGTACTGAAACATATGCAAGTAAGTAATGCAATCTGTCACTCACAACGGTCCTGAGCAATGCAAGTAATCAAGGAACATGCAGCAGCAGTTGTCCAGTTTCAGCAGTGTCTATCATACGTTCCTAACATACAATTAAGTAATCAGGGAACAAGCAGCAACAAATGTTTCCATACAAGTCAGTAACAATCACCAATAAGTACCGAAACATATGCAAGTAAGTAATGCAATATGTCACTCACAGTGGTCCTGAGCAATGCAAGTAATCAAGGAACATGCAGCAGCAGTTGTCCAGTTTTAGCAGTGTTTATCATACGTTCCTAACATACAATTAAGTAATCAAGAAACAAGCAACATCAGATATTTCCATACAATTCAGTATCAATCACTAATAAGTACCGAAACATATGCAAGTAAGTAAAGCAATTTGTCACTCACAGCGGTCCTGAACAATGCAAGTAATCAAGGAACATGCAGCAGCAGTTGTCCAGTTTCAGCATTGTTTATCATACGTTCCTAGCATACAAATAAGTAATCAAGGAACAAGCAACAACAGATGTTTCCATACAAGTCAGTATCAATCACCAATAAGTACTGAAACATATGCAAGTAAGTAATGCAATCTGTCACTCACAGCGGTCCTAAGCAATGCAAGTAATCAAGGAACATGCAACTACAGTTGTCCAGTTTCAGCAGTGTCAATCATACATTCCTAGCATACAACTAAGTAATCAAGGAACAAGCAGCAGCAGATGTTTCCATACAAGTCAGTAACAATCACCAATAAGTACCGAAACATATGCCAGTAAGTAATGCAATCACAGCGAACTTGAGCAATGCAAGTAATCAAGGAACATGCAGTAGCAGTTGTCCAGTTTCAGCATTGTTTATCATACGTTCCTAGCATACAATTAAGTAATCAAGGAACAAGCAACAATAGATGTTTCTATACAAGTCAGTATCAATCACCAATAAGTACTGAAACATATGCAAGTAAGTAATGCAATCTGTCACTCACAGTGGTCCTGAGCAATGCAAGTAATCAAGGAACATGCAACAACAGTTGTCCAGTTTCAGCAGTGTCTATCATATGTTCCTAGCATACCATTAAGTAATCAAGGAACAAGCAGCAGCAGATGTTTCTATACAAGTCAGTATCAATCACCAATAAGTACCGAAACATATGCCAGTAAGTAATGCAATCACAGCGGTCCTGAACAATGCAAGTAATCAAGGAACATGCAGCAGCAGTTGTCCAGTTTCAGAAGTGTCTATCATACGTTCCTAACATACAATTAAGTAATCAGGGAACAAGCAGCAACAAATGTTTCCATACAAGTCAGTAACAATCACCAATAAGTACCGAAACATATGCAAGTAAGTAACGCAACATGTCACTCACAGTGGTCCTGAGCAATGCAAGTAATCAAGGAACATGCAACAACAGTTGTCCAGTTTCAGCAGTGTCTATCATATGTTCCTAGCATACCATTAAGTAATCAAGGAACAAGCAGCAGCAGATGTTTCCATACAAGTCAGTAACAATCACCAATAAGTACCGAAACATATGCAAGTAAGTAGTGCAATCTGTCACTCACAGCGGTCCTGAGCAATGCAAGTAATCGAGGAACATGCAGCAGCAGTTGTCCAGTTTTAGCATTGTTTATCATACGTTCCTAACATACAATTAAGTAATCAAGGAACAAGCAACATCAGATATTTCCATACAATTCAGTATCAATCACTAATAAGTACCGAAACATATGCAAGTAAGTAAAGCAATCTGTCACTCACAGCGGTCCTGAACAATGCAAGTAATCAAGGAACATGCAGCAGCAGTTGTCCAGTTTCAGCATTGTTTATCATACGTTCCTAGCATACAATTAAGTAATCAAGGAACAAGCAACAACAGATGTTTCCATGCAAGTCAGTATCAATCACCAATAAGTACTGAAACATATGCAAGTAAGTAATGCAATCTGTCACACACAGCGGTCCTGAGCAATGCAAGTAATCAAGGAACATGCAACTACAGTTGTCCAGTTTCAGCAGTGTCAATCATACATTCCTAGCATACAACTAAGTAATCAAGGAACAAGCAGCAGCAGATGTTTCCATACAAGTCAGTAACAATCACCAATAAGTACCGAAACATATGCCAGTAAGTAATGCAATCACAGCGAACCTGAGCAACGCAAGTAATCAAGGAACATGTAGTAGCAGTTGTCCAGTTTCAGCAGTGTCTATCATACGTTCCTAACATACAATTAAGTAATCAAAGAACAAGCAGCAGCTGATGTTTCCATACAAGTCAGTGACAATCACCAATAAGTACCGAAACATATGCAAGTAAGTAGTGCAATCTCTCACTCACAGCGGTCCTGGGCAGTGCAAGTAATCAAGGAACATGCAGTCGCAGTTGTCCAGTTTCAGCAGTGTCTATCATACGTTCCTAACATACATTTAAGTAATCAAGGAACAAGCAACAGCAGATGTTTCCATACAAGTCAGTAACAATCACCAATAAGTAACCAAACATATGTAAGTAAGTAATGCAATTTGTCACTCACAGTGGTCCGGAGCAATGCAAGAAATCAAGGAACATGCAGCGGCAGTTATCCACTTTCATCAGTGTCTATCATAGGTTCCTAACATACAATTAAGTAATCATGGAACAAGCAGCAGCTGATGTTTCCATACAAGTCAGTAACAATCACCATTAAGTAGCGAAACATATGCAAGTACGTGATGCAATCTGTCACTCACAGCGGTCCTGAGCAATGCAAGTAATCAAGGAACATGCAACTACAGTTGTCCAGTTTCAGCAGTGTCTATCATACGTTCCTAGCATACAATTAAGTAATCAAGGAACAAGCAGCAGCAGATGTTTCCATACAAGTCAGTAACAATGACCAATAAGTACCGAAACATATGCAAGTAAGTAATGCAATC